>CM053593.1:36848535-36859446 GCA_028646575.1 Pseudocheirus occidentalis | reverse complement strand
ATCACACTCATGTATCTGTCCAGAGGACCCAGGCAGCTGCTGTGGCAACCACATAGATGTTTTTTATAAGCAAATAAATTGAACTATGCCTGCTAAAGAAAAAAAGAAGAATTTAAAATACTATTCAGAAGTCATACAGTTCATTTTTGCAGTCAACTAAACAACCATCTGAAATTACTCCATTTGGAGGAAAAACAAAATGGTTTTAAAGGGCAAGACAAGACAGACCATCAGGAACAGGTCAGCTTGTGGATGGGGAAAGAGCAAACAATGACACAAAATGTAGTGCATACTTTTTTTCCCCTGATAGACAGGAATCTACAGTGAGCAGATCCCCATGAGTATCATTAAAAAAAATTTTTTAAGTAAAAAAAACTTCAAAAAATAGGTTGTAGACATTTATTTGTTTTTATACCTGAGGGACTGCCCCATTCCACTGTGCTGCTCCTGGTATATGATTCAAGAATATGAATATATATATATATACACATACATACATATATTCAGAATATATATACATACATATGTATATATGTGTGTATGTGTATATATATATTGATCTGATATATACATATATATATTGATCTGATATATACATACATATATATATATATATATATATTGATCTGATATATATATATATATAGTTCTGGGCTGCTAAATCTGAGAGTTATCTCATGACCCAGCTAGAAGATTTGGCACAGATGAGCTCAAGATTGCTCAGTGTTGATGTCCTGTTTTGGCATTCAGAGCCTTCTGAGTCTTGCATAGTTACCTCGGCTATCACTAGAGGATGTATGGAATGGGGATGAGAAGAAAAGGGATGAAAGAGAAACTATAAGAAAGCACCGATGGAAGGAAATATGGGAAAGTAGTAAAAGCAACAACAGCAACTAGGAATTGGTGTATTTTCCCCTAAATTGAGTTGATGTTTCTGGTTTCTAGCCAGTTTAAAAGTCTATCTTTTTATCTTCATATTGTATTATCCTTACTACTAGTTGCTTGCCAGCTGGTGGATATGCCATTCTCCATTTCTGTCTTCACACTGGAATTTCCCCATGCCTAACTTGAACAGCCTACTCCCTCTCTCCTCCTAAAATCCTTTTTCATCAATGTTCACTCCTGTTTCCACTTTTTCCATAAAATCTCCCCCAATGTTCCCAAGTGAAAATGTGTTCTCTCTCCTCAAATTTTCCCACAGCACTCCCCCTAGGACTTTCTTTGGCCCTCCCTCATCATGTCCTACCTTGAACTATGTTCATCAGTGTATGGACCATATCACTCCCTAGATCCCTCATAGAAAGTTAGCTCCTTGAGAGGAAGGACTATTTCGTTCTTACCTTTGTATCTTTGGCATCTAGACATTGTCTGGAAATTAATAGGTGGTGAATGAATGTTTATTGAATTGAACTGGGAATACTGATTTTGTTTTGTTTGCTTTGTTTTTTTCAGTGCTTTTTCTAAAACTAAAGGTAACTGCCCTTTACTCTGGTGTTACCCACCACATGACTATGGTTAATCACATGAGAAGCCAAAAGTCTGTTTTACTAATCATGGTTTAGTCCCACACCTTTGAATCCAAGGTAGGGAGCCAATACAGCTCTTCTAGACAGCTTAATTTGCTTTGTAAGTGAAGCATTTACTTCCGCAGCACCACCTCATCACACCATGATTTCCACTTCCATTCTTCCCTTGACTTCTGTTTGGTCTGTATCAAGTCAATTTGTTTTTTAAATACCGGGCCCAAAGGCAGCTAGGTGGTGCCGTGAACAGAGCACTGGCCCTGAAGTCAGAAGGACTGAGTTCAAATCCAGCCTCTGACAATTAACACTTTCTAGTTATGTGACCTTGGGCAAGTCACTTAACCCCAACTGTCCTGCCTTTCCCCCCTCCAAAAAGCAAAAAAAAAAAGAATCAATTTCTAGCATGTCAATTGAGTGCTATGTAGAGGCATTCTTGCTGGTATGTTCATTTTGTAAAATATGACTATTCAGATGATGGGGCAAAGTTTGGTAATATTCTTAAAACATTTCTCTTTCCTTTGAAAAAAATTAAGAGGTCAGTAAGAAAAAATTCTTTGGGCAAATAATTATGGTGGAGGACACACACACATATGTACATATATACATATACACATATATGTATATATACATATACACATACATGTATACTCATATAGACCCACATGCATATATAGATACATATATGCACATGTGAATATGTACATGTATGCAGGTGTGTATATGTGTGTGTGTCTTTTTATGAAGCTTTTTTGTGTCTCAGTATACTTTATCCATATACACACATTTTCTTTATTGGCTTTTCATAATATATATACATAAACACGTATACGATAGATATACATAGAGACTGAGAAAGATAGAGACAGAAAAATGGGAAACAGAGACAGAGGAGAGACAGAGAGAAAGAGAGACAGAAACAGAGGAGAAATATAGATTAGAACCTTCTGCAGGTCTCTGAGTGATTCAGTGACTTATTCCAAATCACATAACCAATATATGGGGCAGATAAGACTTAAGCCCAAATCTTCCTGACCATATCCACTATGTCTCACTGTTTATTATACTTTATGTGTTGAAATTAATCAAATTATAAATCAATTTTACTTTTGTGTATAGGTGTTTAATATCAATTTTCTAATAAAACATTTAATTTCCAAAAAAAGGAATAAAAGTTAAGATTTCTTCCTGAACTCCATGTCTTCCAAGGAATAGGGGCTCTGAGTACTCCGGCATTTTATGGATTTTTCATTGCCTAAAATAAAGCTTTCTCCTCACTAGGATGAACAGAAACTACCACTCACTTGAGAAAATACTTTAGAGTTTTCAGCCCTCCCCTCTGGACTTCCCCATATCCCAAAAGGAGATAAACAGATTGTAGTGGGGATATCAAAATGAAATTGCCTTCTTTTCCCATCATTTCTAACTTCCACTCAGAAAAAAATAAAATCCAAGTGAGTTCCAAAACAGAGATACCTTGCGACAAAGTCAAGTCAGACAGATCAGAAATATTGCTCCCAATGAAAAAAGCCATGGTTATATGTTTCATTGGCATGATAAAAGTGGGGAAAAACAGATGTGGAAACTCACATAACATTATATTTGAACTGTTGAAAATATCTCTTTCCAAAAGGTAGCCTATCTAATCCCAATTCCTATTCATGCCAATCACATTGCAACATATGCAAGTCTCCTAGAGACTAGGAAGGAAGAAGTCATGGTGATTTTATTTTATAATTCTGAAACATATTCATAGAAGTCTTAAAGAGTTACTAGTGATACTGAGAGATTATGAGTCTGGTCCAAAGACACTATGTAGGACGTAACTTGACCCCAGGACTTACCAACACCAAAGCAAACTCTCTTTCCTTTTTGCCACAACCAGGGAACTCTTGTAAGACTCTTGACAATCAGAGATCACACCAGTCTGCACAGGTAGAAGGAGTGCCTCACAAACAGGTTCAAAAATCAATTTAAAATATTTCCAGAAATCTTCAGCATGTTATCTGTTTAAGTTGAGGCTTGCATACCAAGTGGTAGGATTCCAAGCTAAGGCTAGAAGAGCCAATAATTTCTCTTCTGTTATAAAGAATATGGATGAGCCCAAAAATACTAGCACCCAGAGTCCTATACTCTTGAAGTGAAGCAAAGGCTGCTCCTTTCCAATCAATAACAAGGAAGATAAGTTGAAAAGACAATGGGAATTTTGTCACTAAGCCTGCCACCATGTCCAGTAACAACCTGGATCATAACAAGCATGTTCCATGGCATCATAGGCCAGATTCCATTTTCATCTTTAAAACCAGCACCATGGAATTTTGAACTGGGTTTGAGTAGTTCATGTGGATACAGTAGGTTTTGCAGGTACAACTTCTGTCTTGTTGGCCCCTACTATAAAGTACATTTATAAAAGGCAATATTAAAATAAGTTCCTTGTTATCCCCACCCCAGTCACATTGCAAGGTGAGCCCTGAGCAGCTAACTACTTTGCCAGCCCCTAGTCCTGATTCTGGTTTTAAGCAGTAAATTCTCATAATATGAATGCCAGGAAACTGCTTATGTCTTTTCCCTACACAGACACTTAAAAATCAGTCAGCCACTTTCAGTTATGACCACCTGCAAACCTCTGGCCTAGACTCAATAATGATTGGCTCTGACTGAGATAAAAGGAACATAAAGGCAGACAACGCTGGGACATGAAATTGTCTCAGGCATCACAAGACTATAGATTATAGAGTTAAAACTAGAAGATACTTTATGTTTTTTGCTTTTTTTTTTTTACTTTTTTGGAAGGCAATTGGGGTTAAGTGACTTGCCCAAGGTCACACAGTTAGGTTTTGTGTAAAGTGTCTGAGGCCAGATTTGAACTCAGGTCCTCCTCACTCCAGGGCCGCTGCTCTATACACTGGACCACCTAGCCACCCCTAGAAGGTACTTTAAAGTGCATCTGATGTAACCTTCATTCCCCTTCCAGCTCTGCTTCTAACTTTTCTGCCTTTGTCCTCCTGCTTCAGCCACAATCTAACATCCTTGAGTCCCTGATACCTCCTCACCCTGACAATACAACTTCTCTTACGGCCTGTTAACACCTTATAATATCCCTCTTCTATGCCAGACCCTTTTCCCATTTGTGAGCTCCTGCTAGGGCTACCATTTTTTTAGGGGACTTAAACTAACCAATTTTCATTTCCCTCTCAGCGCCAATTTTACATCTAACTTTCTAGCTTCACGTGAGCACGTTTTTTATGTTTGTACCTCCTTTTCAACTACCTTTTGTGTATTGTCTTCTTTCATTAGAATATAAGCACCTTGAGGGCAAGCGCTGTCTCTTTTCCTACTAGTATGTGTATCTCTTATGCTTAATTCTGCGGCTAATGCTTAGAAAGTACATTCTAAGTACTTAATAAATACTTTTGCCTTTGACTTGCTGTCTAATAAATATTTAATAAGTGTCATTCATCCATTCATTCATTCATAGAAGGATGTCTGTTTCATGGAAGAAGGGAGGAATTCTATGAAGTGGAAGTGAGGAGGATATACCCTCAACTCACAGTTGATATCCAATGTGTAGAAAGGAAATAGGATACTGTGTAGGGAACAGAGAGAAGACCAGTTTGGCTAGATTTCAGAAGAAGAAAGCTGAAAAACTAGGTTGGGTCCAGGTTGTGAAGGACTGACAAAAGAGAAACAGAGAAATTTCTATTTATTCTAGCGACAACAGACAGCCACTGGAGTTTATTGGGCAGAGGAATGATATATTCGAATGTGCCTTTAAGGAAAATCATTTTGGTCTCAATGTGGAGGATGGATTGGAGTGGGGAGAGAATTGAAGCTTCAATTGAAGGTTTGCAAGTGTTATTTCATTCAATTTTCCCAATAACTCTGGGTGGTGGGTGGTATCATATTCCTCGCTTACAAATGAGGAAACTGAGTCTTTAGGAAGTTATGCAATTTACCCAGGATTACACTGCTAATGTCCAAAGTCAGATTTGAACTCTTCTTCCTCACTTCAGGTCTAGTGCTCTGTCTACTGCCTGCCTGGCTTCCTCTATGATAATAGATCTAAAGCTACAGAGGACCTTGAAAGCCATCTAGCCCAACTGGCGTCTCCATAATTCAGATGAAGAAACTAAGGCACAAAAACGTTAAATGACATAGCCAGAATTTGAACCGAGGTCATCTGACTCCAAACAGCATTCTTTCCATTACGTTACCCTTCTTAAGAGAGTCTTCAAGTGACAAATATAGTGTTACAGGAATGCATACAGACTAACCATACCATGAGGATCCACCTTCAAAATAAGTGCTTTGGATGACAGTCTAAGACTGGGTTTTTGTTTTCTTTTGTTTATCAGAATCAGAAGAAAAAATTTGAAAGATAGCTGAGATTCTTGTCAAAAACTGAACCTTTAGCCATCAATGATCTCTCCTTTTAGGATAATTTCATGATAAATGAAGCATCACAAAAAACTCTTATGACTGGGTTGGGCACATCCCTTGGGAAAATAGCTCAACTGACAAAGTATGGTGTCAACCCAACCTCATGCCCCAGACTAAGATGAGGGTCACTGAAGCAAAAGCTGGATCCAACCTCTTCTGTGGCAGCGAGCCCTGGCCTGGCCCCAGATGTCACGTAGAGCTTCCTGAACGACATCTTCCCTGAGTCATATTGAATGTCAAATGTCAAGTTAGAGCTGGCAGCCACAAGATCCTGGACCCCATCCAGTCACTAGAATTGAGGCTATGATAAATGGAATTTAAATTCATAGGACTGGACAGAAGCAGAAACAGAGTGGATTACAGGATTCTCAGTTCTTGTAATGTGTAGCTTGAACTGAGTGAACACAGTAGGGCTACAAAGATTTCCTACCAAAGATCTTCAAACAGTGAAGTATCCTTCAGGCCAGAGGGAAAGAGGGAAAGAATCACAGCTAGAAATTCAATCCCTGAAGAATCTAAGTTTTCAGAGGATAAGAATTATTTCCCTTTTGTCTCTATGCTCTCAGTCCTTTGTACATGGTGCATACTTGACAAATGTTCATCCAATTGCATTGCATAAATAGATGAGGCTGTCCTCTAGGAAAATTGTAAAGCATGTAACTTGTCCTCAACATTCAGATATCATCCTGTGCCGAGGGCCTGGGGCTAGATATTGGCTGCCCAGAGTTCACTTCTATGATCCCCTATGGATCTTTCTCTCCTCAAGCCCCTGGCTCCATATCTATCCCTGCATTGTTCTGGTAAGAAAATATGTTGTCCCGCATCTTATTTCCTTAGGTTTCTTAACTCAAAAACCCATCATGTTGGCCAGCATCAACATTCAGAATCAGACATACATTTTTGGGACATGGACAAAGTAGAAATGTTTTCCTTTCTCTTTTAAATGTATATGGGCGAAGAGAAAGAAAATAAATGTTCAAAAAATAAAAAAGAAGAAATTAGCTATTTTTTTAAATATAGAAAAGAAAATGATCTGTTAAATATACTAAGGTACGAATGACTGAGGGCAGCTAGGTGATGCAGTGGATAAAGCACCAGGCCCAGAGTGAGGGAGACTCATTTCCCTGAGTTCAAATCTCGCCTCAGACATTTGCTATCTGGGTGACCCTGGACAAGTCACTTGCCCCTGTTTGACTCAGTTTCTCATCTATAAAAGGAGCTAGAGAAGGAAATGGGAGCCTCTCCAGTGTCTCGGCCAAGAAGACCCCAAATGGGGTCATGATGAGTCAGACACAACTGAACAATATGAGTAGTAATAAAAATGGCTGGTAGTGGCTGGAGTGGTGTAGTAGAGAGATAGCACTTCTAGAGTTAGAAAGACCTGGGTTCAAATCCAAATTCAGACACTCATTGAGAGAATTACTTAACCACAAATCGCCAGAGAGCATCATCCTGCATAAGCATATCACCAGTCAAAGCTACAACAGATAAAGAGGTCTTTACCTAAAGACACCAAAATGTAGAGAGCTGTGTTACATTGTGGAATAAGAAATGGTGGGTGTGAGGAATTCAGGGAATCACTGAAAGATTTGCGTAAACTTTGATGCAAATATATAATACAATCCCTGCAGCAAAGTAAATAAAAGATCAAAATGAAGCCAGCCCCAGTAATGAAGACACCAAGGACATCCTGAAGAAGAACTGATGAAACATACCTTGTCTCTCTTGGCAAAGAAATGAGGGGTGACCAGGACAGAACAGAGCATATATTGTCCAAGTTTCTGTATTTGGATATTCTTTGATTAATTGTTTGATCTCTGTCACAAGAGAAGGTCCAATCTGGAAAAAGTGAGAAAATAGTAAAATTATTAGACAGAAGGTATTAAAAAATGATTTTTTAAAATAGAAGGCACTGATAAGTATGCCCTCTCAGAGAGATTGAAAAACAGAGTTTAGCATCTAGTTGGCAAGAAAAAAAAATTGTCTAAATGCTATATTGTCTTTTCCCATACCCCGCAGCTTCTTTGCAGGTAAGATCATCCATGACCTGGCCCCACTCTATTGTCTCCCCAACAGTGGTTTTGTTGCTCTCCTGAGTTCTCTGTCTCCATCCTACAGGGCAGCATCCCAGGGTCTCTCCCCCTGGGGAGTCCTCTTGTGCTTCAAGGTAAGAATCTCTGCCTAGGTGAGTCTTGGGCAATGTGGTAGCTGAAGACCCTTCCAACTCTCAAATTCAGTGATTTTATAAGACTTCCCCTGTCTTACCCCTAGTGCTGGCCCTAGACACTAAACTTGCTACTTATAGTTGTACTATTCACCACTGTGTTTACAAGCATGAAAATAAAGTTTGAAAAGGTCTTAGAAACCATCTATTCCAATGGAAGACAAAAAGGTTCAGAAAGTTCAGGATTCATGACCAAGACCCCATAGTTTGAATATGATAGAGACTGAGAATCCTGACTTTCAGCCTAATGTCCTTACATTACTGTAACACTTCACGAAGGACAATTTTGGACTATTTATTTTGAAGGAAAATACCCAGCCCACTTTAGTATAGGAATTTGGCTTCAGCTTTAATAGAATTATTCAGCCAAATGATACATTTCAAGAATCTTGAAGCAGAAATAGACTCTATTCCTTTACAGAGAAAAGCAAAAAATCCAAATCACAGGGGAAGAAAAATAATAATCCTTTGTTTGTGAATACTACCAGAAAGAAGAAATGTAAACGTGAAATGGGAAAGCGCTTGCTAGCAATCCGGGGAGAGCTGTCCAATTAAGTGGAACAAGGTCAACATTTGGCTAGGACGCTCCAGGAGGTGCTGATGAGAATGTTGCTGCTAATTTGGGAGGTGACATTTCCTCCAAGTCCAGACACTCATTTTCCCAGGATGGTGCCAATGCTTTCATCTCCTACATGACACACAAGATTGAAGCCCCCTCTTCTCAGATGCTTACGGAAACCCTGGCCATTTTTGCTGAAATGGGTGCACTGTTCTGGTCATTAGAGATCTATCAAGGGTAGAGGATTTGCCCCAGGCCATGTCCCCTGAGGTGACATTGTATGACTTGAATGAGACTGGAGCTGGGTGGGAGATGGCAGAGAGAGGGCCCTGTCACGGGTGACCACACAGTTGCTAATGAGGCCCCTCTGGAGTCTATAGGCTGGTCCCAGTCAGAAGTTGCTGTCACAGGTGATAGCCTATAGGGCCAGCCTTCGCATGAACCACTGAGGCAAGACAGTGCTAGTACGTACCCTAGTGCCTCAGGACTGTGATTCACTGTCTTTCTTAATATAGGCAGATAAAACAAATGCAGAATATATATTATATTCCTGTAAATATACTTGTAAATGTGTGCATGAATATATAAATGCATGTGTGCCTGTGTATGCTTGTATGTGTATGGATAACTGCATGTATAAGTGCATGCTGGTGTGCACATGTACTTGAATGTGTGTACATGTGTGTATACATGTATGTGCATTGTATATACATTTACACATGTATATAGAGAGACTTGTATGCATATATATACATTGTGTGTATTTGTATATATGTTCACATATATACATGTATATGTGTGTATATATGAATGCATGTATACATGGTATTCCCAAAGTCTTCAATCTGTTTTGAACTTTAATAGCTTAAGATTATACTGAGACTTTTGGGTCACTACATGTGTGTACATGTATGTGTATAGTTTTTTGGCTTATAAATGAGCACTCAAGCGTTAGCGCTGCAATAAGTCCAGTTATGGCCAGCCATCAATGCTTCCATCCCCAGAAAAGACACAGCTCATACTAGGAAGAAAAAGGCAGTATGGTCTGGTGAGAAGAATACTGGACTTGGGGCCAGAGGGTCTGAATTCAAACAGCGCCTTAGCTACTTGATACCTGTGTAGCCAAATCACTTCCCCTCAGTTTCCTTATGTGTAAAATGGGTACAGCATTAGCCTTGATGTCCCATTAAGGTTCATTATACATATAAATCCTATTATTGACTCTATAAATGGGTAGAAACCAGAACAAATTGTTGGAAGGCATAAATATGGCCAAAGGGAGAACACCATCAAGTCAACAACTGCCGGTATCCTTTCCTCCATATTCTTTGTTTTCTGCCCCGTTTTGTATCAGTTAATGCTGAGGTCTTGATGAGTGTTGGTAGACCACTGCTTTGCTCTTCCCATAGAATATATTTTTAAGTTAACAGTGGCTTTTAATTCCTTCACCAAAAAGACTGAGTCAAATAGTCAAGGGAGTGTGATTTCCTCAGTATGAGAACTTTCTGTTGGTGGTAGACAGGTACAGCTATAAATTAGGATCACAGATAGAGTTGGAAGGGACCCGAGAGCCCATCTAATCTGGTCCCTTCATTTTACAAATAAGGAAACTGAGGGGAAGTGACCTGCTCAAGTTCACACAGGCATTAAGATTCAGACCCAGGATTTGAACCCAGGTTCCATGATCTGAATTCAGGTTTTTCTTTCTTTTTTCTTTTTTTCCCATTGCACCACACTATTGTCTTAGAGTCACCCAAGGATCAGACAGGTAATATAACAGATAGTAATTATAAGAAGTGGGATTTGAACCCATGTCTTTATGCCTCAAAGTGCAATATTTTGCCACTCTAGAAGACTGAACAATGGTAAGAAATACATCTGGGTACGAGGAGAGGTGACTGACTAGGAAAGAAATTGTCAGCAATTTTGTAATACTTGCTACAGAGAGTGACTGATGAGGCTATGAGCTGAGAAATACAGTCCTGGAACAGGGTGAATACAATTTAGAGAGATGTTATAACATAGTAGATTGAAGAAAGAAAGGAAAGAAGGAAGGAAGGAAGGAAGGAAGGAAGGAAGGAAGGAAGGAAGGAAGGAAGGAAGGAAGGAAGGAAGGAAGGAAGGAAGGAAGGAAGGAAGGAAGGAAGGAAGGAAGGAAGGAAGGAAGG
>CM053593.1:36819754-36848435 GCA_028646575.1 Pseudocheirus occidentalis | reverse complement strand
ATAAACTCAATGTGAAAAATTCTCCAACAGTACTTTTTAAATCAGTCTAAGGCATAAACTAGGTGCCAGGTGATTGAAAGCAGATGATGCCAAATAGGAAGTATCTTGTTTTGGTTTAAAAGAATCAAATTCACCCAGTGGAGCCTTGGGAAGAAAACGACAACAAAAACCAAAAGCTAGTGCAGAATCTGAGTTTCTCAAAGTAGATCAACCCATGGTAGAGCAGCACCAGCCAGAACCCTGAGACAAAAGCCCATGGGGATACAGATGATCACCTCTGTCTCTTTGCCACCCCCTTGACCATAGGAAAACTTGTGAACATCAAAAGATCAGAAGATGGTCTCATCAGAGCTGATAGCAGTCTCAGGAATAGTGGTAGTCTGATGTCAAACTAAACTCATTGAAAAAAAAGTCAGCTTCAAGACTCTATAAGGGCAGTGACTGCTGGAGCCCAGCAAAGAACTGCATGTATTTCTGGACTTCAAAATGATGCCTCTCCTGCTATCTCATTCTGGAACATCCTTCAATACCTGGTACCTGTTCACCTTGAAGCATCCTAGTATTCCCATGGCCTTCTAACCTTGGAATATCCCTCTGTGATATATAGATATATAGGTAAGGGTGTGTGTGTGTGTGTGTGTGTGTGTGTGTGTGTGTGTGTGTGTGAACACAGGCATGCATGTAGTACTCTCTCTGGGTTCAGTCTCCACAATCCCTATGCCCTCATTCTCATTTATAGACACATTCATTCCCCTCCTGGTCCTGGTCCTGATTTTCTCTGATCTTCAAAATGTTGCTCCTTTTACTGCTGGTCCATCCTGAAATATCCCTGAATTCCTGGTGCTGCATGCCCATGGAACAACCTGCCACCATTTACCACTCATCCTCCACAAGGCCCAACTTCTTTCTCCCACTGACGAGTTCTTCTTGGAGTTTCCATGTTTTAGAGGGACCCAAGTCAGCCTGCTAGGCCTCCTGACTCTATTTAAGCTTCAAAACCATGTTCTTTCTAACCTGGTCATCCTGAACTTTCCTTAGCAACTTTCTTCTTTTTCTCCTCAGAGTTCTAGAGGCAATCCTGAAGCATTAATGGTTTTCTGATATCACTAATGGATGTCTATCTTATGCCTATCTGCTTAATCCAATAAGCTAGCCTTAATTAGTTTTTAGAAAAAATATATTTGCTAATGTGATATATTTTTATCCCAACGGTTATTACAATGCCTCCCTCAAATCTGAGACATGCTCTTCCACAGGTCCACAGTTCCATACATTTTTTTAAACCTACAACTCTTGAAAACCATTCACCAAGAGTCTAATGGTAAATTAGTTTAATCTTGAAGATGGCAAAATAAGAAATCATAACTCCTAGTTAATGGAAGAAAACATTTAAAAAGCTCTTATGATGTGCTAAGTGCTGTAGATATAAGTAAAAATGACCCTGCCCTCAAGAGGCTTCCATTCTAATGAGGAAGATAACCTGTAAACACATGAAAGAGAGCTGAAAAGCATGGGGAGGGTGGCATAGTCAGCACAGAAGCATAGTTTTGAAGTCCAGAAAGTCAGCAACATGGTTTGGAGGGTAATGAAGGCAGGCCAGCTTGGATTCCTCCAAGAAAGGAAGATTCCAAGAGGAAGACACCATTGGGAGAATGGGGGAGGAGAGACCTTTTAAAGAGTGAGTGGGCTGCCAGAGGTAGAAGGTAGCTCCAGCAAGAGGAGCTTAGGGAAATTCCAGAATGATTCAGCACTAAAGAGGCCATGTTTTTTTAAAGTCTAGAGAAAATCAGAAACTGTGCCTGGAGGCGAATATAAAGGGATTAGTGAGCTGCTCTCTTGAGCCCTAGTCCACCAAAGAACCTGGAATAGTAGGAATTGGGGAGATTGAGTCCAGAAGAAATACTCCATTTTTGTCTGTGCACACACACACACACATAAACACACAAACATACACACACAGAGAATTAGAAAAAGGCAGCATGGTGTAGCCAATGGAACAATGACCTGGAATGCAGAAGACCTGCGTTATAGTTTTGCCTCTGATGCGTAACAGTCATGTAACCTTGGACAGATCACTGTTAGGTGTATTACAGTTTGGTAATTTATGACACAAATCCATTACTGAAGTCAAAACTTCTAATTCTAATTCAAAATTCATATCTCCCAAAACTAATCACATTTCATCTTGATCACACTTAGATTCTGGCTTCCTGGCGCTTGTAAATGCTACCTTTGCCACAATAGCAGCATAGTCCAAAGAAGGAGCAAAAGATAGAGAATTAGAGGTCTTGAATTTGAATGCTGTATTTATTAACTTGCTTTGTGACCTTAGGCAAGTCACTTAATCCCTATGTTCCTCAATTTCCCTATTTGTAAAGTGAGAAGATTGGGTAAGATAACTCCTGAGGATCTTTCTAGCTCTAACTTCATGATAATGCTTTTCTTTTAAAAATAAACATCTTTCCTTGCTTTGCAATAGGTTTTCTAATTTTTTTTCCTGAAAGTATCTGTATCTTACCTGACAACATTAGTAGGATCTCAGGGGAAGGGGCAATGCCTCCTACTGGTCTTGGATCCCTTTGTTTCCTAGAGGGCCTAGTATAAAGGTAACATAGAAAAAGCACTTGATAAAGGCTTATTAGATAAATATTGCATATCATAGACACTTGGTCCCTTTCCCAGCAGGTATGAGGAAAAGGGAAATGCCTTTTAAAGCAAGCATGAAATTAACACCCCTCCATTGGCCAGAAACCAAATGGACCCTAGTGGGATCTTCCTTGGGTCTGAAGAATGTAGAACTGCAGGCTACCTATTTACAAATACAAAATAATTTAACCTGCCTTTCTGGCAGGTTCTTGGCAGTCACATCTTGGCAGCAACATCTTAGACATGTGTATAAAGGTGGAGTATTTGAATAAGAACCCAAGATGAATAAGGATGTCCATTAGCCTGCTAAAGGCTGAGAGTTGGGTTGGGATCATGAGTGTGGGGAAAACAAAATACTTAGAACTCATTTAGTCCAGCACAATCATTTTGCTTTAACTGATGAGGAAAATGAGATATAGAAGGCAAAGTGATTTGCATAAGATCACACTAATAGGAAGCAGCATCACCAAGATCTGAACCCATTTCTCTTAGCCCAAATCCAGAATTTCTTCCAAATCAAATATTTGTAAAAGTGCCAGGCACAGTGTCTAGCACATAGTAGGCATGATATCAATGTCTATTCCTTTTCACTCCCCACTCTTTCCTTTCCCCTTCCTTTTCTTATAATGAATAGTAGTGCTAATATGGAAAATGTGGCATCCCTAGGTGCCAAAGGACTGGAGCATAGGGATGATTATGATGAAATGGGTCTAATCTTAAAACGAATGAGTTGTGAGCTAAATTGGGAGATTTTCACCAGTGCTCACTCCATTAAAGCAGACAGCCTCCACATCAAAGAGTCTGACCTTTTCCTCACATTATTTGCAGAGCTCTATTGGAAGTGAGCTGACTGAGAACAATCAAAGAAAAAAAAATAAATGTTGAATTAATCAGATTATAAACTCTTGAAGAATATGGTAGGATTCCACAAATCTCTTCTATTCACTATAGTACCTGGCACAGTGCTAGGACACGATCATAGATCTAGGGCTGGATTGTATTTTAAAGCCATATGACCCCAAAATTGTGTTTTATAGAGAGGAAACTGAGGCCCAGAAAGGTTCTTGCTTGTCCAAGGTCACATAGTAAGTGGCAGAGCTGTAGCAGATTGAGGTAGGAACAAAAACTCAATATTCTTCTTGAAGTCAGCAAAAAAAAAAATTATTTCCCTACAAACTTGTGTAAGCAGTAGAAATCCCATCCCAAGATGATTCTATTCATCCATCCCTAATACATATGCATATTCACTGGGTTCTTCCTGCTGTCACTGCCAAAAGGGGCCCTCCCCTCTTTCAAGCCAAGTGCACCTGCTACCCTGGGCGCTCACGGCTGCTACCACTTCTTGCTGGGTAATGCCATTGTCAACCTCGATGCCTGGCATGTGTGCCACCCTCCTTCACAAGAGGAAGGAATGTTTAATTATTTTTAATCAGTGGACATGGCATATTGCTAGACAGCGACACTTGGGGGATGCAACACCATCTGCCTTCCACCAGGCACCAGCTGCTTTGGTAGATGTCGATAGAACACCTTAGGATGGCTACCTTCTCCTGCCAGGATCTTACAAATCGCAGCCACTCTGCAAATTCTCAGGAAGCTGCCACAGCAGCTCATCACCCCAACCCTACCATAAATCCATCAGGGTTTAGATATCACACCTTCTCTTCCACCACACCTCCCAATCTTGCTAAGTGCAGACACCCCATCCTCTTTCTCCAGCAGTATCCTGTTGGTATTCCACTAATAGTAGAGTATCTGCTTATAAACAGGATCTTAATTTGAGCTTCCATCACCATTAGTCAGCCTAATGTATCAGCTTCCTTTCTTCACATAGACAATGATTCCTGATTTCACTGTGGGTCAGTGAGTTGGGGGCAAGGGTCAGTCAGCTACAGAACATTTAAAACAATGAGAAGAAAAGGGAGAAAAGGAGGGGAGTGGGTGATGGAGAATACAGCCAGGTGGATGAATCTCAGAGCTGTCCAGTATGAGATTCATCCATGAAAGTGAGTTCCCTATCATTTGGGCTCTTTGACCTTCATCAGAGACCTGTCCTTCCAGCCCCTTTTCTGACAGCAAGTCTACAATTCATCACAGCTCTGCCAACACTCTCCTTTCTCCAAAGCAGATTTTACCCTCCTGAAACTGATTCAATACAGTGGTCATTGTGAGAAATACCAATTATTGCCTTCACAAGGAGTCAAATTGACTCCCAATTTTTAATTCCTCTTGAGCAAATCTGGCCCCAAAGGTTCCCCTATTTTTGCCCTCCCCCACCCCATCCCCCACCCTTGTGTGAATAGCCAAATTAAGCAGCTTCTATCTCTGCTGATTTTCATGCAAAGTGAAAGTGATCAGTTGCTTGGTACTGTCTGAAGGGTAGATAAAAGCCCCAGCTGCTACTCTTGCTGCTGGGAGCTGGTTTCACCTCTGGCAGGAAAGCAAACTGTTTTGGTGCCTCAGGGAAATTACAGAACCTCACACTTTCATCCCAAAAGTGACAAAGGGGAGGTCAGGTGCTGAATCTGCCAGAAACTGGGATGTGTGAAATGTGATTAACCCTGAAAGGAGCCAGAGGGAGCAAGACCTGCAGCACAGCCTGTCCCCTGCCAGGTTCAGGGGGTCAGGGTCAGAAGAAAAATAAACAAAAGCAAAAAGTCAGTACAGGAGCCCATATGTTAATGCACATTTCCACACCTTTGCTTGTACTGACTAAAGCAAAAAGACTGCATTAAAGCAAAACACAAAGGAAGTGGTATAGATCTAAAGAATTCACTATAAAAGGCAGGGGTGGGAGGGGATGAAGGGTTTTGTTTTGTTTTTAATAAAAGTTAGAGAATGAATCTTTACCACTTTTGTTTTTTCAATCTAGGAATCTGGCAAATTGCTTAACTATTTGAGGCCATTCAGATCAGTTTAGCTAATGCTCTTTTAAAATGTGAATTGCAAACCTTTGAAGCCTCCAGAATTCATGCTATCCCCAGCTAAGCCTTCCTGCATTTTCGGGAAGATTAAAAAAAAAAATCCTCCTGACATTACCTATCATCTCAGGAAGTTACACAACCCTTTTCAGACAGAGGATCTGCAAGTGTTAGGCTACAGCAAGTGACACTCTAAATACCTTTGTCTCTTCCTCTAAATAAATAATGTCAATTTCCTTTTCAAACAGGTTTATTTGGTGTTTTCACTTTTTGTCATTTCTGCTTGGACAATGCTTCTCCAGATAGAGACCTGTGCATTCCATCCCATTGGAGGCATGGATGCTGTATGAAATTGACAAAGGATGACTTAAAGAACCATATGAAAAATTCCAGTTTAAAAAAAATCAGAGTTAATTATCAGAAGATTAACACTTTCTTTGTTCTTGGGGTGTGGAGGGGGAAAGAGGAGGGGAAAGAAAGTCATTTCCAAGACAAGTACTGATGCTCTAAAAGGATTTTTCCTAGGTGAATGATTTCATCCTTTTTAACTAGAGGAATCTTTGGCCTGCAAAGGTGGCAGCTAGATGAGGAAGGAAAAACACAATATTAAACAGTCTAAATACAATATTGCCACACTGAGCACATATATTAGAGGTTCGAAGGCCTGCCAGTGTAGTTGATACCTGAACGAAATCTTGATTACTCAGAGAAGGACCTAGAGATCTTTTCCCTTGAATATCCCTAAAGGATTAGCATAATCAGTCATTGAGTGCTTGCCTCTGCAGCCACTTCACAAAAATGTAGTTAAGGCATGCTTATCTGGCAATAGGAAACTAGGTTCTGAGACAAGGTACTTCATCTATTAAGGCTTTAAATAGTTTTTTTTTAAGTCCCTCTTTAGCACAAAAGAGCCGCTGCTACTGCTTCTTGAGCAAGCCAGAGGAGACTGCCGCGTATACTCCAGCCAGGCTGCCAGTGTCCTCAACAAAACATGAGTGGATTTAGGGGCCGGTGAGGGTGGGAGGTAAAGAGTGAGGGCTCTGATGAGCTTTTCGTGTCCCAGTAAGTTTCCACCTGACAAACATGGGGAGAGGAGAAGGGCATGGCTTGAGGCTTCCAGGAAAGCCAGCTGAAATAGGATTACCTCACTGGCCATCAAGGGGATAACTAATAAAGTCACTAATATTGACCTTCAGAAATTGAGAAGCTTTGGTCTCTCCTGGGAGACTACTTTGATTGATGCTGACTGAGCCAAAATGTTCTTCAGCAAGGCATTCCTCATGGGTAGGGAGAGGCTATAAGATGCCTTAGCTCTGAGAATGCCCCTGCAAAGAAGATCGTGTCATCATTTCGTGACGGCAGAGGGTAGCCAGTGCAAGAAGGCTAAAGATAATTGTGCTTCTTGCAAGAGAAATATTCTTCACAAAAATAGTGACTAGCATGCATATAGCTTTTTATGCATACAGTTTGTAAAGCACTTTATATGTATCTTATTAGATCCTTGCAATGACCCTCTGAAGTAGGTGCTATTATGATTCTATGTAATAAATGAAGAAACCGAGGCACAAAGATGTTAAGTGACATTTCCAAGGTCACAAAACTAATAAGTGTCTGGGATAGGTCTTCCTGAATGCAAACCCAGCTCTAGCTTTGGCAAGAAATGAGCTTCCTATGGAAGTGTTCTTCTCTGGCAAGCAGGTGGGCTAAGTTTGAGACTGAGCAAAGGGTGCCCTGAGGTGCTGGGATTTATTTTTGAGCTGGCTTTAAAAAAAGTTTTACAACTTTCTTCTCCTAGTTTTATGAGCAATATATATTCTGAATGATCACATGGATTCTGTAATTTTTCACATAAGAAAAATAGCTCTCGCATTCTGTGCTGCTTCTAATACCAAAATTAGTTCAACATCTCATAGCTAATGCAGAAATAGATACCATTTCCTGAGACATACTCACAGCTGCTATTGATTTATGCTATATCATGATTTTAGTCTTTTAGGATAATCACCTTGTCAAGCATGTATTTATTGTTGTGACTGCTAAATCAAGTCTCTCTTAATTCTATCACTTTCACACAAACAGTTACATTTCAGCAGTGACAGAATTCAGTGATTAATTCATTAATTCTCCAAATATTCCTTAAATACCTACTATGCACAAGGTGCTATGTGAGGTATTGGAATAATAGTTAATTTAATAAGTTGGGACCTGGAGACATCTTAAGAGACCGGCTAGTTCAACCCCTTCATGTTACTGATGAGCAAAAAGAAACCAGAAAAGACATTTACCCACCTTCACACAGGTAGTAAATGGGAAGACCATTATTCATATCTGGGATCCTGAACTACGTTCAGTTAAGCACTCCCTATCCACCAAAGTTTGCTGTCACTCTAACTTTATACATGTGTATATGTGTATATTATGATGCATACATGTATAATTACATATACGCATAATTGTATATGTGCATATGTTCATGCAATGTGGATTGGGTGTATGTCTGTTGCATGAGTATGTACATTATATGAATCCATATGTGCTTGTAGTTGTCATGTCTATGTTCGTGTGTGTGTGTGTTTTGTTCCAGATCTGGGATTTCACTGGTATAGAGAGTTCTTGGTGAAGAAACTACCTTTAATAATGCTCATTTTTAGCCATCTATATAGTCTCAGAAAATTTCCTTGGGCACCTCAAGGTTACTTATCTGAATGCCCTATAGGTGGTATTTATCAAACTTAGACCTTAAATCCAGAACTTCCTGAATAGTACTAAGAAGGTAGTACTTACTGCTATACCCTGCCATGCGTATATGTGCACGTGTATGAATATACATGTATATATACACAGTGGCCATGTATGCATTTATAGACATAAGTGCTATGTGCTTACATCTATGTGTGTATAACTTACTTAACGCTTTCAATGATCTCAAACTTCCCCATGAAACAAAACAAAAACAAATCTTTTTAACACAGATAATGTAGGAGTGCTGAATTACAGAATTCCATGCACACACACACACTCACGCACACACAAATAGTGGGTTACCCAAAAGACAAAGACACAGGATGGGCAATGAATAGGCTAACATATATTAAAATGTGAATAACCCATAAGACATAATATCAAAAATAATATGAAAGAGACGTATGACCAAAAAGAGAGGTGGATTGGTTATGTAGTGTAGACAAGGTTTAATAGCGTTCATGCTTCACTAACACCAAGATAATCTTGAGCGACCACCAGTATGGTGAAAACACTGCCAACATGTTGGATGGATACCCTGTGGAGGATTTATGATTGGACCCAGACAAGAGTCATATAGGATGTGAAAGCATGGATGGGCTGCCAACTACCCTGAAGGAAGATTACCCCATGGATATGGTCACAGTTCCATAGAATTATTAAAGCATACAATACATTGGTATAATGAAAATTTCAAGTTTACAAATGCTTTCACAAACCTTAATTCCTGTGATCCTCCTCTGCAACTTGGAAAGATATGCCATGACCTTCATTTTATTTATAAGCAAATTAAAGCTCAGAGATTTGTTAGTGACTTGGTAAAACCTCTCAGCTAATCAGTGTCACAGCCTGGACTGTCTTTAAAAAACAAACCTGGTGCCCTTGGCTCCAGCCCACACTCCTAGGCTCCATCCTAGCCGCTCACCCTTTAATAGCTCTCAGTTCTTTGACTCCCTCAATAACAAAGCAATCGTGGATTTCAGTAGTAGAATTCCACTTCCCCTCTTAGCAAACTCAATACAAAGACCGCGCTATGTCCTAGTTTTCAATAGCATTCCAACTTTTTTTTTTCCTTTGCATAACTTACACGACATTAAACTTGGAGTTGCAGTGAGTGCTTTGCCATAGATTTGAACTCCTGTGGAAAAGCCCCCGGAGGGGAAGAAGTGCGACAGAGACAAGCGCTAATGGCAACACAGCATAGAAGCAAATTGCCCATCAAATGGGACGACTTAGTCTAGCAGAAGCACTTGCGGGAGGAAAGAAAGAAGGGGGGGAAAAGAAGAAGAAAGCAGAAATCATCCTAAACACACAGCCTGTGTCCTTGGTGCCTGCTGTCGTCAATGGTGTGGCGAGAGAAATGCAGGCTCTCCTGTGGGGAGTTTGCACTAACACACTCCGATCTGAACTTGCCTCAAAAAAAAAAAAAAAAAAACTCATGATGCCTTATTAATGCGAAAGTGAGAAAATGAAGACAGTTTAGTGCAGAGCTTCTGAACATGGGCACTTAAGCTGGAGGAGTCCTTCTGAAGCAGTGAATAAAACCCATTCTGCAAGTAGGGCTCTAGTCATCCACGGTAAATCAGGATCATATCTCCCCATATGTGCAGCCTGAAACATTCTCCCTTCTTGCCTCTGCCTGGATGAAGCCTTAGCTTCCAGAAAGACACAGTTCAAATGTTATTTTCTGCCTGAGACTTTTCCTGGTCCCCCACCACCATTTTTTTCCTATCTACTGATATCTTCTCAAAGATTACTGTGTTCTCTTTTTCTTTTCTTTCTTCCTATCTTTTTTCCTGCTTTCTTCCTTTCTAATTATATATATATATATATATATATATGCTATTCATTTTGGTTTTTTATGTTTATATATTTAATATATTATATTTATCTAATCTATATCTCTATCATCTATCTATCCTCTATCTATCTGCCTGTCTGTCTATGTCTGTCTCTCTGTCTATCTATCTCTATCTGTCTATCTGCCTACCTACCTATCTATCTATCTGTCTGTCTGTCTATCTATCTATCTATCCATGAATGTTTTTTCCACCATTGCAATTTAAGTTCCTTGAGGTCAGGGACTGTTTTGCCTTTTTCTTTTTATTCCCAGAATCTTGCACATGATAGATGTTTATAAATACTCATTCATTTACTTTCTCTATTGATTAAAAGGAATCTCAGAGATTACCTAGTCCTACTCATACCTAAAAGGACCACCCCCCCCCACCGAAACATACCTGACAAGTGGCCTTCAATTCTCTGCTTGAAGACTTCTAGTGATAAAGGTCCAACCACTCTCTGAGAAAGTCCAATACACCTTTACATGGCTCTAAACATTAGGAAGTATTTTGTTTTGTTTTGTAATAGCAAGTCTAAATAAATTTGCCTCTTTACAACTTCTACCCATTACTACTAATACAGCCGTTGATCTTAGTCCTGGAGAGCCAAAAATTGAATTCAGAAGTAGCTATTATAAGCTCCTCTATGAATTTAGGACACAGAGAAGACCTCAACAGAGTGAAGAAATGTAGCTAGATTAGATTAGATTAGATTAGATTAGATTAATCATTTTTTACACACTTAACTATGTTCCAGGCACTGTGCTAGGCATTTTGAAGATAAATATGAGCAAAAAGGAGAGCCCCTACCCCAAAAGAGCTTACATTTAACAGAAGTAGAAAAGAACACACACACATACACACACGTGCGCACACATACATGCACACACACAAGCACTGGAGAGAAGGTAACGAGGTAAGAGCAAAGTGGAAAAGTAATTGAAAGAGTCAAGGGTTGAGTAAGGTTAGAAATGAACAGGGTTAGGTATGATTGCATATTTCTGTTGTCCCTGATGCTGGGAAGGTTTAGGCTGGTAGATCACTTGAGTTCAGGTGTTCTGAGCTGTGTAACAGGGTAAAAATTATTTGTTTGTCTGAACTAAAGTTAGTCACCAATATGGTACAGAGGGCCTCAAGTACAGAGGGCCATCAGGCTGTCCAAGAATGGTCAAGTGACCTCAGGTCAGAAATAGAGTAGCCCAAAGCTTCTGTACTACTCAACAGTGAATGGGGTCAGTCCTATGAGTAGTCACTATACTATTATACTGGATGAGATAAGGAAATCCAGTCTCAGAAGTAAAAAAAAAAAAAAAGGGGGGGGGGGTAAAACAGCACTTTATCAAGGAAGAATAAAACCACAGGGGTGGAGGAGTTGCAAGTTTGAGAAGGCCACCGAGAAGAATGTGGAAAACTAGTCTAAGAAGCTGTGGGCTGAGTCAGGTTACTCTGGTGCAACTTCCGTCTACCTTCCAGAGCACTGCATGAATACCAAGCAAGTACTGCATTGGACAATTGACAAGAACTCCAGCCAAAGATGAAGGTTATTGGATGAAGACTTCTGGATGTTTTGGAACTTTGCAAAGGGCTCCACTTCCACTTTGTTCATGGTGTGGAGGAAGGGTTTGAATGGTTCTTTCTCCAAACTGGATCATTCACCCTCCCTTCCACATTGCATTGCTTACTGATCTTGGGTCATTAATTCTGTGCAGGCTTTAGCTTCATTGAAGTCGATGCCCATGACCAAAGGACTTGTTTATATGTCTCTGATGCTTTTCAGTTTTATGAATGCCAAATACCTTCCATCTGCAAACTATACCTTGGTTGAAATCCCTGAGCCAAGTGAGGAAGAGGAGAATAATGAGATGTATACAGGATGCAAAAAGGGATACTTAGGTCTTTAATTGCAATTGGTTCATTTTGGTTCAGTGAACTGAATCACAGTTAATGGTGCACTAAGTTATGACTCCAATTGAGATGGTAATAAGTGTGTTTTAAAATGTAGATGCCTGTCCCCAATGATAACCCATTAGAGAGCTCCCCAAGTTCAAGGCACCCTCCCATGTCTACTATGAGTTTCATAGAATAGGAAATGGGTACTCAATACCACATGATTCTAGGCTCAGATTTAATTGGCTGCTAAGAGTGTTTCCTTTTCTTTTTTTTAATGGAGCATAGAAGAACTGAATGTTGGAAGACTTGGCACTTTTGTGCTGTTTTTTGTTTCCCCCAGGGGAGTGACTGAAATGTTAGCTTCTTTCCCTGAAACTGGCATCAGGAACTTGGACTTGTATACCTACTAAGAGGTATTGTATTTAAAGTGGACTTTATCTAGATTGTAAATTTTCCTCCTCCCGTTTCCACTCTCTCTCTTAAAGATGACTCTGTCTGAAAAGTTGCCTCTATTCACTCAGGGCACCCTTTCCATTTCCCTCTCTCACCCCTGCATGTTTTCCATGATATGTTTTACAGGGTGTTCTGATTCCAGCTGCTTTTCTTCTCTCTTTAATTTTATAGCCTTGATGTTCACCAGAACTCTGTGACAAGGAAATGTTGAAATGCAGCCTCCTTGACTGGCCTGACTCCTCAGAGTCGGACTATTGGTGGACCATTCTTCTTATTATTATTCTCACCTGTATAATTGTAGTAGTGAATCAGCTTACAGTTTATTTTCCCCACATGTTTTGTGCCTCAGCCTCCTAGCTTGCTCCTTGTCAAATGTTGATGTAAACATAGGAGGTTAGTCATCTTTCCCTTCCTTCCCTCACACTCACAACCCACCTACTCTTGACTCTAAAGCCTTTGGAAGTAGAGGGCATGATTCAGAATCCCACTTTTGATTTCTCTTGCTACTTGAATGTCTCTGGACTCCATGTTCTTCATATTTAAAATGAGCTGGACAGAATAGACAACCTCTAAGGCCCCTTCCAGGACAGCTAGGTGGCCCAGTGGATAGTGTGCAAGGCCTAGAACTAGGAAGACTCATCTTCCTGAGTTCAATTCTGACCTCTTATGGTTACGAGCTGTGTGACTTTGGGCAAATTACTTAAACCTATTTACTTCAGTTTTGTCATCTGTAAAATAAGCTGGAGAAGGAAATGGCAAACCCCTCCAATATCTTTGCCAAGAAAACCCCAAAATGGGAACACAAAGAATCAAGCACAACTGAAAGAAAGGTCCTTTTCAGCTGCTAGGTAGTACCTGGCATATGACTGACTCTCCCTAAAGCACCTTGTATTCATTACATATACATTCTCTGTATGCTTACTTAGGTACATGTTGTCTCCTCTCAGCAGAGCGTCAGCTGCTCCAGTCAAGGAATTGTTTCCATTTTGATCATCTCTAACACTCCATATAGTGCCTGCCATACCAGCAGTAGGTCCTTAAAAATCCTTATGATTGGCTGATTCCAGCTCTAAATTTCTGTACCTGGGATCACTGGCTTCTGCCCTGACATGTGACTTTCTATTATTGATACATCTCTTCTTATGTGTGCTGAGTTTCTTTTCCCTGAATTTATATAATAATTCAAATTTTTTTTGTACTGTCTCTGTCGTTCTCATCATTACCCTCTCCCTTCCCATTTTCACACCTTTTTGATAGGTAACAAGATCATAGGATCATAGGTTTTGTGGTGGAAGGGACTTCAGATATCATCTGGTTCAACCCCTTTATTTTTACTGTTGAGGAAACTGAGGCCAAGAGGTCAAGTGGTATACCCAAAGTCCAAAAGGAAGTGAACTGTGGAACCAAGATTCCGAATAAGATTCTCTGATCCTGGATCAGCACAAATTCCACTGTACCTCATTGTCTCACTATATTTCCTCTATATTTGTTTGCTGTGTTGATGATGAAGATGATGATGATGATGATGATGATGATGATGATGATGATGATGATGATGATGCTGTTATGGTGTTGAAGTTTTCTAGGAATTTCACCTTTCTTCTGCTGTAGTATGGAATTATTTGATCCAACAGCAGCAGCCCCTCTCTTGGTGGGTTTTCCCCAAGTCCCTAAGTTATTTTGTTCACCAAACTGCTGAATCGAAGCTAATTTATCCCTATATCAGGGCAGAAGATGAGAACTATCCTGCAAATGAATGGGAGGGTGCACCTACTGTCCCGTGGATCCTGAACATACATCAAGGTAAGCACAAGTGGAATTGTGTTAGCTGTCAGCCTCAGAAATCGCTGACACTTGTTATTTTAATTAATAGTTTACTTTGCTGAAATAAGCTTCTGTGAGGAGCCCTGACTTTTTGTGAAATCTTCACTGCAGCATTATTTTCCCCATATTGGGAGGTAAAAACTAATTTCTAAAACTGCTTTACCCTACAAGGTCACAGTCAACAGCTTGCATGCACATGTCAGGGAAACATCTGCTGCCATGCCACCGATAGGAGGAAATTTTGCTTTATTTTGAAATTTAAATTTACTTTTAGTTGGGGGGGGGGAGAATAAATGATGAGTCAGTCATTAAATAGCCATTAAGTGATGTTGATTAGGAAGGACTTTTTAACTAGTCATTTTGTCTTGTGACTGACACTGAAATTTCTCAGACCTCAGCATTCAGTTGAGACATCCCAGGAAACTATGGTCACTGCCACATCTGGGCCTGGACCAACTTGTCTCTTCATTAATGCAAATCATTATTATGTAATTACTCAGCCAGCGATGTAGAGATCATTGATTTCTTTTGCCCAATAGCAGTATTTTTTTAAGTCATTGATGACAAAGGGAACTCAAAGGACATTCTGTGCTCTACAAATGAGTTCTAGTCCAAAAAAGACAAACTTCCTCCAGGGGCTGAAACCCTAAATTTAGTTCTGATGTTTTTTCTCCTTGTTTGGAATAAATTAAACCAGGGACGTTGGTTCTCTCCTGACATTTTAATTACTGATGGTAAGGCATTCTGTTCATGAATTTCAAGACAATAATCCCTGAGACTTTTCCCAAGTGGAGGTTAGCTCTCCCCCCCTCCCCAATACATTCACATTGTGAATTCCTCTATTTTTCCTTTCTATCCCTGTTCTCTTGATGTAATCAAGTCTTGTGTTTGAGAACACTAGTTGTACCTTTGATGTCAGTTAACTCAGCCAATGCAGTCTCACCAAGCTTCTGATTTTGCTGAACCTGTCTTGATTCATTGAGGCTCCAAGCTTTCTCATGTGAACCTTCAAGACATTCAATTTATTGCCTTTCAGGTTACCTGGTCCCTGTCAAACCAGGCGGATGACCAATTTCTTTCTGAGATTCATGGTCTCTTTATAACAGCCTACTTATAAAATTCTTCTGACCTTGGTTTACAATTCATTCTTAAGCAGAGCCACAGACAAGAGGGCTCTACCCTGAATCTATCCCCTTGAACCTCATCATAGTCCTATCCAAAGAGTCACCATAAGAACTCTATGATCCCCACTGTTCCCTCCTCCACTCATGTCCCCCAGTGCTAGAAATGGAGGAAAAGTTAGAGACCATTTGCCTTCCAAATCAGGGAATCCCCTCCCCCAAAAAGCAAATCCGCACTTGCTCTCTAACTAAAGGATCTTAGAGAATCATCTGGGTCACTACATTGCCTAAATATAAGGAAATAAACAGGACAACTCTTCCATGGCTCCAAATGAAGGTGCTTCCTCTAAGTCTGATTCCAAGCACATTGTTCTTTCTAAGCACCATGAACTTATGCATCCATGAAAATCAGTTAGGATAATTCTCCAAAAGAAAATCCACTGCCTGAGAATGTCTTAGCACAGATTCTTCAGGTTTAGTCCTTTAGAGAAAGGCGAAGCAGTATTAGGCTCAACAATTAGATAAGGGGCTACACTTTCCTCCTAGACAACCTCTATTAGGAACTTAATGTCAACTGCAAAGCATGACAGTGTTCAGACTTCTTTTCTGGTTTCTGCGACTGTCCCGGGAGTGTGTGTTTGATGCCTCTCTGTAGAAGATGAGCACTGGGGAAATGTTTGATATGTCCTGCACATATTTTCTATTTTTGAAGGATTTGTCTTTTTGAATGTCAGTGTTCATTCAGGAGGCACTGAGGTTGGTTTTGTGATGATTTATTTGTATGGAAGAGGAAGGTTATTGGTTTTGCCTCATTTGTATGTAGGGACCTTTCCAGGGAAATATTTTTTGAACTATATTTCTCTATCTTTTTTCCAGTTGTGATTTCCTTTTCTTCTTTTGGGCTACCAGAGAGTGGAGGGATTGAAAGAGAGGGATAAAAAAAAGAAAGAGGGGGATGCTGGCTTGTTTTCTGTGTTGGTTGCTTATAAATCTTTGGTGTTCGATGTTAAAAATATCAAAACAATATAAAATCATGGAATATCGATTGTATGAAGGGAAATTCAAGTAGAAGGGATACATTGCGTCTCAGGGATGGCCTGTTTTGGATAAACTGCTAGGTCAAACAGTTATCCAAGAAGAAGCTCTGGCTTTCATTTGGAACATTTTTGGAAGTGTTCTGCTCCTATGTATTCATAGAGAAACTCCACCCTTGACAGAGCTGGTTTTCTTTCTATAACATTCAGCAAGATTACTCTGCCCCAGGCTTGAATCTGCTATAGCAGAATTCTACCTTTGCTGTTCCCAAGACCTTAACTCGCTGTCCCTACTTATATCCTTTATTTATTTCTTCCTGGTGCCACCTATTTGACTCAACTGACACAATAAGGCAGCACATCTCTATTCACTTCCTTCTATACTCAGGATCTCAAACAGAATCAAAGACAGATCCTTTCCGCCTTGTGCTAGACCCTGTGTTAGCCCCACCAGAGGCATTTTTCATAGCAAGCCTGGATCCCAATCTGTGTTGTGCTGGAGGTTGTTTGTATAGGCTCACAAGAGTTCTTTGCTAAATTTTCAGGTGAACATTTATCTCTTAAAAATTGGCAAATGCTACAAACAAGGGCTTGATTTATTGTTTCATTGATTGTCTGGACTTGGGAAAGTGACAGAGAAAATGTTAATAATACAGATTAAACTTTAAAATATTTCATGATTACATTTTTTTTCAGAGAGCCAGTTGTTACATTTACCAACAAACCCCTTCAATGGCATCTCATGTATAAGAAATAGCAAGAAGGCCAGAATGACTGAAGCATAAATAGTTTCAGAGGGATATATTTGTAATCAAACTGGAAAGATAGAGTGGCAGCAGGTTATTTAGGACTTTAAATGTCAGAAGAAGGAGTTCATATTTTAACCTAAAATAAGAAGGGAGCCACTAAAGTTTCTTGACCAGAATAGTGACAATCAGGTTTACATTTCAAGAATTTCAATTTTGTTACTATGTAGAGAATAGATTGGATACAATACAGTGACGGCAAGTAAGGAATTGGGAGTTTTTTGCCATAGTCCAGGCAAAAGATGATGAAGGCTTAGGATTAGGGTGATGATTGGATTATTGCACAAGTCATTGGATTTGGGTGAAGTAGAGAGAAAAGAACAGATGTGAGAAGTGCTGAGGAGGTAGTTGCCAACAAGACTTGGCAACTGATCGGATACAGGGGCATAAGGGAGAGTGAAGAGTCAAAGATGACTTCAAGGTTGTGAATCTGGGTGACTGGAAGAATTGCATTTCCCTTGACAGAAATAGAGGGATTAAGAGACAGAATTGGGTTAAAGGAAAAAGCTCTGCTTTGAACATGTTGAGTTTCAGATGCCAATGGGCCATCCATGACGAGATGTAGAGTGGGCCATATGTCATGCAACTGGACCTCAGAAAAGAGATGGTGGCTAAACATGTAGATTTGGGAGCCACTTGCTCAGAGATGACGGTTGAATCCATGGGAGCTGATCACGTAGAGAGGGGTCTTGGGAAGAAATAATGGTTCCAACTCTGATAAAGTGAAGGATGATCAAGATGGGGTCATTGTATGGGGCACCTGTCAAAAATCCTCATAGCCAGATGCTGAAGTACAAGACTGGGGGATTACTTGTACTAGTCATGTCCACTATGGCCTAGAAACAAGGACACCAATGGGGTAGCTTTGAGTGTTTCATTTCTACACTATTGTTCAATACTTCTGTCTTTTGGATTCAGTTTTACTTACTCTCTTCCTGATACCATTTCCTTTTTTTAAATATTATATGTTCAAGAGGTTTGCAGAAAAGTTATTTAATCCTCTTGCTGATCATGTCATCAAATCCTATGGGAAAACATCAACCGTCTGTAATTATTGCTTCCTTTTCTACATATTTACTAGCCAACCCTTTAATAAGAAAATGTAGAATTTTCCCAGGAAACAGAGCTGATAGTTCTATAGTATACAGATTTCATTATCTTCTCTTTCCTGCTTTGAAAATTAGGAAACTCTTCATCTTTCTCCAGGTCTGCCATATGTCCATCATTCTCCAGACATAGAACTGAGAATGGTTCAGCAATTCCATCTACAACTTTATTTCATTACCCCGGAAAGTCGTCCATCTGGACCTAGTAATTTGAACTCACTAAGAGGAGGTAGATGTATGTTCTCTTACTCTCTCCCTATAAGACACCCAATAGATTTCTGAGCAAACATAAAAGAAAAATCAACAGACAGGAATAGAGGTATTTCTAACGTCAATTGTCAATGAAAATCACAAGCCCTAGGTAAAACGCCTCTTAGCACAGATCTGAAATGCATGCAATTTAAAAGGTGCATTTTCAATAAGTAAACATGAATCAAACTATGCCTATCTGGCTAAAATATACTTCTAAATGTTTCTTGTCTTAGGAGCTTTGTTCAGCAATGGACCAACATATTTTCCCACTGGTTCTCTCTTGTATTAATTCAATGCTTCAAGAATCTAAAATTCTGCCAGTGTGGACACTATCACCACAAAATATTCTATAATCCTTCCCTTGGTAAATGGTGTTCCTTCTTACAGGACAATAGAAGAATGTCTTTTTTCAAAATCAAAACTATTCAAGAATTCCCTTTAGTTAAGAAAAGGAAAAGCAATTCCTATAGCCCCAGAGAGACAAGGATCAGAGATTTAAAGAAAGAAATTACTTCAAAAATCATCAAATCCAAACCCCTAATTTTACAGATTAAGAAACTGAAGTCCAGAGAGGGAAAGCTATTTGCTCAGTGTTACACAGTAGCTTCTCTTCCAGTATTTTAGATGATTAAGGGTTAGTGCCACAGAAGTATTTATGTAAGATTTGCTTAGCATTTGGATTGGTTTTTGTTTGTTTGTTGGTTTTGTGTTTTTGCTCACTTTGATGGGTAAAGTAGAATAAAGACTTTTCTCTTTTATAAACTATCTTTGCTTTTAGTGTGCTCCAATAAGAACTGGATTTACAACCAAGAGATGAGTTTTACATTTATGGAGTGCCCTCAAGAACCATGGACTCTAAGACCAGCATTGTATGACTCCCTCTATTTGTGAGATTTTTAGAAAGCAGAGGAAAGGAACAAGAGTATTATCAATAATATTTTCATCATAATCTGAAGGTGGATTCATAGTCTTTTTCTCTCCCCTAAATTTTGTCCCCATTGGAATGTGAGAGCCGTAGGGACAGGGATTATTTTTGTCTTCCTCTGTACACCCATCACTTAGACACACAGTAAATACTTTTAAAATGCTTGAATACTGTTGACTGATTTCAGTACATACATATTGATGCTCCCTTAAGGAACGTAATTTCCCATTTCTTGGTCTACTCAAACCCTATGACGTAGACGTCCTCTTCCACTCTCTCTGTGCTGAGGTGTTTCAGCTGAACCCAACTATCCTCTAACCTGTGAATGGCTGGAGCAGAACAGAGCAGGCTAGAGAGAGGAGAGTCAGGATTCAAACAAGTTTAATTTCAAAGTGAGGTCAATGATTTGCAAGCAAAGAGAGAAATTAGAAACATGGTCAGGGTGCTGCCCCTACTGGGAGGACCCACCTTAATGTAGCCAAATCTTAATTTATATATTTACGGCTAGACAAAGTGTCAAATAGTGTCATACAGCAACAAGGTGCCCCAGCAACAATGAGGCAAGGTTATCTAGAGACAAAAAGTCTGTTCAAAAGTCTGGGCCTTTTGGTGCTTGTCTGAGCTCAGGAACCATGAGTTCCGGAAGGTGAGCGCAAAGGATGGTTGCAATGCCAAGCTGAGGGCACAGCTTGCTTGCTTAGCTTTGGAAAACAGGGGGTCTTCTATGCCAGATGCTATACCCTCCATCTTGCCATCACTCACTTTCCATATTTAAGAACTATGAAAATCCTTTAGATGATCATAATTTTTTATAATTCCATCTTGTCCCATGCCTCATGGCCTCTAAGCCTGTTCTTCAACCATATAATGACCTCCGTTCCCAATATCAAATTCAACCTCCTCACTTTACAGATTAAGAAATTGAAGCCCAGAGAGAGGAAACTACTTGCTTGGTGTTACACAGTAGCTTCTCTTCCAATATTTCCTAGATGATTAGGGTTAGTGCCACAGAAACATTTCTGTAAGGTTTCCTCTTGGGAATTCCATCAATGACTGACTGGACATTTAGTATATCCAGGCACTGTGCTAAGCACTGAGGACACAAAAAGGTACAAAGGGGCAAAAAGACAGTCTCTGCCCTCAAAGAGCTTATGATCAAAAAGGGAAGGTATTATTTTTGGAGAGGGGAAGGTGGGGGTTAAGTGACTTGCTCAAGGTCACATGGTTAAGTGTCTGAGGGCAGATTTGAACTCAGGTCCTCCTGAGTCCAGGTTCAGTGCTCTACTTACTATGCCACCTACATGTCCCCAGAAAGTGAATTTTTAGATAGATAGGTAGGTAGATGTTGATATATACAGATAGATAAGCAGATAGACAGAGAGAGAGGAGGGGGAAGGATAGAGGGAGGGAGGGAGGGAGACTAGAGAAGGTTTCGTGGAGAAAGTAGGATGAATTACAAGTCTGGATCTCCTTTCACCCTATCTTCATCCACCAAATGGCATTAGTATTAGTACCATTGTTTCTGCTATAAATCATCCAAAAGCATAAGATGCAGCCTGGATAAGACACAAAGTAAGTTAACAACTAGGAGTTTATCATTCAGTCTCTTTCCGTAGCTCTTTCTGGTAATCTTTTTCCATAGAAAATTCATTTGCATTTCTGAAGAAGGAATTCGACTTTTAATGATCTTAATGGAAATGAAAACTACATCATTTTCCTGAGAAATTGTCATTTTGGAAGTTCATCTTCCTGGCATCTGAATTACAATAAGGTAAAACTCAACCTTGGTGCTTGTCCCCAGTGGAAACCCCTGTGACATCCCAACCCTTTTCAACTGTTTCAATAAGTCATGCTTTCTTCTGTCCATGGTTTGGTTTAGATTTCCTCCATTGCCCAACCTTTTATTTTCAAAAGACAATCCTCAGTGTCAGTCTCTGGTCATTCACAGGGTAATGGTGAGGTCTAGAAAGATAAGCAGCCATATAACCCATTTCTAGTTGACTTTCTCAAATGTCTAAATCACTTGGTGAAAGATCTAGCTGCTTTCTCAGAACATTGTGACTCGGGGCTTAATTAAGGTTTACATGTTACTATTGAAGAACAAAAATGAGAGTTCAGAATAACGTTGTAAATTAAACAGCAATGGAACTTGTCCCTTGGAATAATATCATGGCACATGTGCTTTTACCAACATACAATCATTTTTCCCTCCAAATTATTTAATTATAGCTTCTGAAGCAAAGTATTGAAAATACCTCAGGAGCCATCTTTTAAACATTACTAGATTTAATAATGAAAAAGATGATGATTACAGCTTTAAATAGCATCATAGATGTTTATCAGCCTTAAATAAGAAGAAGAGAACCAATTCCTCAAGAACTGTCTCTTGTCTGTATTTCTCATGGTTTTCTTGGTCCACTGCATCACAGACTCATAGAACTGGAGCTGAACAGAATTGTAGTAGTCATTTGGTCCAGCCCCTTTCATTTTACAGATGAGGAAATTGGAGCCTGAGGAGGTAGAATGACTGAACCAAGATCACCCTGTCAATAAGAACGCAATCCTAAGTCCTTTGACTCCAAATATAAATACTTTGACAGAAAAACTTCTTGTACAGTGGGATTAAATGATCTCTGAAGTTCCTTCCAGTAACAAGGTAATGACAGGATGAAAAAACTGAGGACAAGAAGGAAGCTCCAAGGGCATCTAGTCTAACCCCTTACCCCTCATTGTACAGATGACCCAGAGAGACTGAGTCCTATAGGTTATCCTGGACACATTCATCATTCAGTATTATTTGTTTATTCTACCCAAACTGAAACTTTTTTTCCCCTCACCTTTACCTCTGTTCTGCCCATCCCTACCCCCCTAATTATGACTTCAAACCCCTGTCCCTTTGAAGAAAAAGAATGCATAGGTCAGCAATGTCCCCAAAGTGAAATGAATTCCACCTAGTAAGGTGACAGAATGCAGTCTCTATTGGATTGCAGCCTGCACTGCAAAATGTTGGGTTTGGAATTTGAGGGCTTATATTCCTTCCTAGCCCTGGCACTTACTATCTGTGTGACATTGTCCATTTCCTGTCTCTGGACCTTAAAATCCACCAGTTCCTCATCAGACAAATGAGAAAATTTGGACAACATGGCCTTAAAGGTCCCTTCTTGCCCTAAACATATGATCCTATCAATCAATTAATTTATTTTTTTCATGAACAACTTGTTAAAAATATGCCAACCTCCATAAAATTCCCCCACCCCGCAAAAAATCCTGAGGTATGTGAGAAGCATAAAAAATTACCTTACACATGTCCTTCAAAAAAGTTTAATACATAGTCAGGTCACATTATTACACATCAAATTCTCTAGGTCTCTGGCTGCCAGTAGCAATTATCTGTAAAAGCACATGCTTTCCCCAGTGACTAGCTATCGGGAATTTTTGAGTATACCTAAGCATAGCCTTGAGCAAAAATCCTGCGGGGCATATTTGGGATCTGGTATTTCATTTGGATGCAATATCAAGGTTTCTGTGCAATATGTCTATCTATATTTTTTTTACATCTGTTTCAACATATTGATGTGCTTATCTGTTGACTTTAATTACATGGTATAACTACATATATAAATGTAAATAGTACTCCTGGGCCCCTACCAAACTTTTGTCAGGAGATATACAAATATATTTCCCTCACCGCCAAGATTATTTTTTCCCTATATTAGAATATGTCTCATGAAACGCTACTATAAAAAGCTGCATCCTGGTTGCATATTTCTGGGGTTCTTTCTCTCACGCCAGTGACCATGGGGATCTCAGTTGGATAATCCTTACATCCGTTTGGACTCTGTACTAGTTAATAGCAGTCTAACTTACCAGTGGTCACAAACATTTCATCATAAATTCCCTCCAAAAATTACAATGGCTTTCAGAGGAAGGTTGAGAAAGGAGAAGAGCAGCAGGGAACAGAGAAGAATAAATATACTCACTTGATCATCTTTAAAAATACATTAGGCAAATCAGATGCTTGGGGGTTTCAGCAGGATCCCTGCTGCCTTGGAAGTCCCCAGTCTTGACTTCATGGGACCTGGTTTGGGTCAAATTGGCTTCCAGAGTGAGATGTAAGTTTCCAAGTCTATAATGCTCTAAGTTACAAAAGTTGAAAAGCTGGATTACCTGCTGTGTTAGGTATTGAGAAACCACCAAAAGGTCAAGGCCACAGTGGGAAAGGGAAAACTATTTTATAGCTTTCAGGTGTCAGTGGCCCTAAAGTGAAAAAGACAAAAAAAAAAGACAATTCTGTTAACTTAAACAGTCTGTTCACTTTGGAATTCTTGTTTGAAGCTCAGTCCCTTCTCTGCCCTAGAAGAATTGGGCTGGTCTATCTCCCTAGCAATGAGGGTGGCTGTAATGTTTATGTTGGGAAAGAACCCACTCCTATTTGCTTAATGCAAACCATTCCTGAATGGTTAATTACTGTGGCCCACTATGCTTCTAACCAGCTAGAACTAGTGTGTGTGGGTCAACTTGAAAGGGCCAAATACACACACTGGCCACAACAAGCATCCTGTTTTAGTTATCTTTTATTTATTTATTTATTTATTTATTTTAAAATGGAGCTGCGTCAATGGGAGTCCAATGGAACACTTCCTCTCTTTATGGAGGAATGGGATTGGTTAGTCTGGCCTGACCCAAGTAATGATGTATCTCCAGCTGGACCTGGGCCAGACAGTCTTCCCCTCTGCTTGATAGGAAACCCGCAGAGAATTTGATTTATCAGCCTTTCCAACACCAGGGAATTCTCCAGTAGATTTATGAAGGATGAGAAACTGGCAGGCCTGTTTATATGCATCCTGTGAGTTACCTTGAATATATCATCTAAGCAGCTCAGGTGGTTTCCTTTCTAAAGCAAATTTTTAGCATCTGAGTGGTTTCATGTGATTCCACTTCCGTGTTGGAAAAGCCGGCAGAAAAGCTGTTTTGTGCCCTAACACATTACATTTAACGTGTGCAAGGGCCATGTAAACCATTTGTGATTTTTATAGAGCCATGTGTAGTTTTATTACAGCGAGAGACAACAGAGTAACCATCCCGATAAATAAAGTTCTATGTTGGCCACTGCAGTGTCGGGGAAGCTAGAATGGGCAACATTTCAGCGCCTCCAAGTCCACAAAATGTAAATGAAGCTAGAATTGCCGAAATTCTCATCTCTTCTCTTCACAGTAATTCTCTTGCAATCACGAATGCCTTTCTTCCCCCTTCCTGGATTTCTCCAAATAGATCCCATTTATCTGATTGGATTTCTGTCCCATCTTTCTACATATTACAGCTAATTAGTACCCCCTGATGAGAAACAGTCCACTGATGGAAAAAAGCAGTTAGATAAGATCTGCATTAACAAATGTAGTTCATTTAATATCATTTGCGCTGTTGCATTATTAATAATACATAATTACCCTGCGCGGGCTGTAAGGGGAGAATAAAACGGTTCTTTAATTTCTTGGTCTTTGCAGAAGAGGAGTATAATAGGGAGAATAAAACAGTATTGGACTATTGGCTGCAATCCATCATCAAGCATCGTGTGTCATACTATTTTATTAACTTTGGGTCTAGCTGGAAGTCCTGTATTTCAATGTAATCTCTGACTACCTAGAGACAACTGTTTTGCAGAACCCATAGACTACTTGTTTCAGAGTTCTAAATCAAGACAATCAAGAGAAAGTCAAAATCTTTAACAAATTTGGAGGAATGATTGGTTTGGCTAAACATAATGGGGTCATTGACTTGGGAACTCTACGGGCCTTTGTCCATTTGTATTAGAGGTTTTGGTGCCCATATGCCTGGTTTTAATCTAGCTTCTTCTGAGATTTACCAACTATGTGAGCAAAAGCAAAGCAGCTATGTTATACCTTATATATAGCTCTTTCCAGAGCTTTCTTCTCTATTTCATCTACATAGTCTCACTTGGTGATATCGGCTTATGTGAGTTTAAATGTAAATTAAAAGGGTAGGAGTTGGTGTTCCCATCCCTATTTTATCAACACAGGAGAACCAGACTTCTCAAACAAAGGTTTAAACATGGTACAAAACAAGTCTGTAATCAAATTGTGACTTATGAAATACTTAGTATACTACATAGGACATTACATAGGAAATGCTTCTTTGATGGGCTAAATGAAATCAGGCCCTCCTCTTGCATATAAGCCCCACTATGTATAATGCAGAAAATCAATTCAGGAGCTAGAATTCTAGCAGGGAATCAATCAAATATTGGGAGTTTTCAGGTTCAAGAATGCCTTAAGCAGATCCTCATATGTATATGAGAGAGTAGAAAGGGAGGAGCGGAGGAGAGTGATCCCAGAAGGAGGGGCATATTCCTTTCTATTACCAAGTGATGACTTTGTGAATATCAAAAGGGGAGAAGATCAGTGCTGAGAGCAACATCCATAGGAGCTATTAGCTATTACCCTGACCAAGAGTAGCAGATGGCATAGTCAATTAAAAGCTGAGAGACATGCTCAGGGCAAGGAAAGTCAGTGTCAGGAAGTTACAAGGGTATCAAAGCTCAGAATCCAGCACAGAGCCATCCCTAAAGGAAACTTCTTGAGTCCCTCCCAGATTTATATATCTACCCCTAGTCTCTCACCTGAACTTCCCCCCCATGTTATTAATTACCTATTAAACATGTCTAAGTGGATATTCTGTAGGCATCTCCCATTTAACGTATCTAGAAAAGACGATTCTTTTTCTTACTCCTCTTCTGAAGTTCCCAATATTTTTGAGGTTGCCACCATCCTTCCAAATACATATGTCTACAATCTTGGTGTCATCTTCCACTCTTTCTCACTATAAAAATCAAATTATTTGTCAAATCATGTGATTTTTATTTCTACCAAATCCTTACAAAAACTCCCTTTCCTCCACACACAGAGCCACCAACCTAGTTTTAACCTTCCCGATCCAATTTTTGTGATAGGTAATAGTTTCCTAACTAGTCTCTAGCTCAACTTTCTGTCCACTCCAATCCATCTTCCACATACCTCCATTTTCCCAAAATGGAAGTCAGACCATATCATTTTCAATTCAACTCAATAAACATTTATTAACCACCTGCTATGTGCCAGGCACTAAAGCTAAGTGCTGGTGACACACATTTTTAAAAGGGAAGATAGTCACTGCCTGCAAGAAGCTTACAATCAAAGGGGAAAAACAACAAGAATGAATACATAAAAGTTGAAAAGAGTGAGGAGGAAGGGGCGGCCCCCAGGGAATACCCCATGCGGGGCAGGAAGGTCATGTCCTCTTAACCAAGCAGAACTGCTCCTGAAGAATGGAAAGTTCTTAAAGTTCAGAGCCCTCAATAAAGGAAGGCTTTGGGAGGAGTTTACCGCTCCACCCTCCGATCAGGTGCAGAGAAAATGTTGAATATCAAAAACTGAGTCAACCAGCACTAACTGCTGCTTCTAAGTTTCTCCAGAAGCAAATAAAAACTTCTCAGTTGGCACTTAAAGTTCTTTCCAATTCCTTCCCTTTTTTTTCGGGTTTTAGTAGACTTTGTTTCTCTTCACATGACCAACAATCCAGGCAAACTCATATCTTACTGTTTCTACCACATAACTTTCAATCCTTCATCTCCATGCCCTTACATTGGCTCTCCCTCATGCCTAGAAGACCCTCCTTCTTTACCTTCTCAGAATCCTTGATTTCCCTCAAGACTTATGTCCAGTGCCATCTTCACTATGAGGCATTTCCTCGTCTCCCCCACTGCTAATACCTTTCTATCTCCTTATTTGTTTTGTTTTGATGTACAATTTATATGAGAATGCCCTCTCCCTCCTTAGAGCATAAACTCCTCTTTGTGGGCAGAGGGCACAGATTGTTCCATTTTTTGACTTTGGACTCCCTAGTGCCCATAACAGTGTCTGGCACTTAATAATGACCATATTTTCCCCTGGAATAATATGCTCAATTTTGCTAGGTAGTTGATTCTTGGTTTTAATCCCAGCTCCCTTAATCTTTGAAATACTGTATTCCAGGCCCTTTGATCCCTCAGTGTAGAAGCTGCCAGATCCTGGGTTATCCTGATAGTGCTTCTGTAGTATTCAAATGGCCAAACCTATCATATTAACTACCTATACTGACCTATTCTCCACCAAGTCTAAATTCTCCTTTTTATAAGACATACTCATTGCTTTATTGTTTTCCCCCTTGGGACCAAAACAAATTGAATAAAATTGTCCTGAACAATTTCATGTTCTTGCTACCTTTCGACCTTATGGTAGTCATTATCATATGCAAACATAAAAACAAAAGAGTCACTGCCTTCAGGGTGCTTGCTTTCTACTGAGAGTGTTTGCAAAGAGAGCAGTGACAGGGAAGACAACATCCATTTAACTTAAGTACAATCTAAGAGAAACACTATTGGTATTATTAATCCCACATCACAGTTGGGAAAATTGAGTCTCAGCCATGTTAGTTAAATAAATAATAAACATTGTTAAGTGCCAGACACTGTTATGGGCACTAGGGAGTTGTTAATGGTCATTCAATGAGGTGGAGGACTTTTCAAGCATTCTTGCTGAAAAAAACAGAGCTGAACAGAAAATTTGACAATCAAACACAAGAAGCATGAGAAGGCAAACATGGGAAAGAAATCATAAGGAACTTGTCAAATTTGAATTATTTACATGCCAATATGGAAAAATGGTAATAGTAATTTATGAAACTTTTCTTAGCCTGAGGATAGGTGAAGGGAATACAAATGTAAAAAAGAAATTATATATATATACTTACACATATGTCCGTATAGGAGGCTATATATGCATATGAATACATATCTGAGCATGTGTGTACATGTGTATATAGAGTTTATCAAAGTGAATACGAAGGGATGATACTTTAAAAGGCAAAATTCTGAGGTGGGAGAGGACTAGAATGAGAGGAGACAGGGAGAGACAAAATGGGGTTAATCATCCCATACGGAAGAGGCAAGGGATAGCTGTTACAACTTTACTTTCAATTACTCTCATTGAATTTGACTTAGGGAAGAAATGGAATAAACTCTAAACTGGGCATCATGCCACACAGGAGAGTAGGGGGCATGGGGATGAGAGGGGGGATGATGGAGCG
>CM053593.1:36772319-36819254 GCA_028646575.1 Pseudocheirus occidentalis | reverse complement strand
AATACCTTCACATTAAGCATTAGTTAGGTTATAAAGAAGAATTATAACCAATGAAGTGAGCAATGAGAAAGAAGGAACAAAAAACTAAACACAAAAGAGAGAGCAAGTAGTTTGCTTCAATCTGCTTTCAAACTCATAGTTCTTTTCTCTGGAGGAGGATATCCCTTTCTATCATGAGTCTTTTGGAGTTGTCTTATAACCTTGCATTACTTAGAGGAGCCCATTCTATCAAAGTTTTCATCATAGATATGATATGTCTGTAGTTGTATACAAAGTTCTCCTGGTTCTGCTCTTCTCACTCAGCATCAGTTTATATAAGTCTCTCCAGGATATTATAAAGTCCGTCTGCTCCTCATTTCTTATAGCACAATAGTATTCCATTACATTCATATACCATAACTCAGTTAGCCATTCCCCAATTGATGGGCATCCCCTTGATTTCCAATTCTATTCCACCATAAAGAGAGCTGTTATAAATATTTTTGTGCAAACAGGTCAGTCGGTAGCACAACTCTTTATTCCTGGGATCAGCAACAGGTCTCCAGCTTCCTTGCTCATGCTGGTGAGAGTCCATCTGAGAGCAACAGAAAGAAAATTTACCCTTGGGTGATCCCTTGTCACTTCAGGATCATGCTCCAAACTGCTATCATTAGCCCCCAACCAACGGTGCTTATGCCTACTCCATTTCTATGAGCAGTGACATAATTCTTCCAGCTTAAAAAAGTCTTTCATATTGGAAAGTCCATTCTCCCAGGTTAGAAAGTTTGGAGTCTGCCTTAATTCTCATGTGGTACTCAATGCAAAGAAAACTGGTCATGGAATCAGAAAAGCCTGAGTTCAAATCAAGTCTCAGACTTTTATCAGCTAGTCACTTAACCTCTGCCAATTTCCATAGCTGTATAATATAGAGTTAATATATAATACTAGTCCCAACCTTCTTACTATTTCCTGTATTAGCCTTTCATTGGAGGACTTCAATCAAAGTGGAATGTCTACTTTTTGGATAGGATGTAGTGGAAATTCCTTTGTGGCTTATAGACTAGACTCTGGCTATTGGAAGCCATTTTGAATTCTAAGATTCTGGAACAATTGAATTTCTGTCCTTATATCACCATAACTTAATATGGTACCTTACACACAGTAGGCACAAAATGATTGTTTGTTAAATTGAGTCGTTGAACTACATTCTAAAAAATGTAGCACAAAGGCACTTGAAGACTAAGGGAGGTTTGGGGGTAAAATCAGTGTGCATTCTGACTGCATATTTAACTTTTCAAGAGAGTTCAAACACAATCTGTGGGTTAGCACATTTTAATTACAGAGGGTGCATGATAAAATGGCTTCTCAGAAAAAGCAATTTAAGTGCTTGTTTGTTAATTGGTTTTTCTTCCTATGCCAAATACATTAAAAGGTTGTAGTATTTTAAATTTAGTGCAATTATATATAAATTCAGAAGAAGAATGTATGTCATGTAATTTTTTTTGGTCCTTGTTTTCTTAGAGATTATTCTTCCTAATTATTTCCATCCAAATTTATATTCACAGAATATTGTGCAAAGCCTCAGAGACTGTGTGTCATCTGGTAAAGGTGGCAGCCTAGTCAGGTGGCTAATGGGGAAATCAGTATAGGTGTCAGTAGCAAAGTTAGGCTCTTTAGTGCTCCAGGTAAAAACCTCCATTGACCCTCTCCTACTGCCATATTACAACAGGAGATAGATTTATCATAAATGTCCCACAGTGATGGAGATATAGAAGAAATGGAATAACAAGTAAACAATGGAGCATGTGGCAAAAAAAAAGCCTTGTAAGGATGTCTGTAGGGCAAGAACACATGAAATGGGATGCAGCAGGTGAGCTGAGTTATTACTTACCTACAGGCATCTATGGGCAAGGTTTTAGAATGGCAGCTCCTTAGATCCCATGACTAAGTCCAAACTCAGTTACAGAGTCATGTATTCACTCCCTGGGTAGTCAATAAACATTCATTGAATTAGATGGAAACTTTCAGAGCCTGATTTAAGTTTGGGCCATGTTATGAATGTTGACTACATTGAAATGAATGAGAGACAGAGTAGCTTCTATTTGAGATAGGCCCTGAGTCTGTTCATAGATTGTCTGGGAGACTGTCTATATAATTTTCAGTGATCTGATTTTAGCCATAGGAAACCTTCATGCAAGGAGGCACAAAATAATTATTTAGCAGTGCCTGGTATATGGTAGGAGCTGAACAAATACTTGTTCTGTCTATTTATCTTTGTGTAGCTTACTCACTGATAATTTATGTATAAAGGATCTATGATTTGGGCCACAGTTTCTGTAATGCAAGTAGCAATCTGTGGGTAGCTGCAGAAATTCTGGAAGAAGCCCAGTTCCATCCCACATCTTCAGTATTTCTAAGTAAAGCTTTAGGGTAATCTGTATGTACCTGGTGCTCATCTCTAGAAACATAATATGAGAACTTGGAGGAATGTACTCATCCCAGTGCAAATATGAAGGGAGCTTAGGGAGTTACCAATTGAGGACAAAGGAAAAGTCAGTCCAAAATATTGATTTGACCTGAGGGACTCTTGGCTGTACGAGCTGCTAAGATTATGGATATGACTCACAAAAGAGATGAAATAGTTCGGAGGCTATAGGCTAAATCAAAAAAAGAGAAAAATTGACACTCACCCAAAGGGGAAAAAAATGAGTGCCAAGAAACTGCAACTCATCTGAGAAAGCAGACTATCAGCATTTCGGCTAAGGTATGGGACCTGAAAGCTTTAGAAACAGAGGTGTTTTTTTTTTCCCCCAACTGTGACAAAACTCTGTGAATATATATATTTTTAGTCTAAACGTGTTTCCTTCTCATCTCTTTCACTAGTGTTTTAAGGTCTCATGAAATTATGTATTGGCCCTTTGTATATTTTGGGGGAGGGAGGGAGTGCCTTGTTATTTACCTTGCTATTCTATAAATTAAATGCTTTTGTTTTGAACTAACGGATCCTCTAAATCAGTAGTTCTCAACCTTCCTAATGACCCTTTAATACTCATATGTGGGTATATCTGCATGAGGGTGGATCCGCCTGGAGATGGATAAGGGAGAGGTGCCTTAGTTTCTAAGACCATCAGAAATATGTGTTTTCTGATGGTCTTAGGCGACCCCTGTGACGCCAGTGAAAGGGTCGTTTGACCCCCAAAGCGGTCGTGACCCAGAGGTTGAGAACCACTCCAAATGGCTAATGTGAAAGGATCTGCCAGCATTTCCCCACATGACTTGGACCTAACCTTCCTCCTTCCTAGGAATTAGTTTCACTTAAATGAAAAGAAAAGTTGTCTCATAGGATCACATTGGCACCTGTTTTCTAAATACAACTTCCTAGTCACCTAAAAGCATAAAAAGTCCCACCCATATGCAGTCAGGCCTCCTTCAATTTCACCAAGTCCTGGGTCTTGATGACCAGGTGAGTTTTCATGTGGAAATGAGAGGGACTACATCCAGAGAAGCAAATTGTGATTGTATCCTTGACACATGTCTTTGCTACATTAAAGCAAAGTAAGCATTGTAGGGCAGTGTGATGGCACAGTGTATAGACTGCCAGAACTGGAGTCAAGAAGACTCACCTTCCTACATTTTAATCTAGCCTCAGACAATAGCCGTGTGACCCTGGGCAAGTCACTTAAACCTGTTTGCCTCATTTCCTCATCTGTAAAATGAGCTGGAAAAGGAAAAGACAAACCATTCCGGGATCCTTGCCAAGAAAACCCTACATAGGGTCATAGAGAGTCAGACATGATTGAACAATAACAACAAAGCATCTTTTTGTTAACTGTTTAATGACTTTTGAGTACTTCATTTTGCTCCAACATAGAACCTAAACTAAGAGTTTTGGCAATAGAAACATATCCAATATTTGGCATAGTTATGGCACTTTGGAATAAGATGAGATGGACTTCTTAACTGGTTGACTTTGGGTAAGGTGTGATCACAGGGTGGGGTGATCAGATGGCAGAGCATTTCCTGGCTTCTGATCCCAAAGGCCCTCCTGATTAGGTATGGACACTTCTCTCTATAGGAAATCAGGCTTCCACTCAGGCAGAATGATTAGTTCAGTTGGTAGTAGTGGAGGCTGTTTGGGAGAGTGAAGAGAATGCCAAGTTCAGCATTTCCTGTTTGTTGCTGACCATTTTGCATAAGTTGGACTGTCAGCAAAATAAGACTGAAAGTAAGTTGAGTCAGTGTATTCAGCAGCTGGAGGCATAACTCTGGACTTTCTGGGAGCATGAAAAGAAAGCCAAGAAGCAGCTAATGGAACTGCTGACTATGCAAGTGATGGGGATGGTGACTGATGAGCCTCAGACTGAATCCCACTCAGAGGTTTAGGAGCCTGTCAAGATGATAGCAATGATGAGAAAGGAGAACTGATTTGGGGTACATATTTGGGAATTCCCACCTATGGTGAGAAAATTCCAGTCTTGTCCTGTCACTTGCTCTGTGAAACAGGTGACTTCCTGTAGTATGACCTTCTCCACCAAAAAGTTCAGAAAGAAATCTGATGAATCTCTGAAGCAATGGCTCCATAAGGCGTGGTCTCGTGGAGCTATTTCTGAGCCTGCTCACCACAGTTAACTTCCATAGACTTAAATCTCTTAAAATTTACTGTTACAGAGTCAACTAAATTTATTAGAGCCTTGTGATAGTAATGGGAATTTGAAAATCTTACCTGACCCTTAATGAGTCTAAGGGAATTTGAAAACCTTCCCTCATTTAAAGATCTTCCCTGCCCCCTAACAGACTAAATGTAATCACATGGAGCCTATGGTGGGAGGAGTTTGCTGAAGGGTGGAACAGAGCCCACAGGAAGCTGGGAGTCAGAGCAGTTAGAGTTGGCTGGAGGAGAGACTGAACCCAGGCTGGCAGACAGGTAGGCTTCTGCGTAAATGTTTGTTTGTGGCAAGGCTAAAGGATGGTGTGGCTCTCTGCTACACTGTGGTGTATTAATTTCTATGTTGCTATCATGGATTCATTTTCCTGGTGTTGGGACTTGGTTTTTTGGTATCTGAATAAATGTTTTGCTTCTGTCTTCTATATGGAAAGCTTATTATATTTTGCTATTGAGCACTATTCCAGCATATTTACAGTCACTATTAGCACTGTGAATATTGTGTTGGTGTTACAAGTCTCCAGAAGGGGAATGCTAGTTTTCCTTTTTTCAGTTGGCTGAGATGGGAAGTTTTTTGCACCTGACCTCAGAAAGATGAATTCCCATTGTGACCAGCTCCCTAATAGGGATCTACAAGGGAGAGGGCAAAATTTCTAAAGAAGATAAGGTTGATTGTATGGGTTTATAAAACCTACCATGGCCTGCCACACCTTATGCCCAAACTCTCTCAGAGGCAATTAGATGCTGACTTCATGGGGAAAGCTCCACCTTAATGACTTCAGACTTTAACAATGCTTCTATCATGGCCACTATACAACTACACAGGTATGGATTCATTACTTGATGAGATTTGAGCAGGAGGTTGAGACAATTCTGGCTTGGGTAAATATAACTGTCAGTGCAAAAAGGCACTCTGGGAACAGGGGGAAGAAGCAAAGAGCTTGTCTACTTGCTAGGTAGACAGAGGGCAATGACCCCTTCTCCTAGAGGGAGTTCTAGGTGTGGCTCCTGTGCTAGGAAAAGAATTGATGGACAGCCCCTGACTGTATTAGTAAAAATGCACAGGAAAATTCAGGACCAGTCCCTAGGAGCCTTTCAACCCCACCTAAGTGTGAGGTATCCTCTAAATCCCCTGCCCCATTTGATCATTCTGGGGACAACAAAGAGGGCTAACGAGGTCAGACTATGGCTAGTAGGGGTGTTCAGTATCTGTGTGAATCCTTTCATCAACTTTTAGGTTCTTACTGTGGCTAGAGCCAACTCCAACCATCCCATTTAGTTAACTCCATACATATTGGGTTACAGGGTGTTTAGAGGAAGGGTGAGAGATATTTTTTCTCTAGTGATGAAGATGAAGGAAAACTGGGGCACTTTGTTATGCCAGCTCCTTGTGAGAAAGCTAGATAGTGGCTTACAAAGAGGAAACAAAGATGTCATACTCATTGCCACAACTCTTTCTGTCCTTTATCAATATTGTAGACCATAGTGAGTGATATGGGCTATGAACCTTGATGTTGCTTTTTTTCCTCTATTCCTGTAGCTGAAACTAGTCAAGAAAATTTGCTTGGGAAACTCCTTTCTTTCTTGGGAAGGATTCCAATATCCTTCCCTGGGGTTACTTCTCAGTTTTCCCTCATATTTCCATACTATGGTGGGCAGAGATCTGAAAGAGGCATCCTTTCTTGAGGGCACTGATGAACACCACTATACTGATAACATAGTGCTAACTAGGCTAGATTAGGCCATAGTGGGAGAGGCCTAAGGTCAGATGGTAACCCATGTAAAGGACAAGGGGTGGGAAATTTATCCTAAGAAAATCCAGGGTCCAGCTTGGTCAGTCAAGTTTTGGGGAATACAGTGTGTAAAGAGGGTCCACAGGTATTTAAAGCAAAATTCATATTTTGATACTTGTGTCCCATGATCTAAGAAAGAAGCCCAGAGACTTATTGGACTCTTCAGATTCTGTATAATCCACATTCCCTATTTGAGTATCCTAATGACCCCTATTTAAAATCAAGTCACCCACAAGTCTGCCTCTTTCAAGGAAAGTCTGTCATCTCCGAAAGCTTTCACTCTGAAATATTCTTCCATGAGGTCCACTCCCCTACTCCCATTTTTGAGTTCATGGAGTCACCATTTTGTGGTCTTTGCCACCAAGGGGTGGTATGTGATATGACTAAAATTTACCAGCATTTCCCCACAATATGAGTTAAGCTTTTTCCTCATCCTTCTTTCCTAAGATAGAATTCAATTTCCATTCAGAAAAGACCAAGTGATCCCAAGACCTGATTTGTACCTATTTCCCTGCACAGATTCCCAGTTATGTAAAGGACATAAAAAGTTCCAGCCACATGCAGTCAAAGCCCTTCCAATTTGGTGGATATCTAAAGATCATGAAAGTCACCATGTCCTTCATTATATGTTGTCCTGATGTTTCCATGTGGAGATTGGTGGGGGCTGAATCAGAAGAAGCCAATTGCTATGATATCCTTGTTGAATTTCCTTGCTGTGTTGGAGGGCACCCTCATTTCATCTTCACATTGAACCTGAACTATTTGGCAATCTACGTACAAAGATAATCTAGGTATTAACATATAGTAAATGATGAATTGAATTAAATTTAGTCCAAATTATTTTAGAGGGTCCATATTAAAAGGAACCTATAAGTATCTATAGAATCCTAGAATTTAGAGCCAGAAAGAACTTCAGAAATTATCTAGTCTAACCCTTTTACCATGAGGAAACCAAGTCCCAGATATGAAATGACTTGTCAAATGTCACTCAGGTGATAGGTAGCAGAGTCAGGATTTGAACCCAGTACTTTTTTTTCCTACAAATCCAGGTATGATGCTTTTCTATTGCTACACAATTGTATAGGATATCTAGTTTAACCCTAAAGGTATATTTTTCTGCCCAACTAAAGGTTTTTCCAGTCTGAAACCCTTCTGATTTAGCTTCTTCCTTTAAAGACTGTTTGGAGACAAATTGTCCATGCTCTATTCATTACTAAGGTCCAGTCTTTGTGTATAGTTGTGCAGGGCTGTGGGGTGATAGAAGTTTCAGTATTTATTTCTCGACACATTGGAAGTCCCCTGATTTCTGGTGATGTGTAGCATTTTCTCTCTGCAGTGACTTTTCTGCATTCTTTAGAGAGAGCAAGCCTTGGCTTTAGGAGAAATGTGTAATTTCTTTTGTACAGTAAATCTGTCATCATTAGAGGATGGGACAGCACATGAAGTAGATTGGATATGACACTAGCGGGAATAATTTGGGAAAACATGCTAAGCCACGGAAGTGAAACCCTGATGACTGAGGAGCCTGGATCGCTGGTTGTGTCATCTGGTTTTCAAGGCAACAAGGCGGCTGTGTTGTCTCCTTTCTGATCTAGTTTTGCTTACCACTCTAGCTTACACAAACCATTTCATGTGGAAGAAAAAAAATAAGCAACAATGTTGTTGCCTGGGTCCTGTCTGCAGCCAGAGTCTTAGGGGAGGCAGTTGTTAATCAGCCAACACTCTGCCCATCACTGCTCCATTCGGGGCTCTTTCTATGCTTTGTAGGTGACGATCGTGATTTGTCTTAAAGCTCCTCCATCACCTACTAGCCGTGGCTTTCTATTTTTAGACCCAGCATGTTATTTCACTCACTCACTCATAAGCAGGGACATAGTTAAATAAGATGTTTAATTAGGTTGGATAGTAACATAGTAAAATTAAAAACAAGAGATATGCATCAAAAGAAACAAAACCCCACTCAACTCTTCTAGTCCTCCAGAATAGAAACCTTTCTCTTCAGTTGGGATCCAACTTTCTTCCACTTTCCAACCATAGCAAGGGAGCTGAAGCAAGCAGGAGAGAAACTAGTTGTTTTATATTACACCTCTTCTCCCTCCAACTTCAGCAACAGTGGGGAGGATCGGTCACCCAGGTAGAGTGCTAGGCTTTTCCCCTAAGCTCTTTGCCATTTCTATGGATGCTGGAAGATCAGAATTACAGCTACTGCCACCACCACCATCATTACCCCAGCTCTGCAGGTGTGTTTCCTGAAGCTTGACAATGCAAGAGTGAAACTCTAGACTGTTCCAGTTTGAATTGTTCCTGATTCCCAAAGCACAGGAGGGAGAAGGGCAATATGGCTAGTCTTATATCAGTCTGGCAAAGGGAAACTGTACTTCTGCACACAAAGGTTCCCAGATCTCTCTGTCTCTGTGTATCTCTGTCTTTCTGTGTTTCCCTCTTTTTATCTCTTTCTCTATTGTTCTCTCCTTTTTCTCTTCCTCTCCTTTCTCTCTTTCCTCTTCCTTTCCACTCTTTCTTGTTCCTTTCTCTTCCTCTCTTTTTCTGTCTCTGTCTCCTCTCTGTTTCTTTCTGTCTCTCTTTCTGTATGTCTGTGTGTGTCTCCTCTCTGTATTTCTGTCTCTCTGTCTGTGTGTGTGTCTCTCTCTGTCTCTCTGTCTCTCTCTTTGTCTGTCTCTCTGTCTCTGTCTCCCTGTGCCACGTTGTGTCTGATCTCAGTCACCTTCATTGAACATCTGCATGAGTCCTCTCCAGAGGCTAGTCCATCCCATAAGGAAAAAGGGCAGATTAAGCTCTATCAAACCATCAGCTTCTGTCTGGTCAGGACGCCACTCTTAAATATGACTGAAGAAAGATAAGCTTTACTAATACAAATTAGTTGAGATGCTTTAATTTTTTTTGGAAGCAGAAAAAACACAACTATAAATGTTTAGCCACTGCAACAGTCCCATGATTTCCTCAGCAATGGTACGCTCTTCTTATTCCAGACAATGGTACAATGGGTATAAGTCACCCATAGATCATTCCCAGCTCTGCCACTGGCTAGCAGGATTGTGTTTTTAATCTCAGGGAATTGGGCTAAATTACTTCTAAGGCCTCTTCAAACTCTGTGGTCCAATTAATATTACAGGAAGTGATACCATTCCTCTTTCAAGCAAGGCCTTTGGAATTTCCCTTCCCACGCCTTCAGTCTATTGGTAGCACAACAGAACCTCTCTGTACATACATACACACACATGTATGTATATGTATACACATACACAAACAAACCATGATCACACAGACCTCATCACAGATCTGGTTCTGGGACTGGTTTGAGGTATCAGGGGTAAAGAAATGAGAAAAGGTAAGAAGTAGAGACTGGGGACAGGGAAGGGTGTAAAATGGTGGGAATGACCACCACCACTAGCATTCATATAGTGCTTATGGCTTGCAAAACACTCTCCATGTGTTAATTCATATGACCCTTACATCTCTCTCTCTGCTATTCTTTCCAGAATACATTATTCTGTCTCTTTTTTCCAAAAGAATAGCCCAAAACATCTTTTTTGCTTGCCAGTTACTTGTTATTTATAAAACTGTTACTGCTGCCCAGCAGCTGAATGACATGGCTTCTACCTCTTTGAATTCCTGTCTTCCTCAAAGGTTTTGCTCATGTAACACTTCCTATATAACACTTCTGTTTCTCCCTCCTTTCCTCTTCGTTAATTATTTCTTAAAATTACTATGTATTAATTTCAATGCACTTTGTTTTTAATTATCTCTGCCTATCTATTTCTAGTTCTAGAAGTGTTTTAAGTTGGCAAAAAATTATCTAGCTTCACCTTCATGGAGACAGAACTACTCTTTCCCTACACCACCTTTCAATTGGTCCTCTGGGCATTACCTTCTCCCAGTCAAAGCCTCTTCTCCTTCCTTCACTCTGGAGTCCTTTGAACTGCCTGAGAAAGGACAAGGGTGGGGAGGGATGAGTAACATTGCCTAAGGCTAATTTCCTCTGGGGGTAGCTGCTTAGGAATCTCTGGTCCTCTGGCCACCATTTCAGGTCATTTGTGCCCCGGGGAGGAAATCATTAGATATGGATTCTCCTGGCTTAATATTTCATTGCTATTGGGAAGCTTATAAAGTTATTTATAAATCAATATCATTCTTTCTCATTTTTCTCCCAAACCCCAAAATGGATTTATTCTAGTAAAATTTCATGCTTTCTGTGTACTCTTCTCTTGCACAGTGCCCCCTCCATTGAAAAATCACTTTCACAAATAATGCATTGCACAACCAAGACCAGTTAAGATCTCTTGAATTTGTCTATCCTGGAAAATCCTAAATGGGATTTTAGCATGTTTTTAAAATTGCATTAAGGTAATGAGGCAGCCAGGTTGAGCAGTGAATACAGTGCTGGGTTTAGAGTCAGGAAGTACAGAGTTCAAATCAAGCCACAGACACTGTGTGACCTGGATAAGTCACTTAACCCCTGTCAGCCTCAGTCTCCTCAACTGAAAAAATGGAGGTAATAATAGCAGCTACCTCCCAGAACTGCTGCAAAGTTGAAATGAGATATTTGTAAAGCCTTTAGCACAATGCCTTGTACGTAGTAGGTGCTTTAAAAATGTGTTTTTTCCTTATTCCCTCATTGCAAAATGGAGATAAACTTAGGAAATAGTCTCTGTCTCACACTAACAGAAAATGGAGAGACCTTACATCACAGTGTGATACCTGTGAGAATAGGAAAGTCAACAGCCAATGGTAGCTCAGACACCCTGGTGTTAAAGAATTAGCCCATTCTGGCTGTTGAAAACAGAGGCAGCTGTAGCATCTGGAACTGAGACAGTGGTTCCATAGACAGCTGTGTTGTCTCAATGCTCAGCTTTCTAGTCTCTAGATACCCTTTCCAAAATGGTATCTGTTACAATTCCTCCCCTTACTGTTCCTCCTTCTCTTGATTCCCATTTGAATCACATTAGCATACATATGTATATCAACATGTAGATATGTAATACATACATATTGTAATATGTAATATTTAATACATACATATGTGCATTGAATGCATGCATATATCCTATATGTATAATGTACATATATACATCTATCACCTCATCTGGGGTTTCTACAATTCCAGCTTGAATTGGTTGTCTGAGTTCCCCCAAGGATGGTTTTCAGGGATAACCCTGAGTGGCTGAGTTTTTATAGTACTTAAACTACCTTAGATATGATTTTCATTGAGTTAGATTTAATTAGCTCTTAGAAAAGTTATTTACCAAGTAGATAGAACAAAGATAACTGTTATAGAAACCTTGCCCCCTGTCCAACTAGGGGGACACTCTCCCCTAGCGCCTGCAAAGACCCTGTGGAAAGCAAACGCAAACTTTCAGAAAAATTGTTATGAGACATACAAAGGGAACTTATGTGGCAAAGGGTCTTCTTCTCCCCTTGTAGATTCCCCCTGACATTCTGCCTATTTGTAACTGTCTTTTGGGATCTGAGGGTTGGTGTCCTTGGAGAGTCCTGAAGCTGCCTTTCCCAAGTGTTACCTAGTTTTCTCTCAGTGTGTCTCTCAGCTCCAGATAGAGACACCATCCATAAGCTACCAGTGATCCAGAGTTGTTATTCAGTCTTGTCCAACTCTTTGTGACCCCATTTGGGGTTTTCTTGGTAAAGAAAACTTCCATTTCCTTCTCCAGCTCTTTTTACAGAGGAAGAAACTAAGGAAAGTGGGGTTAAGTGATTTGCCCTGGATCACACAGTTAGGAAGTATCTAAGGCCACATTTGAACTCAGGGAGATGAGTCTTCCTGAGTCCAGGCCCAAGACTCTATCCACTTCACCACTCCACTGTCCAATTATCCAGAGACACTGACATTAACCACCAAAATCAATAGGGCCTCCAAGTCAACTGACCCTTTGAAGTTTGTAAGGTTGTAACTTGGTAAATTCCATCTCTGGTTACTTGTTCGGCTTTCCTCAGGAAACCTTCTGTTTGCTCCATGCATGTCTCTCTCTACTCCCATTTCTGTGCATCATCCATCCGTCTCTCTGGTAACCTGTTCAATGGGGAAGGAGGTGACAGAAGGAAAAGTCTCTCTTCCCCTGAAAAGAGATTTCCTCTTTTGGGCCTGAAATCATCATTTCCTGAGTTAGGAAACCTAGCCCACTCAACTGACTGGTGCCAGACTAGTGTGTTATTTGTAGATGTAGTCTGAGTGGAATAGCTTTATCTTCTTCAACCAATCATATTTCCTGTGTAGCATCATTTGAATTTATTCAATGATCTAATAAAGCACCAGTGTCAATCACTCCCAAGTGTAGCCAGAACCAGATTAAAATGTAATTGGAAAATATTTAATAAAGTAAATACAAAGTACAATAGGACATAGAAGATGTTAACATGCAGTTTTCTAACAATATGCTGTGGTCAGAAAATTCTCAAATATAGTTTAGTGGTCCCTTTTCCGAGTTCTGTACCACTGATCGAAAATGCTTGCTATTCTTTCAAACTGATTAAAGATATTGACACATACTTTCCTTTTGGTTGATTGACTGACTGATTGATTTAGAGGAAAAATCTAAGCCTTCAATGACTGAGGTGGATCTTCCAGTGAAACATTCACTTTCCTCAGCAAATTACATGAAACGATTTTGACAAAGTCCACAGTCTCAAATTTTAGACAGTTCTGTCATGGTTTGGGGAGGTTTAATATCTTTTTTGAATGGTTTCCCCAGGGCCTTATACTCAATAATTTTGTTGTTGAGTCATTTCAGCCCATCTCTTTGGGATTTTCCTGGCAGATACTGGAGTGGTTTTGCCATTTTCTTTTCTACCTCATTTTATAGATGAGGAACTGAGGCAGACAAGGTTAAGTGACTTGCCCAAGGTCACACACGTAAATAAGTATCTGAGACTAGATTTGAACTCAGGTCCTCCTGACTCCTGGGTCATCATTCTACCCAATGTACCACCTAGCTGCCCTTACTAAATAGTTGGTTGATCTTAAATAAATAGAAGTAGCAGTAATGCAACTGATATCAGTACTTGAGTATTCAAATAGGAAAAAAAAAGTTATCATGAAGAAGATAAGTTGAAAGAAATACACTGTAGATACACAGCACATATATGGTAACAAATATGTATACAGATACATGTGTATACATGTATAATAATATACACATATATGTATATAACTCCTAAAACCAAGCCAGTCCTAATGCCTGCATCTCACCTTGTAACTGTGGTGTTCTCTTTAGAGCACGGACCTCTCTGATGTTCTTCGAATAGAAAGAAATAACAGAATATTGTCTGTGTGACAGTATGTTTCCCAGAAATTTAAGCATCTAGGCTGTGAAAAGTTCTCTTTATCTAGAAACCTGTTACATATGTACATATTGTGTGCTTAATCCTTGCAGAATGAAAGCCCCTTTGTGGCTGATAGTGTCATTTTTCATAGCTCTAGAAACTAGCAGAGTCTAAAATGTAGTGGGTACTTAATGCATATTTGTTGTAAGTGAATTAAATGCCAATAGATGAGTTAGACCAAAGGTGATAAGAGGAAATGAAAGAAGACATAAAGATCACTGGTAACCCTTTGAGGGGACCTTTCGACCCCTGAACAATGCAAAGTTGGGAAGTGGTATGCTTCCTCTTCTTCTGGAAGTCCAGAGTGTAAACTTGAATTAGTATCGAAGTCCCTTGGATAATTGGGCAGCTAGGTGGTGCAGTGGATAGAGTGCCCCATCTAGTGAGGAAGACATCTTCCTGAATTTAAATCTGGCTTCTAGATACTTACTGGATGGGTGACCCTGGGCAAGTCATTTAACCCTGTTTACCTCAGTTTCCTCATCTGCAAAATGAGCTAGAGAAGGAAATGGCAAACCACTCCAGTAACTGCCAAGAAAATTCCAAAAGGGGTCATGAAGTGTTGGACATGACTGAACAAAACAGTAATTGGGGTCGTATAATAAATATTTGAATCTGGAATCATTCTTCTTTTACTATTATTATTGTTGTTGTTATAGAACTTCATTCAATCAGTACCAACTGTGTGCAAGACATTTCACTAGGTATATACAAAGACAAAACTGAAAACAGCCCCTGCCCTCAAGAAGCTTACAGTCTAGACATCACATACATATATAACTAATAGACTTACTTCCATGACTCAGGGAGGCATGGAGATAACCTTAGGGCTTTCAAGGGCTCTTTCAGCAGAGCACAAATTGAAATTGATCATTTAAAGCTAGAATAGTTTTGCTTAAACCCCACATTATGACCCAGATGTCAGTTATCTCAGATCCAGCCTAACCATTGTCACTGAGCCTCATCACCAGGTTGGTCACAGTGACACATTTTCCAGTCAAAGCAACTCAAGAAAATGATCCAGGTTGTGCTGGAGCTGGTTGACGGAAGGCATGTCCAGCCCAAATGAAATTGAAGATCTTTGAAGCTGTGAAGTAATCATTATTTTTCTAATCCATAAATAATGTGATTGGTGTAGGGGAGAAAAGAAATAATAGAAATGAAACTCCAAGTCTCTATACTACTCTGTCTTCCTTTAATAACTATTAAAAAGGACTGGTACTAAAATTATTAGAGGGAGGGCACCCCATAGTTCTCTAAATAGAACAAGAGAAACATATTAAGGATCAAAAGGAAAAAACTAATTTCCTAGTGTAATATGATGAATAATTATTTTTAAGGGCTATGTATTAGTTCATACAAATATCTACAAAATGTCATGAAAATTGGATTTCAGATGGGAGATGAGGTCTAGCTTGCTGAAAAGGTTTGTTATTTTTAAAATAAATATTACACATAGAAGTATTTGGGGCTCCTGACAATTCAGTAATTAAGCATTGAATGTGCAGTAATCCACTTGACGCCATGAGAATTCAAGATACTAAGAATGCTTAGCTGAATGTCACCACCCAGACAGTTGTACACACCAGCTTTTCCCTGTAAAAGATGAATGGAAGTCCTTCGTGTCACTGATGAGAATTAAGAGGCAGTCTTTTGTAACAAGAACATTGCAATGATGAAAAATCAGGATTCGGAAATCTTAGAGTAGCAATTGGCCTTAGAAATGATCCATTTCAACTTCCTAGAGTTCTAAAGCCAAGGTAAAAGTGAGATAACTACCTTCCTTTATCTGATCATTATTTGTTATTTCTCCTTTCCCTCTGCCTAACATCCCTCACATTTTTCCACTGGACCCAGGTGGCTCTTGAGGAGAAAATGGAGCTGGTGATTCTGCATAGCCCTCCCTCACTTAAATCCAATTCACTTACAAGCCGTGGCTTCACCTCCCTGATGGGATGGTCCCCTTCAAAAACAAGGGAGGAACAACACAAGCCTGTCCTACCTCCAATCCCTCCTCACTTCATTTCATCCTCAGGTCATCATCCTTGCATACTCACTTCCTCATCTTAACCCTATAATGAACCAATACAACTCTACACTATTCCCTTTTCCCAAGTCCCTTTCCCCTTCATCTTACACTCCGTCTTGCCCTACCAAGCCCCAGCCTTGTATGACTCCCCAAATCTCCTGCCTTCATCTGTGCTTCTGAAAGAACCTGGAGAAAAATCACAAAACCATGCTAACTGGGTCTGATGAGGTGCAGGCTCTGGGAACCCTCTTGAACTCTGATTGAATCTTCCCACTTGATGAGGCATTTGCCTGAGGCCATAAGCCTTTCTTTATAGCTAGGACCAAATCTCTTTGTTCTTACCAGCTTGGCCCTCCATTGTCCATGGACTTCTGACCCTTCAGCCTATCAAAATATCAATCCACCCTTGAACTGGCCTAGCCCAGCATTGTTTGTCAGCTCCAGGTGGCCTCCAGCAATTTCCCACCCTTAATCACTCATTTAAAGACCCTCCCCAAACTCCTCCTCTAGACCACCCCTAGATTCCTCCCACAACTTTTCTCCCACTGACCTCTGGTCCTAACTTCCCTATTGTTGATGAGGTCACCAACACCCTCCCAGTCACTCTGGATTGCGACCTGGACGTCCTGCTCACCTCCTCAGTCTCACCCCCACATTATCAAATCCCTTACCAAGTTCTAGCAATTCTACCTCCCTCTTAAATTAAATTCAGGAAGATGTCTTCCTCACACACATGTGGTGTGAGAGCACTGTAGAATGACCTAGCACAGACTTACTCTGTATCAGATGATTATGGCCCACTTGCCCAATGCAGAGTCAGAGATACCAAGGCTTCTTACGAGTCTACCCAATATGATGAACTTTTAATAAACTTTGCTTTTCTTTGGCTGAGAGAAGACTTGAGTCAAATTTGGCAGGACCGGGCATGTTGGTATTTTGGAAGCTTGAGAACCCCTAACTCTCTACATTTTATGGGTAACCTCCAGGTCCACCACAAATTTACATTGTATAATCTCAAATTAAACCTCCCTTCAGCCAGAAAATATTTTTAGACTTCTCTAATCACTTCATTATCTCACTCACTGTTTTTCTGAACCTCTTCTCATCCCTTTTTAAACCTCTCATGGTTCCCCTTCCCCCACTTTCTCAGCTGAGAGAGAATCTTGCCTCTTATTTTGCTGAAAAGAAAATTTGAGATGGTTCACTAAGAACATTTTCTTATCCTCTCTTCTTCAGGTCACATTACTCAGATGCCTTCTACCACTATCACTTACTTCACCTATATCTTGTATGAAAAGATGGTCTTTCTTGCTGATAAGGCAACCCCTTTAGATGTACAAGTAATCCTATTCCATTTCTTTTTCTAAAGCAGATTGCAGCTCCTATTATTCCATGGATTGTTTTTTTAGTCAAGTCTGACTCTTTGACTAAATCTGGGGTTTTCTTGGCAAAGATACTGGCATGATTTGCCACTTCCTTCTCCAGCTCTTTTTTATGGACGAGGAAATTGTGGAAAATAAGGTTCATTGGTTAAACTAGGGTCACACAGCTAGTAGTGTCTGAGGCTGGATTTGAACTCAAGTCTTTCTGATTCCATGCCCAGAACTCTGCCCACAGCACCATTTAACTGCCCTTCTCTCACTAATCTTCAGTCTCCAGTCTAGGTCCATAGGCTGCTTCCCTGCTGCATGGCCACATACCCACTGACCTCTGGTCCTAACTTCCCTATTGTTGATGAGGTCACCAACACCCTCCCAGTCACTCTGGATTGGGACCTGGGCGTCATCCTCACCTCCTTAGTCTTACCCCCACATTATCAAATCCCTTACCAAGTTCTAGCAATTCTACCTCCCTCTTACATATCACCTTCTCTTCTCTTACATGGATATCATTTTTGTTCAGGTCCTTATCACCTCCTGCCTAGACTGTTGCTTTAGTCTTCTGGTTCGTCTCTCCACATTATCATTCCCAACTTCAATCTATCTTGCCCTCCCTCAGTTGACAAAAAGATCTTCCTAAATTGCAGGTCTGACCATGTGATTATCCTACTCAATAAATCCCAGAAGCTCCTTATTGCCTCCAGGATCAAATATAAACATCTTTTGTTTGATTTCATAACTTGGCTCCTTCCTGCCTTTTCATCTTTTTTAGATTTTACTTAACTCCCATCCTCATACTCTGGGATCCAGGGACTTGGGCCTCTTTGTTGTTGTTTCTCTCATAAGGCACTCCATCTCTGACACTGCATTTTCACCAGCTGATCCCCACGCCTGCAATAGTCTCATTTTTCATCTCTACCTCCTGTTTTCCCTGACTTGTTTCAAATTTCAACATATTCCCCATCATCTACAAGAAGCCTTTTCCAGTCAACCTTAATTTTAGTGCTTCCCCTTGAGATAATCTCTAATTGATTCTGTATTTATCCTATTTGTCTATACTTGTTTGCATTCTGTCTTCCCCTGTTTTCTGGTGAGGTTCTTGTAGGCAGGAACTTCTTGGTAGGCATTTTACTGAGCATAGAACCTGGCACATAGTGGTCATGAAATAAATGATTACTAACTTGGATGAATTCCAATGGAGAAAAGGCTTGAGACAATTCATGTGAATCAGCTTGCCAAAAGGAGAGAGGATAGGAAAAGAAAGCAAGAGGGTCCTGACAAAACTTTGGAGGGTCACCCACATAAAGGAATTTGGAAGAGGATGAGGATCCAGGAAAGAACACAAGGGTAAAGTATTTAGAAAGTGAGAAGACCAAGAGACTATGTTGTTTCTGAAGCAGAGAGAGAAAAAAAATATGAGTGGAAGCAAGAGATCAAATGTGGCCAAAATGGCAAGAGACAGACCTGGAGAACTGAACAGAAGTCTCATAACTAGAAGATGGTAACCAGGAGATCACTGTTTGAGTAAAATAGTGGGGTTAGAAGCCATTGTCTTCTCATGATGTCCTCAAGGAGCATGGCGTGTGATGGTTATAACCAGTGCCAGAAGTCACGCTTCTCAGTATTCCTTTTGGCTGCTGTGTGTAACATGGATTGGAGGCAAGAGACACTGGAGATAGGATACCACCATGCCAGAAACCAACTGGATGTTCTGGCACCCAGAATCCAGGGAGTCACAGGCAGAAGCTTGGGAACAGCCCCTATTCCTGGAAAACTTGAAGATAAAAGATACTTCTGGACCAGACTGACAAAAACAACCAAAAGCTAGTAGATACCGTTACATATTTTTAGCATGGTAATCAAGGGTTATAAAGTTCAGGAAGGATGCTATGACCCATCCACAGTCCAGGCCTCTCAACAGGCAAGTCCATTAAAATCTTTGTTAACTGGGGAGAATGAATACCTTAACTTGTATTTAAGCCTTTGGCCCATCCTGAGTTTTTCTTTTTCTTTTCCCCCAAGAACTTTAAGTTTTTATGTCTTTTTGCATTATAGAATGTCTCTAACTTTGTGTCCTACTTGAGTAGCATATGAGATGACCTGAGCAACAACCCTGAAGGAAGCTCAGTTTTACCAAAAATTCCAATTACTAAGTAAATCAGGCCCCTGGATGGATTTCGATCTGAGATCCCTCCAGAGAACTCACATTCAGATTGACTGCTTGACAAGTGGAACATCATCTCTTTCTTAGGGAAAGAAATTTCTAGAGTTATGCCTGTTGTATTTGCACATTTGCATTTGCCCAGAGCTAAAAGCTCCAGAGAGCTCTGAGAGTCAAAACTGCCTTCTTGTTGATTATCACCAACTTCATGACAGGGGAAGGAAGAAACAGAGATGGAGCCTGTGAGAGAATGTCAGGATAAATACCAAGCAGGCTGTTTTCACAACATATCTCCAGAGAAATACCGCCACACTCAATCGGAAACTCCCAGCTTCAGACATAAGGCGCATTAGATGAAGATTTTTCCACCAACATGGATAGCATGATGGTAGCCTCCCAAAAGAGGGAACAAGTCTGTCAACAAGTCTCTATTGAGGGTTTATTATGTAACAAGGCACCGAGCTAAGCTCTGGGGGTGCAGAGGAAGGCAAAAACATGGTCCCTCTCCTCAAGAGACATGTAATAGGGGAGACAACATGCCACTGGATATGTCCCTAGAAGATATCAACAAAGTAAATGGGAGGGAAGGTACTAGTAATGGGGAGGGGAGAAAGAGTGGAAGAACCCAGAGAGGCCTCCTATGGATGATTTGAAGGAAGCCAGGGAAGCTATCGACAGAAGCAAGGAAGGAGAGCCTTCAAGTATTGGGTCCCATAACTGATAGTTTGTGTTTATGCAATGAAAGAATGTAGCGAGATTTCTTTGGAGGTGGCTAGGTGGCATAGTGAATAGAGCACTGGCCCTGGAGTCAGGAGGACCTAAGTTCAAATCTGGCCTCAGACACTTATCACAGAACTAGCCATGTGACCTTGGGCAAGTCACTTAACCAATTGCCCTACCTTCCCCCCTCCAGAAAGCAAAAAAAAAAAGGTGAAGGCGGGGGGAGAGAGATTTCTTTGAACTTTATAGTAGAACTATTCAGTACTATGCATGTATTGGTAAGTTTCAAGGAAAAAGAGTACATTTCCGATATCCATATTCATATACCCATAAACTATATCTATATTCTAATACCCATCTTTATTTATTCATAAAGGCCTGCAAAATTCATGCTTTAGCAAGGAAATATTTTAGCTCTTCATTTCTTCTCTGTGGTCATTTTCAAAACGGAATGACTTAAAGATAGGGGTTTCTGTCTTTATTCCCTTATGACTGGGGAGGGGAATTTCTTATACTTTCGGTGTTCATTTTGAATAACAAAGTCCTGGGTTTTGAAGAAGGATATTTTTAAACCTGAGAAATAATCTTCTTTTGAAAAAAAGCTGAAAAAACCTAGTTATATTGGTATGTGTTTAAGCTTTTATATTGAGAAGGAAGATTATTAGCATAGTAGTTTGAGAAAATAAGTAGGATTCCTGTTTAATGAAACCCATTTTCATTACTGCTTAGCTCTATGATAGATATTCAAAGATGGGAAGGAGACAGGAATTGGTGGTGAGCACCAGTTGATTTGTTTTTTTAGGATCTGGGAGAAATGAATTGATTACTCCAAGTGCACAATGTAACAAATAAACAGAAAAACATACTTCACCTATGCAATGTAGTATAACATAAAAACAGTACTGGAGGGGTGGCTAGGCAGTGCAGTAAATAGAGCAACGGCTCTGGAGTCAGGAGGACCTGAATTCAAATCCAGCCTTAGACATTTAACACAAAGAACTAGCAGTATGACCTTGGGCACGTCAAAAGCAAAAAACAAAAAACAACAAAAAACAGTACTGGACTTGGAGTGAAACGGACCTGGGTTTGAATTCTACCTTTGAAATTTACTGGCTATATGATTCTGAGCTAATCACTCATCCTTACTTATAAAATGGGACAATGGTAGGTCTTTCATCTTTAAAATTTGAAATGTTAATAGGACCCACTTCCCAGATTTGTTGTGAGGATCCAGTGAAATAAAGGGTGCAAAATGCTTGGAAAACCTTGAAGTACTTTTATATCAGTTGAAACATAATTGAAGCAGAAAAAAAAAAACCAGTGGTCCTAGAGTCAGAGGACCCAGATCTAAATCTTGGTCTATGAAAGGCAAGGGTTGAATTGGATGGATGTATGGAAATAGGTAAATAAAGAGGTAGAAATATGTGTATATATGTGTATGTGTGTGTGTGTGTGTGTGTGTGTACATATAGACAGGACATTTTTTATTAAGAGCATGTATAATACTGTCTTAAGTACTAGGAATGCAAAATAAAAGCAAAAAATATAGTTTCTACCCTTAGGGAGGTTACATTCAAATAAAAGAAGGCAATAAATAAAAGAAAACTAGAAAGGGAGAAGGGGCATGGTTGGAGGGTGCCCACATCAGAGCAAGGTAGAAAAGTGTAAAGAGTCAGAATGGAACCACAAGAAAAGTGAGCATGGATGGCTTGGGGCTTGGGCATTTCTCTAAGTCTATGATCCTAAAATTCTGTGATTAAAGGGACTAATTGTGCCAGACACTGTACTGGGTGCTGGGGATAGAAAGAAAAATGAAATCTCTTTGCCCTCAAGGATTGTTACATTCTTTCTGGGCAGCTGTAGAGTAGATAAAGCACTCAACCTTCCAAAACTGGTCTCTGATACTTCCTAGCTGTGTGATCCTGGGGTAAGTCACTTAATCTCTGTTTAATTTTTCTCACCTGTAAAATGGGGATAATAATAGTACTTACCTCACTGGATAGTTGTGAGGGTGAAAATATTTGTAAAGAACTTTGTAACTTGAAAATGCTTTATACATGACAGTATTTGTTGTGGCTGTTGTTTATTTCTTCAGGGTAGATAGTATATACACATATAAGGTTGTGGGGTTTTTTTTTAATTATCAGACATGTAACTTTATTGGTACACGGTGCAAAAATTCTTTCCCAGAGAAGATCAATCCTTTCTCTCCAAACTTAAGTGTTCTACAAAGCCACCTAGGGCAGTAGTGTCAAACTGAAATATCCCTGTTGTCCTCAAATTGACTTACAAAACCACAAAATTATATTATCTATGTTGTATTGTACTTTTATTTATTTTAATAAACATTTATCAATTAGATTTTAATCTCAGAGTTTTGCCCTTAGGGGCAAAGTTAAGTATCTTGCTCAGGTTTGAGTAGCCAGTATGTGTTAGAAGAGAGCTTAAAAACTAGGTCATCCTGACGTGAAGGTCAGCTCTCTAGCTACTTTTCAATGCTACTTCTACACATGTATAGTACCAGCTCTGGGACTACTACCTCAACCTTCCCTGCCATCCTCCAACCTCTCTATTCAGACTAGCACAGTGGTTCTCAACCTGTGGGTTGCGACCTCTTTGGGAGTTGAATGATCCCTTCACATGGGTCACCTAAGACCATTGGAAAACACTATTTCTGATGGTCTTAGGAACGAAGACACTGCTTCTCTATCTGTCTCCAGGCAGGTCTGCCCACAGTATTAAAGGGTCTCGGCATTAGGAAGGTTGAGAACCACTGGTAACAGATCAAGTCCTTGAAGCAAAGCTAAACACTGCGCTCCTCAAAGTTCTAGGGGTAACCTTATGGAGTTAGGGCAAATTTCTAATACTATTACTCATGAGCCATACCAATCATTATGTTTCCCTCTATATCAATCACCATGATATATCTCCATGATATCATTTCACTAGTTAGCTTTTACAAAGGAGAATTTACCAAGAAGGTATAGCAAAGAACAAATATGCCAAACTGGGAGTTTACTCTCCCCTCCTAGATGCCTCACTTCCTGGGGAGAATGGTTCAAACTTTAAGTGGCTGCTACCAAAAAACTCTCCACATCGTTTACTTTGGGGCCAGGCACAGCCAATGGAGAAATGTTTACAGGACATGGCATTTAGGCTGCTTATTCCTGGCCTGGATCAAGAAGGCTGCTTTTCCAGGCTCTGTCTTCACTGGACTTAGGCACAGTTGCTACGAGCTCTGGTTGCTAAGGGGGCTTTTAAATGGTACTTTCAAACTTTTAAAGTGTACAGGAGTGAAATCTAGTCCATTCTGTCTCTAATACTCCTTCCCTTGAGATCAAGAAAGAATAAACACTTCAGAGACAGATGGAAAAAAAAAGTGACCAGGTGGAGAGAGAGAACTCAAGGCCCCTTCCCTGCCTGGTGACTAACAGTAGCTTCTGCTTTATTCACCGCAGTTAATTCCAGCTTGGCAGCCAATGAAGAGACTCCATCACCATGTTATAACTATGGGAGTAGAAAAATAGTCAGAGGAAACCTGTGCATTCTCAGAAGCAAAGAAAAAAGGTGCCCTCCAGCACATGTTACCACAAGCAGGCTCACCAAGCCTCCGTTGGATTGGCAGAAGACTGACAATATTGCATAGATATACTAAGGAACAGGCCTTCATTGGCGAGTCTCTCCATTACACTTCTGTTAGTATGTACGAAATAAATATTATTTTCATTTGGAATTCCTTTCTGACCCGAATTGCTGTTTTAAATTTGATCAACCCCCTTTTCCGTAATGTGCTGACTGACAGACAAAATCACTGAGAAAACAAAGGTTACAAAAGCCTGTAAGCTTCCACAGCCATTTCATCTTATACTAGCCAGAATAATTACATCACTAAAAAATGGGGCGAAGTTATCGAGAATGAGTTACTGAGTAGCATGCCATGGTGTCCAATGACGCTTTCTTTCACCTAGGAGAGTCTTCTGGTTTTGCTAACACAATGGGGATAGGGGATGGGGAAGTGGGTAGGAAGGGGCAGAACATTTAACATGTAACATTTAGTGAGCCCTCGGAGGAAAAGGAAAAGCAAATCCTATCCTGACAGAGCTCCAACTCTGTAGAATGCATGAATCATTACTGAAAAGTTAAAGAGATATTGTAAAGGGAAATCCCATTATTAAATGTACCATTTAAGCAAAGATCCTGACCCAGCAATGCTAACTAGTCATCTAAAGGCCTAGGTTGGAGTCCTGGCTCATTTACTAAACAAATCAGTACAAAATGCTATGGCCCTGACCGTCCACCTATAAAAATGAAAAGAATGACACTTACCTCATCTCTGGGACATGGGAATATTGCACAAATTAATGCAATAATGGAGGCAAAGGGCTTAGAGCTGGCTGCTAAAGTGAATGAGGTTTTAGAAATGGAAAGTGTTATCAACTTTGCTCCCATATCTTTCATTTCCCCTCCCCCCCAACTCTCAAGCAGACATCTGTATGAGATCAATGTTTCTCTCATAAATCATTTTCCTGAATATAAAGTTTAAAAATCTCAGTGCCCTGGAAAACACAAAGAGGATCTGTGGTACATAATTATTTCCAACTGGAAGGGCATTGGTGGTCCCTCCAGTGCCAACAACTGTCATGTAGCAGCCTGCAACTTTCAATCAATTTACCCCATTGTTTACAAATCAGATGCAAACCCATGGAGTGCAAGGTTAGCCGAGTCTGCAAATAGCTCTGGTTTCTAGAGTAATTTCACAGAAAACTAGAAATATAGCAACTAGAGGGATTGTTCCTATTGGCACTAATCTCCCGCCCCCACACCCTACCTCCAAATTATGCTGCTGTTTCTGCATTTTCTGCTGTACTCACTCTTTTTTCACATGGAGCTTTCAATTCAGAGGTCACACTGGGTCTTCAATGGCACACTGGCTGTGGGACATGGCTGCTTGAGCTCGGTTACTAATAAGTGAACCCACAGAGTGCCATTTCATTATAGAGTGTGTCATTAAAAGCTCCACCTCTATGGTTTATTCCCTGTTCTTTACATGGCCCATCTCCTGCAATGGAGACCTTAAAAACAAGGAGGTTGAACAGTCACAGTCCAGGATTATGGCTGGCTATTGTAATGGTGTTAATTAATATATCAGCCCACCACACATACACACATACTCACACGTACACACACAAAGAGAGAGAAAGAGATGGAACAGACAGTGTCCCAACACTCCAATGAATTAGGAGAAATCTCATCTCCCCAATGCTGAAAACTGAATATAAACCTGTAGGGAAATGAATTGACAGAAAATAATGAGAAGCAGGTAGAAGGGTAGGATGCACTACAGAGTCTAAATAAAGAGCTTCTGGCTGCCCTAGAAGAGTTCAAATCTTTAGGACTAGATATATTATGTCCCAGAACTGATGATAGTAATCAGCAAGCAACTGTTAGTGATCTTCAAAAAATTGGGAATATAAGGACATGGTTGGTAATTTTAGAACTAGAGAAGTAGTAATGTCTCCATTTTCAAAAAGAAAAAAAAAGAAAGTGAAGTCTTCAAAATATAAAAGAGTCATTCATGGTATCACATCGACTTGAAAAGATGTCTCTCCTGAAGTGACTCAAGGATCTCTCCTTAGCCACCCATTCTTTAACACTTCCATTGGCCACTTGGATGAAGTCATCCTTAAAAGAATTGAGAATCACATGCTTATCAAGGTTAAGAGGGATAATAAATGTATGGTAGAAGCAGGATCCAAAAATATCTGTATTGCCAGAATATCAGATTGGAACAAAATAAAATTAAACAAATCTAAATTTTTGTACTTAGTTTCAAATTCCATAAATCTCAAATTCTGTAAATACAAGAAGGGAAGAGGTATGCCTAGATGAAATTATGTGTGGAATTAAAAAATACAGTCTGAGATAAGGAAGCCATTAGCTTCTGGAGGGACAAGGAAAGGCATCATATAGAATATAGGGGTTTGAGCTGAAGCTTGAAGGAAATCAAGGAAATTGAGACATGAAGGTGAGGGTGTAGTATAGGGGGATAAGCAGGTAAAAGGAACACAGGTGGGTGGTATAACTCCTTGCACAAGTAACTGAACATAGTCTAATGTCTTGCAGCTGTTCAGAGAATGGATTAGAGACGGCAGAGACAGAGACCACGAAGAAGAGTGTTCTATAGTCCAAGAGAAAAGTGATAGGGCTCAGAATGAGGAAGTGATGCAAAATATATGAATGTAGCAGACTCAACAATATTGACATCTAACTGAACATAGGAAGGGGGATAGGGAAGGGTCCTGTATGATTCTCAAGTTATTAATTTGGGCTCTTGGTAGGATCAAGTTGGGTTCAAGATGAACTGATACAAATGTAAAGGAAGTAGTATGATAGAAGAGGTAACAATATATTAATACCATAAACATGTAGAGTTACACAACAATGAGTTTCAGATTGGAGAGCGGGCAATGGTAAGCATTCAATCAGAAGAATCATTTCAATTCAATAGTTGCAGAATGATATAGTAGAGTAATAAACTTGGAGTCAGAAGGAACCTAGACAAGGTAGTACTGATAAATGATAAAGAACCAGCTCTTTGAAAACTCAAGCCATATTTTAAGTTATTGAAATATTTTCCATCACTTTTATAAGTTGAGACAATCACCTTGAAAATAAATTAAGTTATGACCTGTAGTTCAGTGTTTTCCAATGTTAATGCTCACGCTAAAGATTTAATAACAGACTCTCCAGAACCATCCAACCAGGCTCCAGCATACCTTTGACCCTGGGTTCAAATCCTATCACCCAGATTTCCAGACTACCTATGGGATAATGGGTGAGTCAACCTCTCAGAAATACATACTCTGAAAGATGCAGATAGTAATTTTCATACCCATTTCACAGGGCTATTGCAAGCATCAAATGTAATAATGTATATAAAGGCACGTTGCAAATTTCCATGCCTGAAAAGGCTTCTTTCCCCATCTCTCTCTCTTTAAACTTTTTCTGGTTCTTCCTCATAGCTATATTGACCATATCCTTCTTCCCAATACATTTTTTAGTCAGAAAAATCTCATTTATTCTATGACTAGTCTCATCTCTAATCAAATGACTTACGGGACTGTGTCAGCTCAGACCTCTCTCTCCAGTTCTAGACCAAGAGCATTGTGAAGTAGAAAGTTTGCCAAAGTAGTAGTAGTCAGAGTAGCAGCAGCAGCAGCAGCAGCCACTGGCATTTCTAGAACACTTTAATGTTTGGGAAGCATTTTATACATATTAATTCATTTGATCCTTGAAACAACCCTATATTTTACAGATGAGAAAACTGTGGATGTGACGCTAAATAACTTGCCAAAGTCACAGACAGATGGTAAATGTCAAAGGCAGAACCTGACCTCAAGTTTTCTTGATGCTGTAATATCCACTGTGATACCAAGCTGCCTAGTTCAAACATTAACTCTGCTATTTACTCCCTGTGTGACACTGGGCAAATCACATAACTTCTCTGAACATTTTTCCCTATAGATAAAATGAATGGTTTGGCTTCGAGGACTGCCTTTCAGTTCTAAAATTAGGACTCTATGATGTCCATTGTCAGTAGGGCATCCTGAGGGGTGTGTCACACTAAGACCTTAAACTCAAACCCAACAATTAATTTACTCTCCTTTCTCCAAGTAGACTGTTCACAGCTCAGTCCTGCACATAATGGAAATCTGTTCAATGTTGGATTGAATCGAAAACTATAGCTCCTTCTGCCTTTGCTATTCGTGTAAATGGAAAGACCATCACCAAACCAGTCACATTCAAAGCATTAGTGCCACTGAAGCTCCCCTCTTCCTCATAACCTACAGCTAAGAGCCAAGTCCAGTCCATTTGAAGTTCCTAGTTTCTCTCTAATCTTTCCCTCCCTTTGTTTCTAACCAATATCAGACCTCATAAACCTCACTGAGCTATTGTGGCCTTTCTGTCCCCATTCCTTGCCCTGGAATCCATCCTTCCCTCCGCTGCCATTTTCACTATCTCTAAATATAGATTCATATCACTCCTCTGCTTAATTGGTTAATGACCCCAACATCCTGTCAAGTCTCAATTCCTTAATCTGCTATCCAAGGTACTGCACAATCAACAATGATCCTACCTTTCCAGCCTTCCACCATACTACTCTATTCCAAATGCTCTATTCCAGAAAAATTGTACTACCTGCCATCAGTGAGAATTACAAAGGTTGGGTGGAATGTATTTCAGGGGCCATTTAGGCCAGTGATTCACTGACCAAGCGTGCTCTCTACAGTATATTGAAGATATACATGATGCAACCAGCCTCTGCTGAAGAACTTCATGACGGGGCCCCCACAGCTTCCAGAGGTATTGCTTTCTATTTTGGGGTGATTCTAATGATGAAGGAGTTTTTTCTAGATGCCAAGCCTGAATTTGCTGTTGTGTTCTATTTCTTCTAGTTTTGTGCTCCTACCCAAAACACAGTAATTTTTGTTCCTTCTTCCATATTATAGTCCTTTTGAAAACTCCTACAATGCACCCACCCCTTCCCTAAAATTTTTTCCAGACTAAACAACTCCATTTCCTTCAACCAGTCTTCATAACCTCAGATCTCAAGACCTTTTATCAGTGTATTCACCTGCCCCTGCCTGCTCTCAAAACATGGAATCAGACTTCTGCATCATTTCCCAGCTCTCTCCATGTCATGAAATCATCAAGGTGGCCCAGCTCTCAGAGTGCTGGACTCAGAGTTAGGAAGAAGTAAGTTCAAATCACTTTACCTCTCAGCCTCAGTTTCCTTATCTGTATGACAAGGACAACAATAGCCTTTAGCTCCCAAGGTTGTAAGGATCAAGAGATAACATATGGAAAGAGCTTTGAAACCTTAAAGCACTAAACTGCCTCCACCTGGGATCATACTCATCTCTCCAAAAAAACCTCAGATTCATTCTCTGGCAGGTGAGCTTACAAACCTGTTTTGTCCAGAACTAGCCATCTCCACATCATGCCTTTCACCTCCCCATGGGCTCTCTTTATTTACTGTCTTTCCATTCAAATGTTAGCTCATTGAAGACAAAGATGGTTTTAGCTTAAATTTCTATTCCCAGGCCTTAATACAGTGCTTGGAATATATTAAGTGTTTAACAAAATACTCTATCTAAACTACCTATCTATTCATGTCTCTGTCTCTCCTTCCTTCCCTGTCCCTCTCCTGCAACTGTCCTCTCTCTCTCTCCCTCTCGTTCTCTATCTCTCTCTTTCTCTCTCTCTCTCCACACACACACATTTCACCATTCTGTAGGTCTTGAAACATTCCTTAGTTTATGTGGCATATCCCCCTTTTTCTATCCATAGCTCCATGACAGCATGGAGAGTATCTTATGGGATCTTTGTATCATGCACCAGTATTTTGCACAAAGGGTTGGTTGGCTGGTTAGTAGGTTTAGGGAGGGGAAGAGGCACATGAATCTTTGATTTCATCAACATAAGAAGCTTTCCATGTGAAAATCCCCTCCCCCCAGAGGACATCAAGAACCTTTATAATCTTATATAACTGTTTGAAGCATTGAGAAGTCAAGTAACTTGCCCAGGTTCATATCAGAGAAAAGACTTGAACCAAAGTCTTCCTGGATTTAAGGTTAGACCTCAGTTCCTTATACCATGCTGCCTGTCTTCACATAGTAGGTTCTTTATAGATGTTTGGTGAATTGAAAGGTAGCCACTGACAAGGAAACACTACTAGTTCTAGACTCCATAGTCATTGAATTTATGACAAGGGCTTCATTAGGTGGCATTTAAGAAAGGAAATCTAGCAAGCCTCTTGACACCTAAAGCATGTAAATGGAACTAAAGAAATAGGCATTGAATATAGAGGCTGAAGAAGAAGTGTCTGTAGGCCAATCATGAATGACCTATTCATTGTTTGAACAAGAGCTGAGACAGCAGGTCTGGATACAAAGGACAGAAGGAGATTTTTAGAGATCATCAAAGAACTTTTCAGGTTTGGCCTTACATACCAACAGAAAAGAAGCTCATGAGTGGTTATTTCCTTTTTGTTCCTGAAGAAAACACTGTAGATCCCCCCAAAATGCTTATGACAACACAGATGCTTGTGTCAAATGACAGAATTTGCTCTGTTTAATTGAAACACATGAGCCCCATAGAGCAAAAATGAAAGAAGGAGTTTGGCCATCCATCTTTGTGAATAATGGACAGTTCCCATTTCTCTGTAGCTCTTCTGTTGCTCAGCACTGCAGGAAAGAGTATGGGTTCAGGACAAAGCCATTTCCCACAGAGCAATTATCAATTTTAATATTAAAGACATTTTAAAATGATTTTTAATTTATCAACTAATCCCCAAGTTCAGTGTGTGAACTGTCAGCTCTCAGCTTTGGATATCAGGCAGATGAGGGCTGATGTTAAAAGTCCATATATAATGAATATTTTGTAAATCTGTAATGGGGTCTGAACAGTGCCCCACGCCCCTTCATTGTAAATGAATTGATCTCTCTGTGCCATTAGGGACATGATCCACTGCCCTGATTTATTTCCCCTTCTGTCTCTTATACTTCTTTCCCTTTTGAATAGGAAAGAACAAAACATTTCAGAAACTAACCAGATTTTAGTTAAAATTGCCCCTTGTCACCATGAAAAGAACTCTCCTTCTGCACTTTTGTAGCTTTGAAAGGTTCCTACTTTGATGTCATGCTAAAATAGCAATGAAACAGAGGGGAGCAGCTTTAATTTGAGGAGGGTCTTTAAAAGTATGGATCTTTTTGCCCTCTACGCTCTCATTCTCTGCCTCTGGTTCAGTCTAGGACTAAATTGTCATTCCATAAAACCAGTGTAAAAAATAAATTTTGGTTCACCAGGAGAAGAAAATATGAATTGGGGAACAAGGTTGAATTGGTAGAAAGAGTGACAGCTTTGTCATCGAGGGACCTTGATTCAAATCATGACTATGCTGCTAGTTATTAGGGTGACGTTGGACAAGGTCAGATCTTTCTGGACCTCACTGTCCTTATCTGTAAAGGGAGTTAGAATCAGTTACCTTAATGGTCTTTCTAGTTCTAAACCAAGAGTTTACTTGTGATCCTATAATCATAGGTAACCCCTGAGCCTTTCTCTAGCACCACCTTCTATAAATGAATCTTTTCCTGACCTCCTGATCCCGTCACACCTAAGCTGCTAGTGCCTAATATGTCTAACCAAATTATTGTTTTGTATATACTGATAGGTATCTATGTTGCCTCCTCTGATGGATTATATATTCCTTAAAGGTAGGAATTCTTTCACTTTTTTCTCTGCACTCCCAGTGCCTAGGACAATGCCTACCTTGCCTATAGCAAGTGCTTTTCTAAGTGACTGTTGGTTGATTGATTGGTTATTTTGCTTCTGAGTCATGCCTTCGAAACTTCATTTATGCATTCCACATCATAGAGGTTAGCGGTATCGTATCCCCATGATCTGGAAAATCTGCACGAAACTTTTTGGCTCTCCTTTCATACCAGAGAAGAAGTTTGAATTATTATGGTATTAAAAGAAAATATGTTGATATTATACAATACCATACATACATTTTATGCATTTCTGAATTTCTAAATTTTTTTTCTGTGCTGTCAGCTTTTAAGTGTTATCTATGACTTCTGCAAAACTCCCCCCAAATTCCCATTTAATTTCTTACGTCAACCCACAATATATTGAAACCAAGATGGGGAAAGTCACAGGGATAGCTCTATGTTTAACTGAGCATGGAGCCATTAAGAAAGTAATATGAGATGGCCAAGCATTGGAAAACATGGCCAAGCTTTTCAGCTCCATTTGGATCTGCCTTTTTTTGGATGCTTAAAAATTATCACAGGCACTGGCAGGTGTTAGATTCAAACTCCCTCATGAGAAGCTACTAGAATTTGAAAGGTCTTACACTAAACTATACTATGCCCAGGAAGGACGCTCAAGCCAATCTGGCTTCAGACAAAGGTTCCTTGTGATTGTACGGGAATTCACTTTAATTCAATGAACATTTATTTAGTACCTCCTGCGTCCAAGGCCCAAATATCCAGATCCTAATGACAAACACAAAGCAGTTTCTATGCCCTTAGGGATCAACACCCCATCTGGGAAACTCAGTACTGAAATGCTGTCCATATTGGGAAACAGAAATCTAATACAATCACTTAAAGCTGATACATTAGCTTGAAAAGAAGGACTGCTTTGATTTCTGGTTCTCTACGTAACGATGTAATTCTGAACCTAATAATACTCCACCTATGACCTCCTTCACTTCCTTTAAGCCACAAATAAAATGCCATCTTCTTCAGGAAGCCTTCCTTAATCCATCTTAATACCAGTGCCTTCCCTCTGCTAATAATTTCTTAGAGAGGGAAGGAGAGAGGGAGACAGACAGACAGACAGACAGAGACAGAGAGACAGAGACAGAGAGGGAGACAGAGACAGAATGAGGGGGGTAGGAGAGAGAGACAGAGGGGTAGAAAGAGAGAGGAGGGAGGGAGGGAGAGAAAAGAGAGGAGAGGAGAGAAGAGTAGAATTGATTGATTGTAGTATAAATTGATTGATACTGAGAGCCCTTCAATTTGTGAAGATTTTTTTAACGCACATTATTACTTCTGAGCTATATGGTATTATTATCCTCATGTTACAGATGAGGAGACTGAGTCAGGTTGTAGCATGATCTCACTGATTATGCAAACTAATACGTCTCCCCTGATAGAACGTGAACTCTCTGAGAGAAGGATTTTTTTTTTCTTTCAGACCTATTATTTGTTCATGTGCAACTCTTTGTGACCCCATCAGCCATACTACCCATGGGGTTTTCTCGGCAAAGATATGGAAGTGGTTTGCCATTTCCTCTTCCAATGGATTAAGGCAAACAAAAGTTAAGTGACTTGTCCAGGATCACAAAGCTAGGAAGTATCTGAGGCTGGATTTGAACTCAGGTCTTCCCAATTCCAGGCTTCTATCAATTGAGCCACCTTGTTGTTTCCAAGGCAAACAGAGGTCTAGTGACTTACCGAAGGTCACACAGCTAGTACATGTCTGAGGTTAGATTTGAATTCAGGTCTGACTCCAGGCCCAGCACCCAGTCCACTGCATCACTTAGCTGCCCCTACATGTTTATTGTTGGTGTTCAGTCATTTCAGTAATGTCCAGCACTCCATGACTACATTTGGGGTTTCCTTGGCAGAGACACTAGAGCAGATTGCCATTTCTCTCTCCAGATCATTTTGCAAATAAGGAAACTGACGCGAACAGGGTTAAGTGACTTGTCCAGGGTCACACAGTTAGTATCTGAGGTTGAATTTGAACTCAGATCTTCCAGATTCTAGGACTGGCACTCTATTTACCATACCACCTCAGCAGCTACTGTCCTGACACATAGTGTGTACTTAATAAATACTTCTTGATTGATTAATTGGGCAATTTGACACCAGATCTTCTTCCTTCCTATGTCAGACATTTGGTCAGCTAATGATTCTGGGGCTGGTTTGAAATCTTTTGTTTTCCTTGAAATTCACCAGTCTCCTAGAAATTAATCAAAATGATACTAATAATATTAATAGCTAATAGTTAGAGAATGCTTACAATGTCCTAAGCACTGGGAGAGCCTGTAGGGAGTAATTGTATGTCTTAGTTTTTGTTGAAACTAGTAAATCCAAAAGCAAAAGACTGCCCTTGCCCATATGTAATATCTTGGTGGGGGATGGGGCAGGGGGGAGAGTTTTCCTCTAATCTTTTATGATGATGATAATTTCCATTGATACCCTACACTTTCTTTTGAGGAGAAACACTTTATATTTGCCCATGAAATGCAGCTGTCTCTGAGGGCACCAAGATTCCAGCTATTGAAGAAAGCCAGGCTAAACTCCACAGGACAGAAAGGGAAGAAAAACATGGTTGTCAGGGTGAGAGGTGTGATTTCGAACCCCAAAGAGAATATTTCAAGGCCTCTTTTTCACCCTGCAGAAAGAAAAAAGGATCAATGCCAGCCACTCAGCAGTGACTGGGAACCCCACAGTGTGTACGGACTTGATGGGGGAGAGAAAATTGAGGTGAGGAAATAGATTTCATATTAGAGGTCCAAAGTGATTATTATAAGCAATGGGGAGGAAATAATTATTTTTAAAATGATAAGCACTACCTGGTCCAAGTATGATTTATGTTAGAGGAAGCTGGTTGTCTGGTAGCCATCAGGAGTGGACTTCTGATGTCTGGGGCTTACCTTGAGTCCATCCTGGGAATGAAACTTTCCCAGGAGCCAAAGGGAACACACAGAGAAGCTGATGCTGCTCCTGTCACTAGGAATGCTCAAAACCATTATAGAAAGACATCTTTGTGCTCTTCAGGGAAAAAAAAAAATCCACCTAAATACCTCTCATTGTAAAATAGAAGAGTAAAACCATCTCTACACTGAGCTGCTGATTTTTGACATTTCTAGGTTGGTATAAGTTTGAATTGTTTGGCTGTTTTTCCCCCTTTACTAACTCACTGAGAACCATAATGTGCCATTGGCTGGGAGAAAGAATCCTAAGGAGGGTATTGATAACCCCTATGACTTCAGTTTGCATATTTCATCCTCAGATCACAATTCAGGTCTCCATCTCCTATCTCTGTACCTTTATACAGGCCTGAAATGCCCCCCTTCCTCACCTATACCTCTTAGAACCCCCCTTTTTCTTCAAGACTCAACTCAAACACTGCCTTTTACATGAAGCCTTTCTGGATTCCACCCCCTGCCCCACAGGTCCTAATTCCCTCCTTTCTGAAATGACCCAAAGGCACTAACATTTGAGGGGCAGGTTTCATCTACTCTGAGACCACCACTTTCTCAGGGTCCTCCACTGGCCCCATAGTTCAGCCATTCCCAAGCTACCATTTGCAGGGTCACATTGCCATGATAGTCTTCTCCCAGAGCTCCCCTTTGCCCTAATCCCAGTGAGGCAAAGGGCTAAAATCTCTGTAGGATGGGCTTCTCCAATTCCCAGCACAACTGTACCCATAGTCAGACTATCTTCCACACTGCCACCTTCCCCTTCCTCCCAGCAAGTGTTTTTGCCTGAAGTAAGAGAATTCCCTCCTAGAATTTTAACTCACTCCTTCTATCCACTCTTTTTCATGTACATTTCTGTCTCCTCAGCACACAATTTTGTTCCCATACCGAGTTCACAGAAATGTTTCTAGGGGGATGAAAGTGAAAAATACCCCTGCCTTTCTCTCAACTGATCACTACCCCTTTGGCACCAGTTATTACAAACTCCTCCATGCATAAACAGACAAGAGAACTTGGAACTCTCCCTGCCAAGCCAATCTGAAGCAATCACATAGGCGCCATATGAAAGGGCAAAGGCCAACGGAACAGCCATAACAGTTAAAGAGGATCCAGCCAGCATTTTCCCTGTAAACCCATGGGGACTTGTTTGCTAGAATCTTAATCGATGATAAATAGTTCACTTCAGGTCTTGTAAAGTGTGAAGTTCCTTAAGCATGCAACAATGATGCTATTTAACACGGCCAGAGAATTACTTCTAAAAGGCCAGCTGGGGCCAATGCCTGGGTTTCAATATATGCAGTTGGGTACCAGAGCATCGAGGATGGACCTGGAAGAGCCAGCTGCGGATGCAGGCCATAAGAGAGACGTGATTCTGATACAGACTTTTCAATCTCCACTTCCATATTACTGTTGAAATAACCATGACTGTTCCCATCACCCAGACTCACAACTAAGAAGTCCTACTTGAACCCTCACAGGAGTTCATCTAATTTGCTTTTGCCAAGTCTTGACCTTTTGACCTTCCCAAGGTCTCTCCTATGTGTCCCCTTCTCCCCATTCACACCATTACCACCTGGGTATAGGTTCTCATCATTTCCCTCTTGGACTATTGCAATAGCCTTCTGGTTGGTCCCCCAGCCTCAGATCTCTTTTTTCTTCCAATCCATCCACTTAGCTTTAAGTGATTTTCATAAAATGTGGTCACCCCCTTATTCAATAAACTCAAATGTCTCCCTCTCACTACCTGAACAGAAAATAAAATGCTCTATTTGGCTTTTAAGGCTCTTCAAAAACTAACCATATCCTGTCCTACTATGCAGGATTACCAAGCATAATCTTCTTACATTTTACTCTCCTCTCTGTACTCTGGCCAGTAGAGAGAGCACAGAACCTGGAATCAGGCAAGTTCATCTTCCTGAGTTCAAATCTGTCCTCAGACATGTACTATGTGTGGGACCTTGGGCAAGTGACTTAACCCTATTTGCCTCAGTTAAAACCACACCAGTATCTTTGCCAAGAAAATGCCAAATGGGGACATGAAGAATTTGACACAACTAAAATGACTCAACAACATGCAGTCTTATATTTAAACAACACTGACTTTTTTGATGTTCCCCATGAAATCATTCTATCTCCAGATCTGTGCCTTTTTAGTGGCTATCTCCCATGCCTAAAGTGCTCTCCATGTTCACTTCTGCCTCCTAGCTTCCCCGACCTCTTCCAAACTTCTTTCAAATCATACCTTCCTCTCAAGGTCTTTCTCATTATCTTCCCAACCCTCTCCTTTCCCCAGTGCCTTCCTTCTGAAATTTATACTGTAAATATTGTTTTTCACATGTTCTCATCCATTGGAATATTAACAATATTAACTCCTTGAGGAAAGAGACTGTGTTCTTACCTTTCTTTGTATATGCAATACTAAGAAAAATATCTGGCATAGAGTAAGCCCTTAATGAGTATTTATTGACTGATTGACTGACTGACTGGGTCCCCTGAAGATAATGCATTTCACAGTCTCCAGGAGAACCAAGTAAATTATGAGATGACCCTAATGGGAGTGTGGCTCCTAGCTAATCATGGCGATTGGCTTAATGTACACTGATTTTAGAATCATGGGATATGTGTTGTTAATTGTGGCTCTGTTATCTTATTGACCTGGGGTCAATCATTTCACTTTGGGTCTGTTTTCTCAACCATAAAATGATTATACGTGAACTGGGTCACCTCAGAGATCACTTATGGTTCTAAACCTATAATCTTATGACCTCGTTTGAGATCCTAGGACTGTCACTTACCTAGCTATGTGACCTCAGGCAAGTCACTGGGGATGCCACTTGCTCCTCAGTAAAATGAAAGGTTGTAGTAGACCTCTAACTTTCAAAGATCTGTGATTCCTATGATCTCTTCTAACAAACTTCCTAAAATCAAGTGGCACACTGGGAGAACCGGATTCCCCTTTACAGCTAGTCTTTCATGGAAGTTAGCCCAAAACACTCATGGGGGGGGGTGTTTTTTCTCTTTCCTCTGAATATGCACCATCTCACCGAAGTAGAAGCATTCAGAACATTAGAATGAACAAGCAACAATTTCATCTCTGCTCCGTGGTGCTTAATAATTCATCTCTTTCATACCTGTGTATGGTATGAAATAAATATGTATACTGTGCTCCCAGGGACACTCAAATACTTCTACAGTAGACTAACAACTAACTTGCCCTTAGTCCAAAGGCGAAAAAAGTGACGGCAACAATTCACAGCAGAAATGATTGTCTTGTACTTAAGATTAAAAGGACGGAAGGAGGAGGGAGGAGAGATTCTTATTCCCAAGAGAGAATTCTTTAACTATAAAAATCAATTCCATTCTAAGTTGAGGTACCTCTTTAAAAATTTTATTGCAAAATAGTCTCTAAATCACGTTAACAAAAAAAGATGCTCATATCCTTGCAAAATAGCTCACCAAGCTATCATGGAGTATAGGAAAAGAATGTCTTTAGATACCCTGGAACTACTTTGAATAAAGACTGATCAGTATAAAGGATTTTTATTAGCTGTCTAACTCTAATAAATACTCAGAGAAAGAAAGAGAGAAAAGAAAAATGAGGTTTGGAATGATTTATAACCAATCAATCAATAAACATTTAGTAAGGGATTATTATGTGCCAGGTACTATACTAAGGGCTATGAATTCAAAGAAAGGGGGAGAAAACAGTCCTTGCCCTCAAGGAACTTATATTCTAATTGGGGAGATAGCCTATAAATGACTAGGTACATACAAGATAGGGCAGGGGGAAGGTCATGTAAACTGTGGAGACCCAAAAAAGCTTCATGAAAGTTGCAGGTTTTTGAGTTGAGTCTTAAAGGAAGCCAGAGATTCTAAGAGTCAGAGGTGGAAAGGCAGAACCAGCCAGGCATGGCAACAGCCAAATGCAGAAGCACTGAGATGAGAGAGGGAGTGTCATGTGTCATCCGTGAGAAGCCGCCAGTTGGCCAGTATGATTGAATCATACAGCGAGTGGAGGGGAGCAATGTGTCCAAAGACCAGAGTGTAGAAAGAAGCCAGTTCACAAAGAGCTTTAAACGTCAAGCAGAGAAGTTTCTATTTGATCCAAGAGGTAATAGGCACCTTTGGAGTTCAATGAGGAGGGGAGGTTGACATGGCTAGACCTTCACTTTCAGAAAATCATTTTGGCAGTTGTGGAAAAGAGAGGCTGTTAATGGGGAGAGGGCTGAGACAGGAAATCTAATTAAAAGGCTATTGTGATAGTTCAACAAGAGTACAACTCAACCTAGTTGACGGAGACAATTTCACCCTTTTTTCTGACTCCCTTAAATTAGCAAGGTGTGTATTGGGCAGTTAACATCTTATTTCCCTTCAAAGTCATATAACATTCAGCAGAATTCTGACATCCTGACAAATACTGACAGCCCAGAATGAATGTGGCCCAATTTAGGATTCATAGAATGCTATCATCACTTCCTTCATTGCCATAGAAAAGAAATCCTAAGTGACACTTGGACTCTGCATCTGGTTGATACACATTGCATGCTTGGATAGCAGAGTGACTTTTCCAGATGTTTAGAAACCCCCTCTGTGCATTTGGAAACTTGGCCCCACTTCTGGAGACTCTTTCCCATAAAACACACCAACTCAAAGGCACCAACTAAAAATTAACTCTCGGTACCTTCATTTACTACTTTTCAATGAAGCATTTTGTTCCGTCATCAGGTGAGAGAGGACAATGCTTTCAAGATCTCATTTGCAGATATAATATTATGAGAAAACTGACACAGATTTATATACCAGCCTTTAATGGCACAATTAAGATCTTGATCTGCAGTGGGAAAACGTAGGCTGAAAGGTATTTTTCATTTTCAGAATGAGGACAGACCAAACTTGTGAGGGAGTTGGAGTCAGGCAAGGGAGATGCCAAGGCAAGTGATAAGTTTTCCTCTCCCAGTCTTATTATCAACAGCATAACGGACCAAGAAGAGCAAGGGAGTTAACTGCAATGACGTCTCATAATACCTCCTTTGGCCATCTCTAAATCTGAAAGATACTAAATGACTTCTGGGTTCAGAAGCAGTTTGACGTAGTGGACAAAGTTGACCTCAGAGGCCAGAACACTGAACTGAAGTTTTGCCTTTGATGTACTGATTGTGTAATCCGGGGTATGGCCATTTAACTTCTTAGTGCTCTAAGTAGTTTTCAGTGACCACAAGCTATAGAAAACATACTTATCTGTATTGTTAGAGGATATTTTTCTCTTGGGAGACTTAATTAAATTAATAAAAAATCAGAAATATAATCTCTATCCCTATCATTGGGAGGGTCTAAATTTTGGCTGTCTTTCTTCTAGATGTAGAGACAGTTAAAGACACAGTGGATAGAGCTCTGGGCCTGGAGTCATCTTCCTGAGTTCAAATCCAGTCTCAGGCACCTTAGTAGCTATGTGACCCTGGGCAAGTCACTTCACCCTGTTTGTCTCAGTTTCCTCATCTGGAAAATGAGCTGGAAAAGGAAACGATGAACCACCCCAGTAACATTGCAAGAAAACCCCAAATGGAGTCAGAAAGAGTCAGATATGACTGAAACTCAACTGAACAGCAACAACAAAAGCTTAACCTTGGTGGCAGAAATGGTGGACTTTGAGTCAAGAAAGGTCTGGGTTGGAATCCCAATGCTGCCGCTTGCCAGCTGTGTAAGTCTAACCAAGTCACTTAGGGGATTCAGTGGCTAGGGCATTGGGCCTGGCATCAAGAAGATGTATGTTTAAATCTTGCCTCCCTGACTAGTTGTATGCTCCTGGGCAAGTCACTTAACCACTCTCATAAAATGGGGATAAGAATAGTACCCACCTCCCAAAGTTGTTGTGACAATAAGGGGAGGTAACCTATGTAAAGTATGATACAAATGATAAGTATTGTTTCTTCATCTTCATATACTCCTTAATGGCTCTATAGCTAGGGTGCTAGGAGGTATAGCGGAGAGCATCAGGTCCCGAGTCAAGAAGATCTGAGTTCAAGTCCATCATCAGACACTTACTAGCTGTGTGACCCTGGGCAAGTGACTTAACCTCTGTCTGTCTCAGTTTCCTCATTTGGAAAATAAGCATAAAAGTTAATATCTACTTCTCTGGGTTGTTTAGATGAGATAGATACTTTGCATGTAAAGGCATAAAGGCTTTGCCTGCCTTAGAGTACCACATAATTACATGTTATTGTCATCACTATATGATCACACATAAAGTGCTTGGCAAAGATTTAAAGTACTGGATGGAGGAGGATGGATTCCTTGGGAGGTATTTTGTCCTTACACATGTCAGACCCCACGGGATATTTCACCACCTGCTGGAGGTGATAGTGTCTTAACAATAGAGTGCAGCTGTCAGCACGGAGCCCCCTTCCTCTTTGGGAGACTGAATCACTTCCCCATGGGGCAAGTCAGGGAAATGTGAGGTCATTGGAGACTTCCTTCCCAGCCCCAGCTGGCCTCCCAGCTGGGATAAAGTACACATTTCCTGAAAACACCTCATAATTTAGAACCTGACCTGGGTCCCTGCTGGTCTTTTCTATGAAGAATATTTATTCTGCCCCTGAAAACTTCCTCACCAAAACCAGGCAGCCTCGCCTTGGCTCCAGTGGGGGAATAGGCCAATGATTAGGCAATCTTGTGGTCTCTCTCACCAGTATAAAAGACTTGTGTTCCACCCCCTTAACCCCCCAGATATCTTCCCCCAAATTACTGAAAATGAACTCTTTCTGAGGAAGAAATAGTAGGTAAAGAAAAAGTCCAGTAAGTAAGTTTTCTTGGGAAAGTTCCATCTCAAAAATGATTTCTCCCAACATGTAAAGCAAAGTCCCTAAAACTCTCTGAGTTCATAGGAAAGGATTTAGACCAAGAAGGGGCCTTAGAGACCATGGAGTCACCGCATCTCAGAACTGGGACTTCAATGGGCATCTAGTTCAAGACACCACACCCAGCAAGTAATCAGCCAGCCTTGACTTGAAGACCTAAAGTGTCTGGCAAACTTATAAAGTGTTAAGTAAATCAAATATACCAAAGGGAAGCATGGTGCCTCCTTGTGAGGGATCCCTTTCTTGGACATGTCAGATCCCAGTGAAGGAGAATCCATCATGTCCTGAAACAGACTGTTCCACTTTTGGACTGTTTTAATTATTAGGAGAAAGTCAGCATGGAGTAGGAGATAGAAACTGGGTTCAAAACTTTACTGTACTTGAGGGGCTGTTGGGTAGCTCAGTGGATAGAGTACTGGGCTTAGAATCAGGAAGACTTATCTTCACGAATTCACATCCAGACTTAAGACATTTGCTAGCTGTGTGACTCTGGGCAAGTCACTTAACTCTCTTTTCCTCAGTTTCCTTATCTGTAAAATGACCTGGGTAAGGAACTGGCAAACCACTCTAGCATCTCTGCCAAGAAAACCCCAAATGGATTTATGAAGAGTCAGCCATGACTGAAAAACTACTCCCAACAACAACAAATCGAATTAGGGACAAGTCTTTGTTTGCTCTCTGAGCCTTTAATTCCTCATCTAAACTTGTGAGAAAGTCAAGAGGAAAACAAACAAACAAAAAAACTATTTTGAAGGCCTTTTAAATCAGTTCACAATCTGACATGTATGGGCATAAAACTATGAATTGCAGAATAATCACCTATTTGCCTAAGTAGAAAGACTTTCCTCATCAGGAGTTCCCCAAATGGGAACTTTTAGCACCTACTAAATTCCAGGTAGTGTGCTAACTCCTGGGGATATAAATAAAGGCATAAAACAATAGCTGTCCTCAAGAGGCTCACATTCTACTCACAAATTACTTTATTTTTCATTACTTCCCTCCAAAATTAGGGTTTTTTTATTTTTAAAATTTAGTTTTAATTTTCAATATTCACTTTTATAAGATTTTGAATTCTAAATTCTTCCCTCTCTCTCCCTTCCCCTCTCCCCAAGATGGCATGCAATATGATACAGGCTATACATGTACAATCATATTAAACTTATTTCCACATTCGTCATGTTGTGAAAGAAGAATCAGAACAAAAGAGAAAAAAAAACATGAGAAAGAAAAAAAAGAGGAAGAAAACAGTCTGTTTCAGTCTTCATTCAAACTCCATAGTTCTTTCTCTGGATGTAGATGGCATTTTACATGAGTCTTTTGGAATTGTTTTAGATTATTACATTACTGAGAAGGCTAAGTCTATCAAAACTGGTCATCACATAATGTGGCTGTTACTGGTTCTGCTCACTTCACTCAGTATCAGTTCATGTAAATCTTTCCAGGTTTTTTCTGAAATTCAACTGCTTTTCATTTCTTATGGAACAATAACATTCCGTTGCGTTCATATACCATGTCTTGCTCAGCTATTCTTTATTGATGAGCATCCCCTCAATTTCTAGTTCTTTGCCAACACAAAAAGATCTGCTATTAGTATTTTTGTACATGTGGGTCCTTTCTCCTCTTTTTATGATCTCTTTGGAATACAGTCCTAGACAAAACTATTTTTATAACATTGTTCCCCCCCCCCCCAGAAAGTGAGCTCCTCCAAGAGCAGAGATTGTTTTATTCTTTTGTTAACATCTCTAGGGCTTAACATATTACCTGGAACTTGGTAGGTACTTTAAAATGCCTGTCAGTCAATAAACATTTATTAAGTACCTATTATGTGCCAGGCATGGCACTAGCTGCTAGGGGCATAAAAATAGGCAAAAGGAATTCACAATCTAATGAGGGAGATAACAATCAAATAAATATGTACAGACAAGTTACATCTAGGATGGAGAGGAAATAAGTAAGCAAGAGAAGGTAAGAGGTCTGGGGAAAGAAGATAGGATTTTGGCAGGGACTACAGAATGAGCAGGAGGGGATCTCTGTTCTGAATCTACCTAAGTATACTCTTCTCTCCATCTCACCCACAAGAATAGCATGAGATTTTGTCCAAAGCTTTGCTCCAAACTACATAAATCATAACTCTAGTATTCCCTTAATCTAGTGGGGGAAATTCTGTTAAAGAATTGAAGTGAGTTTATTTGTTGTGAATCCATGCAGGCTCTTTGTGATTGTGTTTCTTCCTATATTATTCACAAGTCTTAAATAATATATCCTAGAAATCTGATGGGCATTGAGGTGTTTTACGTTGGCTATAGTTTTGTTTTCTGGGTTTGGGTTTTTTTTTTGGTAGACTCTACTCTCTTCCTGTTTCTGATAATCATTTACCCTTCTTTAATTCTCAAACAAGAGGTTTCTTGTCTATTCATTTCATGATAAGGTGTAAACCTAATAACTGTTGTTTTTCCTTCATTCTCAAAGAGAACCCTAACATAAGGGAGGTGATGCTCGGACATGCAGGTGAATTGGATTTACGTGAGGAAGACTGTTCAAAGTCCCCAGCCTCATTCTCTCCTCAGGAACCATATGAGTTCAGTGGCCAAAATAAAGATCAGAATAACTAAAGATGACCCTGGAGGAAGTGGGAGACCTTGAACTTTTCAAGTTGAAGTCTTTAACAGGTCTTCGTTTGACTGAGGCAATACCCATTCATTGATTAAGGCTAGGTAAGAAATGAGTCATTTAATGGCCTTTTAATCTAATCAAAATAATAATAGTAATAGTATTAAAACTGGGCCCGGAAGACCCTCAGAGTTTCTGACCAAAACAGGAACAATTACTATTTACATTCAAGAATGAAGCCCAAACAACAACCATCTCTGTGAGTACTGGAACTCACCAGTTGAGCAGAACCATCCCTTTTTTTCTTCCTTCCTTCCTTTTCTTCCTTCCTTCCTACCTTCCTTTCTTCCTTCCTTCCTACCTTATTTCCTTCCTTCCTTCCTTGTTTATTTCTTTCCTTTCTTCTTTCCCTTCCCTCTGCCCAAATAGAGTATCATAACCTTACCTGTTGGTGTTTTGCCCAAAGAAATGTAAGTTTTGTTCACTGAAATCTCACAAGACATCTGGGGGTTTACAGGACAGATTTCTTTCTTAAGGACCATGCCTTACATCACTGTCATCGATTGTCCAACAATAAGACCCAGGCCAAGCCCTACTTGGTCAAACTTAATAACTATATTCTCTATAAAGGAGGTATTAAAAGGGCCAATATTAATTGTAATCTAGCTTCAATAGGAGGAAAAATCATATCTAACAATTTTACCACCTAGTACATGCTTCATAAAATATACCTGGGGAAAGGAGGACAAAATGTGCCCCCGAAATAAACTTTTTAAAACCAAAGCAAGTGGGTAGGATGCCTAGAAAACCAGGCTCCCTGGGGAAGAAAGCCCCTGGGACAATAGCCAATGGGAGGGAGCCAGGGATCATGTGATATCAGCTCCCATGGAAAGAGACCCCAGAACATTTCAAGGTTGCTGCTGGGGATGCCACTGAAATGGTAAAGAGGAGAGAAGGGCTGGGGTGGATATCATCTGGGGTATGGCCACAGCAGGAGAGAAAGCATACCATCTGCTAACTCCTAGTTATTCTTGCTAGCTGGAGAGTTAAGCTCAGTTACTTCTATTGCTGAAGCAATATAAGTGCTGTCAGTGATCCCGAAATTTTAATGCCAGAGAACAAAACACCAGTCACCCCATCCTAGTTATGTAACATGTTTTCAATGAAAAAAATGTATAATGGAAGATGCATCTATGTAACATGTGCATATATATTTATAAAGATACAAAGAAAATGTTTATATTTATAGTCTACAGAGAGAGAGGGAGGGGGAGAGACAGAGGCAGAGAGACTGAGACCGACAGAGATACAGAGAGAGATCGATGTATCCCATGTTTCTAGGCAGACTGGTGATGGAATTTCTCTCAAAATCTATGCCCAACTAGCTTTTCAGGTAAACCAAAAAAATATATAATTTCTCTGTCTGCCCAATCCACCTCTACCATTTTAGGAATGTAGATGCTAATATAGCTTGCTTAACTATGTGCAAGGCTTTGCCCCTGGCATTCTAACCTCAGAAATAGGAAGGAATGAAGGCTTTCCTTATTTTTCTTTTAGAATTCCCATAACCTGAGAACAGTCCAACTCACCGGGTGCTGTGTTTTGAAAGGATTACTGCACTTCCCAGGAAGTTAACATTCCTCAGCCTTTGCCCTCATGGCTTCCAACATGAACTGAGACATACAACAGTCACACAGCAGCAGTCAACTGTCTCTTGTGCCTTATGTTTTAATGACTTTCCAAACATCTGATCTACGGCACTATTAGTGAAAAGCTCCTCCACCGACTCCCCCTTGGCTCCTTTTAAACCTCTACCGATTTGGTATTTACCTTATTTATTTCACCTTCACACTTCCCTGACCTCATTACCTTTAGACATAATCAACTCCCTTATTCCTTTCTGTATCAGTGACTGCCTGCTTGATGTTATGGCATTAGAGTTATTTTAATATTGTAACAGGAAATGACAAAGGCCAATCAATTACTTTGCATGATCCATTTCATTCCATGGGGATTGATTTTTCCTGTACACAATCAGGTTTTCAACCATTAAAAAAAATTCAAAAGCTTTTTCTTTCTCTTTTTCAATGCAAAGACATCACATTTTTTTTGTGGACAGGTGGTCATGATATTGAGGCTAATGGAAGAAAGGACCACCTGGAGAAGTAACTATATAATTCCCACTGAAATCCCTAAGAAACAGGCATAGATAGCTCAAGACCCAGGATCTATCCTTGGACTTCTGGGGACACATCTGTAATGACAAAATCTAAGGGTTTGGTGTGGGGGGGGGAGTTCATTTGTTTGTTTGGTTTGTTTTCTTTGCTGATCTTTGGGAGGGGGGGAAATAGTGTAATATGATTCCATAACAAATCACTTTCACGCATCAACTTTACCTTTTTGCTTTTCATGGAAGAGTTCCACATTTTTAGTCCCTTCTTTCCAACTGTTTATAAGACTGTTTAAAGCCTCTTACGTAAAAGCAATCCAGAAATATACTGACAAGGAATTTTTCCCAACAGGAGTGAAACTGCTCACCCACTTAAACTTCTCTTGCCTGCATGACTCCTGGCCCTTGAAAATAAAAACACATTAGCCACAAGCCAGGCTCTGGGTCTTGTCATATAGCCGTGTCAAGAACTATTACAAAGGTGAATAGCCATGGATTCTTGTTCCCTACAAAGCAAGCTATGAAGGGCCAAACTGCTAAACATTAGTCAGGTCTACATGCAATACAATAACGCCACAGTAGTTGGGCAGCTGGCCAAACCAGCCCTTCCTATATGGGATGCTAAGATGGGGTAGAGTGGGGAACCCTTCTACATTACATACCCCAACCTGTCACAAGCTCTTAGCTTAGCAAGCAGGAATTTATATTCCTCATAGTCAAAATTTCCAACTAGGTAGAGTATTCCTTTGTCTATACCAGAAGGGAATCCAGGAGCCTCAGAACATAGAAAGGTGCTAGAGAACTCTGCTCCTGTGAATCGGTAAGAATGTTAAGATTTTCTCTGATTCTGTTTTTATACTTCTGAGAATCTGTCTCTCTCTCTCTCTCTCTCTCTCTCTCTCTCCCTCTCTCTCTCTCTCTCTCTCTCTCTCTCTCT
>CM053593.1:36731194-36771819 GCA_028646575.1 Pseudocheirus occidentalis | reverse complement strand
CTCCCTCCCTCCCTCTCTCTCTCTCTGTCTCTCTCTCTGTCTCTCTCTGTCTCTGTCTCTCTCTCTCTTTCTCTCTCTGTCTCTCTCTCTGTCTCTCTCTCTCTCTCTCTGTCTCTCTGTCTCCCTCTTTTCCTCTCTCCTTCTCTCCCTCTCTCCCTGTCTCTCATATACATACCCACATCTACAGAGTTCAGTCTTCAGACTGAAAAAGGCAAATTGCATATGTTAAAAAAATCATTCCAAGTTTTCTAGGGTCAGCATCCTTGACCCAAATATTCTCTCTGCTCATTTCCATGAGATTCCAGATGTCAGTCTAATCACAGTGATTGGTACTCTCTCATGCACGACAGCTCCCTGGCTCATTCAATGGCAGAGAAGAGTATGGGCACTTCTGCTGGCTGCCCCTGGTACTCTCAGGAGGACCAGAGGCCTTTCCACTAACAAAGCCCTTGACTTGGGAATTCACAGCTTCTTTCCATCTTGAGGAAGGCCTGACATATCCCTGTAGGGCATGACATACATCTCCTCCACCTTCTACTAAGAATTTGGAAAAAAAAAAATTAAAGACATGGGCCATGAGGGTATTGATGATGAGAACAATTGGGGGTCTGAGCAGGGGGGAGGAAGGGATATTACTTATCCACATGTGATCTGTGTGTTACAGCCAGAGCTTCTCACAAAACTTTTTTCCTTCTCTGGTCTGTGTCATTTTCTGTCCGAATTTCTCAGACCTATTGCCAGTTTCAGAATATGTTCCTTTTCTCTCTCTCTCTTCCCATCCTCTGGGTGAGCCAGTTCCAATTTAATCCTACAAGCATTTACCACATTTTACAAGCAAAAATGCCTGCCACCAAGAAAAAGTCAGGGATGCCATAAAGAGATCTGCTGCCCAAGCTCCAAGACGCTGACAGCAAAATTCCCTGCATCCGCCGGCTCATTTGGTTAAAACAAAAACCCCTAATTGGATCCAACGACCCCCTCCCTGGGAGAGTTCACAAGCAGAACCACAGAATATTTTTTATTGCCAAGCTAACAGCTCCCCGAATAGGCTGACTCGGAATGGTCATTGTCTCCTCCTCCGGGCCCCTCCACCTCCCCGCCAGTCTCCCTATGGTGCCTGGCAGACCATTTGGTGGCTGCACTGCATAAAAGCCCTCATAAATAAACTCCCATATTAATAGGGCTGGGAGAGAGGGCTGACGAAGTTGGGGGTCGTAAAATAATTGGAAACTTTTAAAGAAAATGGTCCAAACGCTTTGCAGAGACGGGCTCAGCACTTTGGAGGATGGGGAATGTTGTGGGTAACTGGGCCCAGTTGCCTTCCTAAGGGAAACAACCCCAACCAGTCTTACAATTTATAGTCCATGTTATAATAATAAATAAAAGTGAAATATGCATCTCAAACTCCTGGCTTTCCTTGGCCTATGAGATCTCCCAGAGGCTGGGCTGGACGGGGGCGGGGGGGGGGGGAGGGGGGAAGGGTCAGTTCTCTCTGCAATTACTCTGTTTGACAGAAAATTGAGCAGTTGCTTGCCATCAACCTTCCACAGGCCCCCAGGATCTATCCCCTACCTCCTCAACCTTCCCTTTTGTCCATTACAGGCCCCTCCACTCACATCCCTTGTTTCTAGCTCCCTTTGCTGCCTCTGGCTCCCTTGCTCCCAGAGAGGACAAGCTTTGCTAAGCCAATCAAAATGCAGCCAAGCTTCCCCATAAATGGCTTCTCAGGACTCTTCATCTTGTAGCAAGGGACTGCTGATTGTCATTCCCACCCCCACCCCATGGCTTGCAACATGGCTTATGTGTGTGTGTGTGTGTGTGAGTGTGACTGAAGCTGTCTAGAGCCTATGTGCTTCCCTTTAAATATTTAAAATTCCATGGTTTCAATTTTACATGAAATGACTTAATTAATTAACATGTACTAAATAATAGAAGGCCATTGTTTGGGAATTTTGCTGGTGTGGTAGAGATTTGGGTTTTGTTTGTTTCAGATTTAATTGATTTCAAATTTAGCAAATATCTATGGAGTGCCTGTTAAATTCAAAGAGAGACAAGAGAGGAAACATCAAACCTCCTTAGTCCTTTTAATTTATTTGAATTTTTTAATACATGATGTCTCCATATAAAATCAGCCCTGTTTATTTGGAAATGCCAATGTTTACCTCATTTATTGGGCACTCAGATTTTGAAAGGCATCACAGTAGAGTACAATGGAGTGACGGTCTGGGAGGGGAGTCAGTAAAACTCGGGTTTAACTCACTGCACACTGTCTGTGTGATCCTGGGCAAGTTACATAACCTTTCTGGGACCCAAGGGAACTGTCTGAGATGATATGTTACAAATGAGTTGCATCAATAGAAGACATTTCCAAACCAATAAAATCACGGGTCTGGATTTTACATTTTTTAATTGCACCCACTTTGACCTACAGTTGTCGTTTCTACTTAGGGACTTGGAGGAAGGAAATTACTGTTGGAAAAAAACAGCAAAAAAAATGCTGTTGAATGGATGTGACATGTGAAGCAGGTACGGTCTCATTCCCCCTATCCACCCACCCCCTTTGACTTATGTTAAGGTGGAATTAATAACACTCCAAAGCACATATGAAAAGAATTTCAAGTGCTATGGAAGACATCATTTCCCCAAATTAATTTCTCACCCACAGTGAAATTTTCTAAATTTTCCTTATTAGTAGAGCCCAGGTAAAGAACTAACAGTAAGGAGACTTCAGTTTTCCTATACATCTGCTGACGATGGGCTTTTGTAGTCAAGATATCATTTAGGAAAATAAACCAAGTCAGTCTCTACAGCCACCGGGAGAATATAAGCAGGGTGGATTTAGAATTGTTTTTTGCAACTTGCAGGGATTTTTTTTTAAACATCACCAAAACAAAGGGCTACAGTTAGAAAAATCTTCTTTAGGAGTTTGGTGGTACCTGTCTCCACAGGGTGCAAAAATAGGAATACAATCATTGCTAAGTTACCTCCTCTAGAATAAAAGCTAAGAAAGACAGGTTTCTGGAAATACACCTGTCATCCAAAAAACAAAAAACAGTACATCACGCTCAGCCTCCCTTATGCAGGAATCGAATCACTAAAACAGTAAGAACCAAATGGTTCGGGGTTTGTTTGTTTGTTTCCTGTTTCTGAAAGTAGATAGAAGTGACTAACTGGAAGATCTAATGTTTGGCTTTTATTGGAGAGGGACACATTGAAAAGATGGGAGGAAGAGAAACTTTTATTACAATGTTGTTTTCAAAGTCTTTACAGTGCTCAGGAAAATCATACCCCTCCCCCTCCCCCGATGTCACACCCTGAGTTCATCTGGAAAATAAAATATGGCTTATTCTTTTTTTATAAGTTATTGTCATTTTAGTAAGAAATTCAATTCAGCCACGGGAAAAATGCATTTATGAAAAAATAGACATCATAACCTCTTTTTAAAGTGCAAATGCATTTTATAAGTAAAAGTTTCCCTTTTTTATTACTGTTTTTCTTTCTTTTTCTTCCTTTCTCTCTTCCTTTTTTCTCCTTCCTTCCTTTCTTCCTTCCTTTCTTGCTTGCTTTCCATCTTTTACAAAAAAGGTATCAGAATTAAGCATGTTTCAAAGATAAGCAGCCACTGTTTCATCTCTCTGTGAGAATCTAAGTACAAGACAAAAACCTCAGCGATCATTCAGGGAGATAATCCAGATTTAATCATTCACATGGTATATATCAGTGACATCACTTTTGTTCTGTTCTTTTTTGGGTGGGGGGAATGGTTAGGAGCAAGGGAATATATGCATTTGTTTATATGTTTAAACAGAATGAATATCACTCCTAGTTTTGCTGGAAGCTTGCTGGTGTTTGGATATTTTTAGCCAGTAAAGGTAGTGCCGATTTCTACCCCTGTGGTAAAATTTACTGAGGTTGCAAGCCAACACCAAGGCTGGCTGGCAGTTTTAATGTCCCTACAAGAAGTACATGAGAGATGGTTAGGTCCACAATGAAGTGACACTGTCAATCGGTTTCCTTTGAGAATCAATTAGCAGATAAGCAGCCATCCAGACTGGGTAATGGCATATGTCAATGGTGTTTCCCAGGATCACCTAGAGCAAGGTAAACCAGCAACAGAGCCCTGGCCCATGAGGGAGAGTATGAAAGGATCCCAGCTGTGCAAAGCATTGAGCTTTCAGGGAAAATCTGTAAGGCAAGCCCTTAACACAGGGACAGAGAAATGCACAAGGGTTTGAGGCTGGCCAGCAGCTGTTTCCAATAAGATAATATCATTTGCATCACTGCTGAGGGTTTGAGGGGTACTGCCTGTATATGTCCCCCAGATTCTTTGTGAATTCTCTGCTCCTCTTTGAAGCTCAGACGGTTAGGATTAAAATATCAACTAGGTAGACTTGTTTGTCTCCGAGATATAGAAGACAGTAAAGCTTCCTTTCCAATAGAGATGCCCAAGAGGAAAGGGTTATACGGGTTGTACAAAGCTATAAAAAACACTGACTTGAAATTTACATTGGAATCAGGCAAGCCATCCTCCATGCAAAATAAATTGGAGGGTAGAGGAGAAGGAGGGGGACAGTCTTTATTTTTAGAAGAGTCCCTGCTATGTTCTTTATGACATCTCAATCTCCCTTAAAAAGAAAGAGCAGATACACACACACACACACACACACACACACACACACACACACACACACACACCGTTTTCTTTAGGGAATTAAACAAAAAAAATTTAGTAGTTAGATGCCTACAGTGAGGCTCTTTGTAATGGAACAGGCAAATTTATATTTTTATGGTTCTTTTGTTTAGACTCTTAATAAGATGATTCACTTGAATTTTTTGGTTAGTGTTTTTCATTATAGTTGTTGGGGTGTTTTTTCTTTTTTTTTTAATTTGTCCTCATCTTCCTCCTCCTTAGAATTTAAACCATTCAGCCCCACAACGAACCCCAAATGGGTTTGATTTAGAAGTGCTTTTCTTCTTTCCAAAATAGTTGCTCAAAGATTTTTCTCCATATGTAAAAATCAAACTCGACACAAAACATTTGGCGACGCTTGCAAAGCCTTAATTAATTTTAGCAGCAAAAAGCATCCCCCCAAACGGTGAGTGAAACCTCAAAGTGAATCTCTGGCATATATTTATCGCAAGAAAAAAAATTGAAATATCCTTAAGTGCCCCAAGGAGCAAGCTGCCAGTGCCTCCCTAATTATGAGACCAATTTTGATTGCTATCTGGTAGCATTTTTCATATTGTTAAGACTTTTAAAAAAATTGAGGTTTTGAAACATTATACCTTCCAGTCTATGCTAAGGTATTAAAATAAGCTTTTTAAAGTGGTATGTGCCACAGTTTATCTGTTATCATAATGGGGAAATATTCTATCAAATACTGTGACTAATGTTAAAGAAACTTCTAAGGATTGGGCATATGGATTGCAGTAAATCCAGTTTTAAAGTGACAAAGCAACCATTGGTAAGGAAGGTAATGTCAAAGGCTCTCAGATTCTCTAAGATGTCTTGTGTACTGGTGTAGCAACCTAATGGGTGTGGTTTTCCATCCATGGCATGTTGGAGTCAAAAATAGGACTCAGCCTCTCTCGCAAAAATAATCACTTTTCATCTTGTAATCAAACATCCACTAAAGACAATACTAAGTACATTCAATGTTGTTTTTGTAAAAAAAATCAATTTGTTGAAATCAGTGTCCAAAATAGACTGCAAAATTAAATATCAAAACTCTGCGATTTGATTGGTGGCCATGTGAATTGCCCAACCCCCCTTTTTTAATGTTGCTTACACGTTCCAGAGACTTCTGAAAGGATTTTGTTTGTTCATTTTAAGTAACTGTTTATTGATATTTTCTGTTTTTATCATCATTCTAGTTATCCCAAGTATTCCTCCCTCCCTGTCCAAGATAGCCATCTCATATAACAAGTAGTCCATTGAAAGGGGTTTAAATGAGAATCCATACCTTCTGTTAGGAAATGTACAGGAAAGGTGAGAGCTGCCCTCATTGGTATATGGATACAAGATTGCCTGGTAGACATTTAAAAAATAATAATAATTTTCTCCTTGATTCCTATACTTGTTGACTAAAAGTTCTTTCCCAAAGGATACATACTTTGAAATCAGATGGATTAAATGTGTTGGTTTGATTTCCAGTTATGATATAATGGTTACATTAATAGTGACCATATTTAAAGGGAAAATGCCAAAGTTGAGCTATTTTTTTATTTGTTTCAGTTAAAAAAAAACAACAAAACTTGGACTGAAGATCAAAGGGCACTTGGAATTGTTTGAAAGCTGTAAATGACCCATTTCCAGTTCTCAACCCCATAAAGTTAAAATACAATCTGAGTATTTGGGGCCAAAATCAAGAAGGAAGGGTCTTCTGTTTCATACATATGTCAGGGCAGTAAACATGTGAATCTGGAAAATATTTTCTAAGTGAACAGCCATGGGTAAAATTTGGAGAACCTGTCGTGAGTAAGTTGGAACTACAGAAGTGAACATTTCTATTACATGGAGGGTCCAGATGCAAAGTGGGAGGTGGGGGACTGGGTGATGGGGGGAGGAGAGATCTCATATCATCTCAGAGCCCCAGCTGTGCACCTCTTTTAGGTTTTCTTTACCAGTCACCATCTTTTCTCAGCCCATTTACTCATCCCAAGAGAGGAAATTATAGGATCATCTTAAGAGAATCTCATGTTAATCACTATAGGCCTGTCATGTCAAACAAAGATGCCCAGAGATTATGGTTTGCAATCCAAGGATGGCCTGATAGAACAATGATGAGGCCAAAATGCAAGAAAGGCTTCAAAAATACAGGAGAAACAAAGAATCAAACAAGTATGGAATGCTCAACAGGCAGTTAGAAAGTTGGCTTTGGAGTCTGGAGAGCCTGAGTTCAAATCTTGCTTCAGACTTTTATTAGGTTTATGATCATAGACATAAAACTATTGGGTCTGAGATTCATAAGGACATAGATTCATAGAGCTACCACTTGAGAGGAACTCAGAGACCATTTAGTGCAACCCCTTAATTTTACAAGTTAGGAAACTGAGGCTGAGGAAAATTTAATTATTTGCCCAAGGTCACACACAAATTTGAACTCAGGTCTTCTGGGCAGCTAGGTAGCATAGTAGATAGAATACTAAGCCTAGAGTCAGGAAAGTCTAAGTTCAAATTTGGCCTTGGACATTTATTACCTCTGTGACCATGAGCAATTCACTTAACCCTGTTTGCCTCAGTTTTCCCATCTATAAAATGAGCTGGAGAAGGAAATGGCAAACCACTCTAGTACCCTTGCCCAGAAAACCCCAAATGGGGTCACAAAGAGTGAGACAGAACTGAAACAATTGAACAGCACCCTCTAGTTCCAGAATGCCTTCTATTTCCATTGAACTACCGTTCCTTCACCCTTTAAACCTCATGATCCATGACCTTCTGAATCTCTCTGGGCCTCACCTTCTTTATCTAGAAGATGGAGGTAATAATACATGAGGTCACAGGGTAACTACCTCACAGGTTTGTTGTGAGGCTCAAATGAGATCAAATCTATAAAACTCTTCCCCAAAATCAAAGCTCACTAAGCATGTTACTTATTATCCTGCTAGCTGTGTGACCCAGGCTACTTACTTCACCTCTCAAAGGCCCAGAAAGTGAACACTACAAATTACACACAAGTTGCTACTCTGAATATAGGTGGAATTTCTACACCAGTCATTCCCTCCAGGTTTGGACACCCTGCTCTACCCATCCAAAAATAATTGGAATTAAAACACTGTTCCAAGCTATCTTGTCTCTATTAAACCGTATTATACAAAGTTTTATGAAAACTTCAAAAAAAAATTTGTTTTCTGCTTAGAACCAAAACCAGGGGGGAAAACAGAATAGACTTAAAATATTGCTTCATGACAAATGTAAATTCTTCCAGACATAATAAACAAAAGCAATTTGATAGATTTAAAAATACACACACACACACACACTCTAAAACTACTTTTAACACGCCTAGTATTGTATGTAATATTTACAATATGTAATCTTCCTTTATAATGTAAAGTGTTTTTAAAATGAAATCTGCACTTAAATGCCAATATCCTCTCCTTCTGGCTTCTCACTTTATGACACTAACATAGGATCTCATTCACCAAGCCAATTGAAATTTTAATAAAAGAAAGCAGGAGTTTCTAATAAACTCCTGCAGTGAGCTGATAATACGAAACATCTTTAGCAGCATGGTGTTTTTTATTATTGTTTTAGCTGTATATTAATATGCTAGTATTTGTAAACTCCCTAGTGTCACTGGATTTATTTCCAAAGGCTTCACTACATTCTCTTATTGTGAAAAGTTTATCTGACAGTGAAAAATTCAAAAATGGTTTTCTAGCCGACAATTACTCGACAGGGGGAAAAAAGTATACCTAGGTAAGGCATTAATATCATGCATTCAGTAGAACAGATTAATCTCATTTGAGTACCTGTTCCCATAATGGTATGTTGGACGTTATCAACCCTAAACAAAATTGGAGCTTTATTGGAATTTTATTTTGATGTCTGAACAAAAACGGATGCCTCTCCCTCCTCTTACTGCTGTAAACATACATCTCAACTAAGAGATATATGACAAATAATATCTAGCATTTATATAGTGTTTTAAGATTTGCAAAATATTTAATATACATTAGGGGATTCGATTCCTACAACAAACCTATTAGCCCCATTTTACAGATGAGGGAACTTCAGTTGAGTAAGGTAGCTTTTACACAAAGTCACAAGCTAGTTAGTGTCTGAATTAGGATGCAAAGCAGGCTCTTCTTCACTCCAACTAGACAGAAGAGGAACACTTCCAGAGAGACTGATGTATCAGCTGTGTTGCCCTCCTATGGAATTAGACCTGTAACCATGAGTCCAACATATTTGACAGTGTCGAATTCAAATATAGCCATAGGGGATTTCCTTCCCTCACACATTGTTCAGCACCATGGATATGCAACTGCAAGAAGGCAGTTGCCTTTAGTGAATAATGCATATGAAATATTTGGATTCATAAGGGAAAGGAGGTTGGAACTGTCTGAACAAAGTCTTCCTAGAGGGCTATTTTTATGTTAGCAGAGGGACTACTGTTGCCACATGGATGTTCAACCGGTACTTGAACTCCTTCATACTCTGAAATCTGGACTAGGTACACATCTCTAGCCTTTTCCAACGTGCTCAAGAAGAAAAAACAGAGCAGGTGTCACCTTCTCTGGTCTTTCCACCATCTAGCATTCTGATAAAGAGTATTTCCAATTTTGAAGGTGAACAAAGCAAGGAATGCATCCTGATAGCCTTCCTAACATGGAAGAATGTTGAGATATAACAAGTATAATGAAGATAATATAACATAACATAATATAAGAATACACTAAAAATAACTTCTTGTTATCTATGGTCCTACTTAGGAAGTACTGCTGACAGGAAGCCTATATATGCCCAGCAAGTAGAATGCTATAACAACAAGAGAAATAATCATTATTAAATTTTAGGTCCTTAAGTTTTGCAAAGCACTTTACAAAACATTAACTCATTTGATCCTCAACAGAAATCTTAGGAAATGAATGTAAATTATTATCTCTAGTTTATAGATGAGGAAACTGAGGTTCAAAGGTTAAGTGACTAATCCAAGATCATATAACTAGCATCTGAGGCAGGCTTTGAGTTTACTTCTTTCTGACTCTCCAGGTTTCTATCTACTTTGCTACCTTTGCCTCTGACTGCTAGTCTTCAAAAGTCAGTGACACCCAGATTGGGATTTACTAGGTAATTGATACTTAGGGGACAATTTAAGTAGGTGTAGGAATGATTTCAGAGCTATCCAAAAAAATAAATAAATAAATAAATAAATAAGAAGCCTGCTTTCTTCCCATAAAGCCCTGATAGCCATGTTTTAGCTCAGGGGAGAAGAGGTTTTTGTTTTAGGGAGAAGACTGGAGAGTGTCTGTACCTCTAAGCCCGATGTGTTAACATGCAAATATTAGCCAATTTGATTGGCAAAAATCAGTTATGTGTCTGTCCTCAGCTATGACTATGGGAATCAGTCCCAAAAGCCAGGTCAATGGAAATGATAGGAACATTTGGAGAAGAAGAGGTAGCCCTTCCTGAGAGAAGGACCATATATCTTTGTTTAGAAGCAGTGGCTTCTGTTAAATTTAATTACCTCCCCAGTGGCTTTAAATCAAGGGCAGCTTCTGTTAAATCTAATTACTTTCCCCTGTGGTTTACATGGCAAAGGTGCTTTTGCAACTTGCGGACAGCTTCCAGCCCAAGTGAGGCTGGGGGGCGGGGGGGGATGGGCTGAACCTTTTAACAGGCATTTCCCTCTCCCCTGTATCCCACTCACTCTACGGTCCTAACAAAACATCTCTTTGGGGACACTTATTAGTATGGATCTTTTCATCCGAAAGACTGCTTCTAGGATTTTCCAAATCTAATCAATGATTAAGCTTGTGATTGACAAACAGTAGGTGGGGGCTGAGCATGATCAGGAGAACAATAGTCTGAAGGCATTTCAAACCAAAATTGTCAAGACAACTTGTTTTAAACCTCGTCCTACAGATGTCTTCTATTACGTGGCAGATGGATAAAATAGGTGCTATTTCTCTGTAGCATCTAGATAAAGGTATCTTCCCCTACTTTGTCTGAATGGGGGAGTTGTTCATTAGCTTTTTAAAAAAAATTAATTATAAATGGGCACGATCTAACGACTTGTCAACAAACTGAGCCAACAGGAGTTCCAGCTACTCCCCTACCTCCTCAACCTGTTGAACTCGGCATTTGTTGGTGGTGAACTTTCCCAAGTTACCCTTTATTAGCTTTTCAGGTAGAATTTATTCACAGAGGAGAAATCCTAAAAGTTTGCCACTGTAAAGATGAAGCGGGATCTTCATTAACATTCTGAAAATGTAAATCCAGCCTCATAAAAAAAAATAAGGCAGCTTTCAGACCATTTTAGAATTTCAGAGAAATTTTGCATTATCTTTCCCATGATTCTATGCTGATGTCAGGCCATATTTCAAGTAAAATGACAATGAAATCATTTCAATTCCATGCAATGTGCAAAAAAACAGTCAATTTTTCACTTGGCAAGCTGAAGTCTAAAGTAATTAAGCACTGCTGTGTGGGAGGCAGCTTCCTGCTCTGAAGTCAGCCTGAGATAATTACCATATTAAAGTCAAAACATCATGTGCTGCATGGATAGATAGATGGATGGAGAGATTGGGCATCTATTAAATGATCCATTTTGTTATGCTTCCTGGGAAATGTGCCATTGATGCCAATTAAGAAATATATATTCCAAGTGAGTATTTCCAAGTGACAAAACTTCTATCCTGTAAATTGAATTTATTATTTACTGATCATGAAGTACTTAAAGTAATAAAATCTAGATAGATAGCAACCTATGAGCAGAATTACAGACTTTTACTTGGTTTACAAACCCCTCATTACCCAATTGCCACGTTAGCATGCAATTCTTCATAATATTTCTAGCCACTGCTGGGCTGGAGTATTTCTGTCATGGAAAGAGCGGGATAAAGGCAACTGGAATGAAAATGTGAGACTGCAGATTGAATGTCAACACTCAGAGAAACTTCAGAATCATAAACAGGTGGGCTTATTATAGGCAAACATTACTTGAGTTAAAAGGAAAGGAATCATCTTCCTTCAATAACTTCAATATGGGAAGGAACAAGGAATGAGGAAATGATCCCAAATGCCAAAGCTGGACAATGAATCCAATTCTGCTGAGTGAGCAGAATTTAAAAATAAATGAAGTAAAAGTAAGACAAGTGAAAATATTTCCTAACAGTCCCTTGTGTTTATTATAATACTTAAGATTCATGATGATTTCTTCAAAACCATAACTAAGACGGAGTGCCTGGGGCTTTGCCCTAGGACATCAAAATTTAGAGGGCACTGCACTGGAAGCAGGTAGGAAGAATTTGTGTTTAGCATCAACTTAGAAAGAATAATTGGCAAAAATAGAAAGTTACCAAATGGTAGGTGTTTTCTCTGACCCCTGAACCCATGGCTATCAGTAAAGAGAACTATTCTGTCTAAGCCCTGTCTTGCTCACTCTTTGAATGACCATTCCCCCCAGAAGTCTCCCATCTTCAACTAGATTTGTCTTTTTTTTTTGGAGGGCAATTGGGGTTAAGTGACTTGCCCAATGTTACAAAGCTAGTAAGTGTGTCAAGTGTCTGAGGTCAGATTTGAACTCAGGTCCTCCTGAGTCCAGGGCCAGTACTCTATTCACTGAGCCACCTAGTCACCCCTAGATTTGTCTTTAAAAGTTGATTTGCAAGTATCTTTCAGGACAGTTGTTCTTGAGTCAGCATAATGCAGCTGAAGGAGTGCTTACTTTGGAGTCAGAGGGCCTGAATTGAAATCCTGCCTTGGTCACTTACTTTGTACTAGTCATTTCTCCTCAGCTTCCTCATCTGAAAATTGATGGAGCTGAATTAAGTAATTTCAGTTGTGTCTGACTCTTTATGATCCAATTTGGGGTTTTCTTGGCAAAGATACTGGAGTGGTTTGACGTTTCCTTCTCCAATTCATTTTACAGATGAGGAAATTGAGCAAAAAGTGTTAAGTGACTTGCCCAGAGTCACATAGCTAGTAATCTTTTTTTTTAAATGTATTTACTTTTATTTTACAACATTCAGTTCCGCAAGTTTTTGAGTTCCAAATTTCTCCCCTAGTAAGTATCTGAGGTGAAATTTGAACTCAAGAAGAGTAGTCTTCCTGATTCCAGATCCATTGCTCTATCCACTGTACCACCTAGCTGGGAATTTAATAGATGGCCTATGGGGTCACTTCCGGCTCTAATAGATGACCCATGATACTAGGAGTTTTCGTGGCCTCGGTTTCTTCCACTTATCCAATAAATTCCAGTGGTTCCCTTATAGCTCCAGAATCAAATAAAAAGTCCTATTGGGCTTGTAAAGCCTCTCAAAACCTGTCCTCCTCCCACCTTGCCAGTCTTCTGATACTTTACCTGCCTCCATGTATTCTATGATCCAATAATCTTGACCTCCTTGCTGATCCTCATACAAAACACCTCATCTGCCAATACCTAGCATTTTCACTGGCTATCACCCATTCTTGAAATCCTCTCTCCTCTGTCCCCTGGCTTCTCTGTCATCTTCAAAGTCTTAGTTAAAATCTCACCTCCTGCAAGAATCCTTTCCTTTGCTGTTGTCACTCAGTACAGTCTGACCCATGGACCATGGCATGCCAGGCCTTTCTAACTTCCACCATTCCCTGAAGACTATACAACCTCACTGCTGTTGCTTCCATGCCACTCTCCATCCATCTCATTCTCTGCTGTCACCTTTTTCTTTTGCCTTCAATCTTTTCCAACATTAAGGTCTTTCCCAATGAGTCCTCTCCTTTTGTTATGTGGCAAAAGTATTTAAGCTTCAGTATTTGACCTTCCAGTGAATAGTCTGAGTTAATTTCTTTAAGTATTGACTGATTTGATCTCCTTGTCATTTAAGGAACTCTCAAAAGTCTTTTCCAGCACCATAATTTGAAAGTGTCAATTAAGTAGGGTGATATTTACCTCATAGTGCAACTCAAACAGGTATATATCATTGCTGGATAAACCTTGCCTGGTCCACCTTAATGCTAACTCCTTCCCTAATGATAACATCTAATTTATCTTTTCTATATCTTGTTTGTACATAGTTTTAGTTGTTGTTATTGTCTCCCAACTTAGATGCTGAGCTCCTGGAGACGGGAATTGGCTACTGGTTTTTAATCTCTTTGTATCCCCAATTCTTATCAAAATGTTTGGCACAGTTAGTCACTTAATAAATGCTTGTTGACTTTATTATGTTCTTTCTAGCTCTAATTCTGATTCTCTGTTCCTGGTGCCAGAATGGCTGGTTAGAACTGTTATCTTTTCTTTATTAATTCCCCCTCCTACTTTTTAATGGTGGCTGATCTCAAAAAGGCTTTGAAAAAATCCCAATCAAAAATGTCTGTGGAACAACTTATTCCTACTCAAATATTCATGAAAGATCCCCAAATGGAAAGAGACCTCCTGGCTTACCTAGGGAAGGTGGCTTCTCTTTATTCCAGTGTTGAAGGAGCCAGTACCTCTATCACTGTAGTGAAGGTTATGTTTGATCTCATTTAACTACCTTCTATGGGATTTGTTCACCACTGTTTCTACTGGCTTATTGATATCATAAAGGATGCAAAATGAAAGCTATAATCCTTTGAAATAATGGACAAGGACTTTAAGGCTTGAACTCCCCATTTTTCTTGTTGACAAAAAAGTCAGTTCTTTAAATATGAAAATGCACCCCCACTGAGGTTAACTGCTAATTAGCTTCCCAAGGAAGTAATCTCAAGAATCGATCCATTCACCTTAATATATCAGATTCAATCCTTGCCTTGTAGCACCTCACTTGATTAAGGATCCCGATGAGTAAAGCAGTCATCCGGGTAAGCCTGGTATTACTCATTCCACTTGCTGCTCTGATAGACAGTCTAAGACCTTTTGGGTTTGTGGGTTTCAACAGAAATCTTAAGATGAATGCAGTTTTAAATGACTTGCTCTGTCAAAATTACAAGAACTTCTGGATGTGACTTTGGGCATTAGAATTTCTTGAGGTTATTTCTGTGGGTTATAGCATCACTATTGTGCTTAAGTTCAGTACTATTTGAATTACAGAATTTCAGAGAAAGATGGGACCTCAGTTCAACCAAAGCCTGAAAAAGAATCCCCTGGACTACCAGTGGGCAATCAGCCTTGTTCTGAAGACCTACACTGAGGATGAAACCACTACCTCATAAGGTAGGAGTCCTCAAACCAGGGTTAGTGAACTTTTTTTCTTAATATTTTGGTAACTGTATTTCAACAAAATTGGTTTCCTTTGTGATTCTTTGGGCTGTATTTTACACATTTAAATCTATTTCTGAGGAGTCCATAGGTTTCACCAGACTCCCCAGGGGGTTCATAACATAAACACATGCACACAACTCCCTAAAGCATCCTATTCCACTGTAGATAATTGAAATTGTAAGAAAGGTTGTTGCTGGTTTTTAAGCCAACCTATTTTTTTTATTTACAGTGAGGAAAACAGGATTTTTTTTTCTAATGAAGTGATGGGAAGAAAGGGAACAAGCATTTATTAAGCACCTAAAGTATCTCAGTAGGACCTCTTTTCTGACTGTTTTGTAGTCTTTTGTGTCTAGATGACAGTCCCTCCTGACCTTTGCTTCATAGGATGCCTAGCTTCATTTAAATCTTGTCTTAGATTCCACCTCCCATGCAATCTTTTCCTACTCCTCCCAGTTATTTGCACTTTCTCCAAAATTGAAATAGCTTTGCATTTGTTTCTGTTGTGTAAATATCCCCTGTTTCATATTGTATGCTCCTCTCTCCACTCCATCTCTCCCCACTCTGCTATGTAAGATCCTTGAGAATAAAGACATTCAATTGTCTTGTATCTCCAGCATGGGAGCTTAATACATTGAATGGAATGTTTATCTATATAGATACGAAAACATATGTAAAGTAAAAAAAAACCTGCTCAAATTAATCATGAAATGAAAATTAAAGAAATTAAAGAAAAATACAAATTAAATAACTTTTTAAATAAGAGTAGTAAGAGGAGGTAGTTTAGACCCTGTTCTGCCAGGTACTCTCTATGTGACCTTGGATCAGTCACTTCTGGGCTTCTCTGGATTTCAGTTTCCTCTTCTCCTAAGGGAGAGTGTGGGTTATATAATGTCTAAGACTCCCTCCCCCCAGCTCTCTATGAGCCTCTGAATGAAAGATATGCTAACAGAATAGTATCCAATACATAAAGGACATCTACTTTGATGAATATACAGCAATTATTTATAATGATCATGTGAATTTCATGTAAACAAATGGTTGCTTCTAAAATTCCCAACAATGCTTAGATAAGTGTGTGATTTTACATATTTTAAAGACGCATCTTCTAGGCTACTTATAAACTTGTACCACTTATGGGAAAAAGACTGAGTAAAAGCAACCTATCACCAAATTCCTTCAAATAATCCTAAATTTCACATGAGAAGCATTCTAAAGCATGTGTTTTCATACAGGTTCAACTCACCTTACACGATGGACTGGTAAACATAAAAATGAATTTTTCTTTAAATCGAGTCCTTTCTCCCCACTGATACACTATAATCTCCAATATCTTGCCTCCATTTCTAATTGCTCTCCTCTTAACAAAAGGATGATGGAAGCCCTCAAGGACATTACAGTTGCTTCTCCTACAAAAAGTCTTTCCTGATCATTCCAGTTGCTAGCATCTTCTTTCCCCAAATGACTTTGTATTTACTTTTTATATATTTCGTATTGGATTACCGATGTCATTCAATAAACATTTATTAAGTGCCTGCTCTGTGCCAGACTCTGTGCTAAGCATATGAGACATTCCCTGCCCTCACAGAGTTCAGTTTAATGGAGGAGGTGACATCAAAGAACTACGTGCAACCAAACTGTGTTCGTGTTGTTGTCCTCCCTCCATCCCCAAGTAGAATGTAAGTTTCTTGAGGTCAGGGATTATTTATTTTTTTGTTTTGTTTTTGTTCGTGTATCCAATACCTAGTAGCCTAGTGGCTGGCACAGAACAGCCACAATAAACACTTTGTTGGGCATTGCTTATGCCAATGAAATACAAATCTAGTTTTAAAACATAGGACTTAGATGTGGGAGGGGCCTTGAAGGTGATTTGCTCTAGCTATCTCATTTCATAGTTGTTGGGTTTTCTTTTTTAATATGAAAACTGAGATCCAGAGAAGCTAGTAGATCACACTGGTAGTAACTAACAAAGGGGGCAGTTAAAATCCAACATACTTCCCAGCTGTCATTCTGACTTTTAAATCTTAACTTTTAATGGAAATTTCAACATAAGTAAAATCATGGGACCAGTTCATAATCTTATGCACTAAAAATCTTTTTTTCATAAAAACCCTTCTAGTCATGCATTAGAGCCAGAGTTCAACAGAGAGGACCACAGGGATGAATCTGATGCTACGTTTGATGGTTACCCAGTGACGTAAAATGGTTTTGATTAGAAAAGTGAAAAGATATATAAGGAACCCATCTTCACAATCACAGGCAACCTTCTGGGAGCCTGTAATTTTTCCAGGCACAATTGACTAGCACCAATAATCCTGAAGCTAAGGACATGTTTGCCCACTCAGGCTTCATTTTGTCGATTGGAGGAACAGAATGAGTTTGGAAGCCACCAGAGAGTAGAGTTTGCTGAACAGAGCACCAGACTGGGAGTAGGAAGATCTAGGTTTTACTATTCCTGGATCTGCCACTGACTTGCTTCCAAAAGTAGGACAAGTCACTTAACTGCTCTTTGTACAGTCTCTCCATCTGTAAAATGGAGAAAATAATATTGGCAACTTACTTCTTAGCAAAGCAGGAGGATTCATAAAGTAGCATATGTCAAAGAGAAATACCAAAAAAGGCAGTAAGTAAAAAATCAAGGCCTGATGGATTCAGGATAACTTTCAGTTCTTTGAATTTGAGCATCGTTTTTCTACTGCCAAAATTCTGGCTCACATTGGAAGACTAAATAAGATTAAAAATAATAATAATAATAATCCTTAAGTGCTCATGGTGGCCACTGGGATAGTTGTCTGAGATTACTGAGTTCCTATTGGTTTTACATAATAATTTCCACCAGGGGAAGTGATGACTTTTAGTTTAGGACCTCCAAATCAAAGAAGAAGAATGGATGGAATGAGTTTGTATTTTTTTTAATTAAACTTTATCAAAGTACTTGCTCTTTTCTATTTCATGGGGGTTATTGTGAGTACCATATAAAGTACTTCGAGCTGTTCAGAGAAATGCTCATCATATTATTGTACAGTCTCAACTCTACTTACACTAGATGTCACCACAGAGATCGAGTTTAGGCAAGAAATCCCCTAGTATTCCCCAACTTGATCCCTTGAGGAGCTTTCCTCTGACTTTGGGGCTGCTGGAAGATAGCTTGACTTTGACAAGCTTACCCTGATATTTTTTGGACTTGTGGAAAGAAAGGGGAAGGACATTACAAGAGCAAGAGAAGGGAAAGCAGTGAAGGTGCAACCATCATATTACTGACATCCCTGACTTCCTTTAACTCCTTACTCAAATCCTACCTTCTACAGGAAGCCTTCCCAACCCCTCTTAATTCCAATGTTTTCCCTCTTTTGATTATCTCCTGTTAATCCTTGATATATCTTGCTTTGTACATATTTGTTAGCTTGCTGTCTCCTCCATTAGGTCATAAGGTTCTTAATGAAAGGGACTGTCTTTTGCCTATTTTTGTATCCCCAGAGCTTAGCATAGTACCTAGCACATAATAGGTGCTTTAAACATGTTCATTCATTGATTCACTCAGTAAGTGACCAGGAAGCTAAAGCCATGAGTTTTCAATTGCAGGAATTCAGTCACAAGACACATCAAGATGAATCCTACATTGTGTGATACCTCAGACAGAAGGTGGTGGCTCTTCATTTGGGAATGAAATCTCCCTTTGAAAGTAGAAAGCTTTTCCTTGTTTCCTAAAAGCTTTCTCTTCTTTGATAAAATATTTATTTTCTTTCTTAAACTAGAAAATTTGATATGAATATTAAATACCTACATTGTTAATCTGTATTATTGGTCAATTGCAGCAATGGGAAGTGCCTAGGAGGGGAGAAAGATCACAAACTATTTTGCCAGGGCAATATTTCTGACTGAGGGACTTGAAGCTAGAAAAATCAAGTCAACTCAATTCAACAAACATTGATTAACACTTACTATAGTAATCTATTCATTTGTTACAGTTTCCTGGGGCATAGAGACTATCTTGGACTGAGGTTTCTCTAAAAAAATGAGTCAGCAACAGTGCCTGAGGCAGGGACTGATTAGGCTATCATTGAGGCTGACATCTGTCATTTTCTTAGACCTGATTTGGAAGGAGAGTCATTCTTCCAGAAGGGGCAGGTCCAAGATGAGAGAAACCCCACTCAAGAGGAGGAGTATCCCAGCCTACTTAAAAAAAAAAGTTAGGGACAAAGAATGGTTATTAATATTTGCCTATTCATCAGCTTAGCAGACAGAAACCACTATCATGGAATCATGGAAATACAGATTTAGAGTTGGAAGATGTAATAGTAATGAAATCTGAAGTTCCTTTTGTATTGGTAAGCTCAGAAGTACTTAGCACTTAGTAATTAATCAAGCTTCTGTTAAAGAAACAGAAGGTATGAAACCCTGTTGCTGACATAACATGAAGGGGTTGGCTGAAACAGGAAGGACCTAATGCCATGTATATATAAGGAGAAGCCCCTTCTGGGTCAGACAGATCTTCTTGGAGCAAGTTTTGTGGAGGCAAAAGCTGTTGCTGCTGGGGAGAATGAAGAAGAAAGGCCCCCAAGGCTGGAGAGAATGATTTTGATTTTGGGAACCTGGTCAAAGTTATTTTTATTCTGGGAACCAACTGGAGCTTCTGCTGAGGAGCTGCTGAGTCCAAGGGACAGCCAGAGCTTCTGGGAGCTGCCAAAGACTTCCAAGGACCAGCTGAAGTTGCCACAGACTGAGGAAGCATGACTGTGATGCTGGTACTTTTATGAACCAATTTGTGACTTTGTTAAGCCTTAACTTCTCAGGAACAGAGATTGTGACAGATTTAAGGTGGACTACATGTTGTGAGTTTCAGTGTGGAAGAGGAAGTACTCAGAGAGCTGGACAAGGACCTGGGAGCTGTCTGCCTTTGAACCCAGGTAACAGTTTGGTGAATCCAGGTAGGATCTAGGACCATGGAATGGGATCCAGGGAATCTGAGAGACTACCCTGAATCAAGCTGAAGGAAGACTTTACCTGGATACTGTGTACTGACTGAGAAATTTTAATTTACTAGTGACCTGGGGTGGAGGGCTTGCATATTTTCTGATGATTGAATAGTGAATGATGACTGAATAGCAATTAATTTGTAACTTGGTGTGCCCAATGAGTGGAGAACTTTGACTATTGTACTTTTTGTCCCTTAAGGAGGCACAGCCTCCTGAAGGATGATTGAATGATTGAGTGACTAAATGAATGTACTTTGTTCAAAACTTTGTGACCACTGTGGAGAAAACTATGTGGCCATTTTCTATGATAAGTTGTTGTGAATGCTGTATTTTGATTTTCTGTGGAAGTTGTAACACTATGAATGCTGAACCTTGATTTTCTGTGAATGTTTTGCTCTGATTTGTTATTTAATAGAGAGTTTGCTATACTATGTAATCAGAACTTTGAAAACTACTCACAGCAGCAGTCCTCTGGAAAGCTGCTAGTGCTTAGCTTTACAGAAAGTCGTCTATTTCAACCCTATCATGAGTAATTTCCTTAAAGTCTGCACAAGAAAGTTTTGAAGTCAAATGATCTAACTCCAAATCTAACTCTGTCTCCTTTAGTGGCTCACTGGAAAGAATACTAAGCTTCTATCAGGAAGACCTGAGTTCAAATCCTGTCTCAGATACTTATTAATATTATGATTCTGAGGGAGCCAATTAACTTTCCTCAGCCTCAGTTTCCTCATCTGTAAAATGAGAATCATAATAACACCTCCCTTCCCAGGGATATTGTGAGGATCAACTGAGATGACATATAGAAAGGGCTTTGTAAACCCTCAAAGTGCTATACAAACACTATCTTTTACTATTAGCTAAAAACCCACAGGATCTTTTTTTCCTATTTTTAAAAGTAAAATTGGCAAAATACTATCCATTTGCAATGTCTTACAATTACTTCACAGCATAGACATGAAATATTTTATTAACATACAACAAAAATAGAAGATATGTGTTCATTTCAACTCGAGCCCCTAAATCATATAAACAGGGTATTCATACATGTAACTCAACTCCCTCATTCCCTACTATCTCACAAGTACCTCACCCATAGTCCTCTTCTTTCTCTCAACAAATGTCACATCCAGTAACTCTATCATACATCTTAATCAAAAGCAATAAGCGTAGTCCCAGACATGAAAGAACACCTACATAAACACAGTCTTCTTTGCCTTCAGGACTCTCTCACATTGACATTGTTAACACAAGATAGCTCTTCTCATCACTCAGAAACACCCCCCCCCCCCGAATTCATTAAGTGTTCAACACTTTGACTGAAATCATGTTCAGACAGCAGGCAGCAGTGTCATCTAATGTTAAAAGAGATTGGCATTGCAGAAGTTTAGAGTCTAAGAAGGAGGGGGAGAGAGAGAGAAGTAAGGGCATCTGTCTTTTGTTCCTGGGACGATTCTGTCACTTTCCTGACCCTTAACTTGTGTTAGTATGCAGTAGACAACCAACAGTCAACAAATGGCTCCTAGCTCAGAGAATCATTAAATAAATAGTAAAAATGCAAAGTATGTGATTTGATTAACTTTGTTTAGGAAACCAGTAGAAAAAGCCCTGGTTTTGGAAACTTATGATGTCTTTGGTCCTCTTTGAGAATGAAGAACCACCATCACCACCACCAACAACAACATGGCTAGTAGAAAGAGAAATGAAAGTATCAAGAAGGGCCCAGTCAGGCTAGACTTCTTTATATTAATGTACCATAGCATCATAACATGCAACACAGAGCACTAAAATTAGAGGTCAGACAGACCTAGGTGTGAATCCCACAGTCTTGATAGCTGTTAGTCTCAATTTCTTCATCTTAGTTCAGATATTTGCTAGATATATGACCCTGGGCAAATCACTTAACCCTTCTCAGCCTCAGTTTCTCTATATGATGGGAATGATAATTCCATCTCACTCACAAGCATGTATCGAATGAGATAGTATACATAAATCACTTTGCAAATGTGCTATATTTATTGTGATATTGTTAGTGTTTAAAGCACTATAAATGTTAGTGTTAGAGGGATTTTTCACATTCCACTCTAATTAGCATAACAAATAAGATGTTCTACTCTCTGATGTCACCTAGTAAGAAACAGTTCAAGAAAGAGGAGCACATTTCAATAGCAGCATGAAGCTGGTACAAATGCCCCTGGACACCCCCACTGTTAGAGATATACAGTCAAGAACTCGTCCCTGCCAAGGTACCCTTCTTATGTATGGATCCTAGTGGGAGGTAGGGGGAATGAGGATAGTTCACTTTCATTCTACTCAGGTATACACAGGACAACTTCCTCGCCTACACACATGCCCCCCAGGCAGAGCAAAGACTTTTATAAATAGCAAGGCTTTTAATTTTTTTAAAAAATAGGAAAGTAAATAACAAGGAAAATCTCCCCATAGACAGAGAAGTACAATCCCCCACAGATCTCTGAATCATTGTGAGGAGCGGGGCAAGGGAGGGAACAGAGCATTAGAAATAGCAAGCAAAAGAACATAATTCTTAGCTTTAGCGGAGCGGTCCTCTCATATCTCCAAGTGACAAAAAAATGAATTGGAATGGTCACAAAAATTGGTCTTACACTCACAAAGCAGAATATGTGTGCATGTATATGTATATGCACACATGTATTACATATGCTTTGTGTCAAACTAGTTGGTTTTGCTTTGTCACTGTTTACGTTAAAATAAATTCATTTCAATGCACTAACTTTTCCATCACTTCCTTGAAGTTCCCATCAAGAGTCTATCATTCTCGTTCATCTTCCTTATAGGGCTGTGTGTGGTATGTTCTGCTTTTCTAGTTCTATCTTTCACTTTTTTTCCTTTTGCAATATTTCATAAAGCTCTCTCCAGATGTCTTTCTAGTTCTATTTGTCAGATTTAATTTAATTATATGAATGTACCACAGCAACATGACAAGGTAGACAGAGCAGGGAACTTTGCAAAAAAAATACCTGAGTTTGAATCCCATGAGCCTGGACAAGTCACTTGATAGCTCTTAGGCTCAGTTTCCCCATCCAAAACATAGGGATGAAAATAGCATATATCAATAGGGCTGATGTAACTTTGTTAATGAGATACTGCATGTAAAGAACCTCGTAAAAGGTTCCTGCTCATCTTCAAGCACTATAGAAATGTCAGCTAGTATTTCTTAACTATTTCCTTACCGTTTAATCTCCCACTTGCTTCCAGGTTTCTCATTTTGCCTTTGCAACTATAGATAATGTAACCATGGGGATTGTTGGTGGACAGACCTTTTTCTGCTTTAGTATTTTTGTTTGTTTGCTTTTTAATATAACACTTTCAAGGTCAATATCTAGAAATGGAACCATTAAATACCGAAGAATCTTTCACATTGAAGCCACAGACCCTGGAGCTGCGTCTTTCAGCTGTTTTACACCTGCACCTAAACATGTTAAGCTTGATGGGCTTTTTAGCGAAACCTGTGCCTTTTCTATCCTGATCCATTTGGTGTTAATTCCTGTGTGTGAGAGAGAGAAGATGATTTCTTCATTCCCGTTCCCAGTGTTGACTCCCAGTATCAAGGAAGAGTAACTAATGGAAGGAGTCTGCATTTAAACACATGCAAACACATAAAAAGAGCTATTCTTAGCTATTTAACAGGTTTTCAAGGGGTATGTCATTCACTATGTTGTCTGATTTTCACAAAAACCTAGGGTGGGGGTGCTTTTACCCCTCTTTGCTCTATTTGAGAAAAATCTCAGAAAAATGGACTCACCTGCCAGGGGATACACAGGTCATAAGAATCTAAGGGAGCCTGGACAATCAGTGAATGAGTATTTTCTTTAATACTTTAAAGGAATAAAAGATAGAGTCTCTCCCCTCACAAAGCTTACAAAGTTCATCACATCACTTCTCAATGATTCTTCTTAAAATTTTCTAGACTACTTTGTATATGTCCTTGTCCTTACCAGATTATGAAAGTAAGAATGATGCTGGATTTGGAGCTAGGAGGCCTGGTTGGCATCATCACTGTGTGTGATCTTGGGCACACCCCCAGACTTCTCTGAGTCTTAGCTTCCTCATCTGTAAGATGACAAGGCTGAACTAAACCAGTGCAGTCTAACTCAGATGGAAACAGAATCACTTGATTACATAGAAGGGTCTCTGCAGGTCACATAGTAACTCAGCTTTTAAATGTGATGTTATTTGTGTTATATTGTATTTTTATTTACTTTGTTAAATATTAACCAACCACATTTGTGAATGTTGCAGGTGGGAAAGTTGATTTGTTGAGGACCCTTACTCAAATATAATCAATATTAGTCAGTCTAGCTTGATCCTATAAGGGGTAATGATTGTTAGCAAGTATTTTAATATACTTATTTAGTAATATACATTTAGATAGTTAATAACAGATACAAGAGTAACCAATGTATTAAGCCATAATCCATATTTTGTATGTTATATAGGAACATAGATTCTAACAGAAGGGTATGATATGATATGACATGACATGACATGACATGACATGATATATGATATGATATGATATGATATGATGGAACATAGATTCTAATAGAAGGGTCTGATATGATATGACATGACATGATATGATATATAATATATGATATAAAGGAACATAGATTCTAATAGAAGGGCCTTATAATATATGATATGATATGACATGACATGATATGACATGACATATATGATGTTATATATTATATAATATATAATTTTGATGCAATGTTCATTACTTGTTTAATAGCTTTGGAGTTCACTTGGGCAGCCACAAGAATATGGTCAAAGATATCTCCGTCCTGTTTTGTTCAAATTCCACAACCAAACCAAGTATGGATGCTGGCATGGTATGAAAAGCCCCCCATATATTCTTGGAGATTATGTATAGCTTGTACCATCTCCTCCTGCCTAACCTAAGGAGGAACCTATCCCTCTTATGACCACATAATCAGTAGAGATGCTCCATGTCCCAACCCCAACATTATGTCATTTTTGGCCCTCAAGAGCAAGGCCTATCAGGCAATGAGATTCTGTATTTTACCATGCCTCTTTCCCATATTTGGGCATCAAATTCTATAAATATAAGGTCCTAGAAGAAGAGGGCATCTGAGATCATGAGTAAGATCTGATGTTCACTTTATTAGATGGGACCATGGACCCTTTAAAAAAGTGTCATTGGCTCAGAACTCTGCCTCAGTCTCGTTTATTTTAGGTTGGAAAATTTTAATCCCCACCCAGGGACTGGTCCCTCTGAACTATACAAGTGCTATCAAACTAAAAGAGAAATAAACCATTAATCATTCAAGAGGATCCCCAAGCACATTGACTTAGAAAACCAGTTATTAACATTATTTATGTTTTGTTGCATTTGTATTTGTTTTGTTACATATATCCCAATTATTTTTATTTGTTTTAGGCCCTGCTTTGGCATATCGTTTTTGAAGGGACCATGTTTTTGCCTTTCTTTGTATCGTTAATAATTAGCACATAGTAGGTGCTAAATGAATACCTGTTGACTGACTAAGCAGCATGAGAGACAGAGAGAGAGACAGAGAGAGAGACAGAGAGACAGAGAGACAGAGACAGAGACAGAGAGCAAAGAGAGACAGAAAGACAGAGAGACAGAGAGAGACAGAGAGAGTGTTTCCTCCCAGCATCTAGAAGCTGACTGAGAAAAGAGATGGAGTTTTCCTGAGACCAGAATCTGGTGAAGGCCATCCAGAAGACCAATATTCCTTCTGGATCCTAGGACCAGCTGAACTACTGGAAGACTGAAGGAGCATGACCAGGATGAGACTTTGTTTACTTGTGGCCTGGTTGATCCTTGAGCTCCAGGCAAGAGAAGTGGTGAAGGGTTTGAGATGTGCTAGACCCTGTGAACTTCAGTGTGTGCTGGGGATTGCCCTGAGGACTGGACAAGGACCTGGGAACTGTCTACCTCTGAGGACGGGACAAGAATCTGGCAGCTGTCTGCTTCTGAATACAGATGACTGGCTGATTCAGGAGGGAGCTGGGACCATGGAAGGGGATCCAGGGAATCAGAAAGACCACCCAGAGTCAAGATGAAGAAAAGGTCTCCCCTTGAACAAACTGAAGTTTTCTGGACACCAAGGGGTGGAGAGTTTATGTGGTTTTCTAATGATTGTACTAGTGATTAATGATATTTAGTAATTGGGAATCTAGTTTAGTGACTGACTGCTAGATGAGTGACTGATGAAATAAATGGTTGCCCTATGAGTGGAAGTTTGATTATTGTATTATGAATTGATTAGTGACTGATTAAGTTAATGATTGCCCCATGAGTGGAAGATTAATATATTGTGAATTGATTCACTGAATGATTAAGTGAGAAGGATTCCCCCCTTAGGGAAACCAGGTGATTGTTCTTTTGTTCCTTCTTCTAAATATTGTGGCCATTCTAATGTTAAGCTGTTATGAACACTGTATTGTGACCTTCTGTGATAAGATGTAATGTTGTGAATATTATATAGTGAGTGTTTGCCTTGATGTGTAATGGAATAAACAGAGTGTTCACTATTACTGTGTAATCCAAATCATAAAAGCTATTCACAGTAGCAGTCTTTTGGGAATCTGCTGGTGCTTGGCATTACAACAACCTCTAAGGTCCCTTCCAAATTGAATTCAATGATCCTTAATCATAATATAAATCCATGTTGTATCTGCCTCAGTAAACTCTAAGTTCTTCCAGGGCATGGACTGGGTCATTCTTCACCTTTGCATTCTCAAAAACAAAATCTCATAGAAGAAGAAGAGGGAGTCAGCAGTGCATCCTGGAGAGGAATGTTTCATAACCTCACATTGTCACTCTTGTTCAGGCATTCTCTATATTATCACAACTTTAGTATATGTGCTACCAGAATTGAAGCTAATTGGGAATAAGATGATTCCATCAATCTGAAATCTGCCTCTTTGCAAATTCCAGTCATTATAGCTAGGTGGTTACCTAGCTCCCTATCTATTAAAGAGAGAGTTTGTGAGCATTTAAAAATGGAAGTGATGAAAATTAAAAGTAACCTGGGTTCATCAAGAACAGGTTATATTAAACAAATTTCTCTATGTCCCTCCAAACTTGGCTCCAATCTAAGACTCTGCATGAGGCCTTTCCCATCCCCATATCCCCAGTTCCTTCCTTCTGAGACTATTATTCATTTAGGTTATACACACACACACACGTATGTGTAGAGAGATAAATAGATAGATAGATAGAATTTTATATGTGCATAAGTATTTGCATGTTGACTCTCCCATTATATGAACTCCTTGAGGGCAGGGATCATGTTTTTGTCTTTTTGTCTCTCAGTACCACACACTAGATGCTAAAAATGCCTATATATAATTTTTAAAATGGCCATAAGTGACTGAGTGATTAAGTTACCTGAATATGTTAAATAATCTGTAAACTTTCAAAACAAGCTCTTTAATCATATCTTGTCCAATCCTTTGCTACTATCAAGGATTTTAGATAAATCAGAAGAGCCTCATAAATAAGAGTCAATAATCAATTAACATTTATTAAATGCCTACTATGTGCCAGACACTGTGCTAAGTGCTGAAGATATAAAAAATTTTTTAAAAGATAGCTCTTGCTCTCAAAGCATTTGCAACATAATGGGGGAAAATAAAATACAAAAGGAAGCTGAAAAGTGGAAGGTGGAAGGTGGGGAAGAAGAGGAGGAGAAGGAAGTATCCAACATGAGAGAACAGTGGAAGTACTAAAGTACAGTCAGTTGAGACACAATGGGATGTCTAAGTTCAGCTGTCTCCTCAAATGGTGATTTGGAACTGACAGCCCCTCCTTCTCATCCAAGAGAATAATGATGAGGGTGGAAATAGACTCTACCTGGATTTCAGACAAGCATTTGAAAAAAAAGTCATTCATATTATCCTTCTGGAAAAGATGTGAAGATAGTCATAGATGGGTTTAAAACTAGTTCAGGGACTGGATCCATGAATCAGAGTTGATGAAGAGGTCAATGGCAATCTAAAGAGGTCATTAGTGAAGGTGCACAGGACTCTGTCTTTTGTTCTTTTTTTCAACATTCATATTAATGACAGGGAATGATGGTGTATACATCAGGGAAATTGGGAGAGAGAACATTTTGCATGAAAATATCAAAACCACTACTCTCCCCCGCCCACCAAAAAAAAAGAAAAGAAACAAATTGAACAGGCTAAAATGGTGGGTATGGACAAATAGGTGGCACAGTGGATAGAGTACTATGTTTGGAGTCAGAAAGACTCATCTTCATGAGTTCAAATCCTACCTCAGACACTAACTGCTACTTACTTACTGTTGTGACCCTGGGCAAGTCATAGGTTGAGTGTCTGTCTCAGTTCTTTATCTGTAAAATGAGTTGGAGAAGGAAATGGAAAAACACTCTAGTATCTCTTCCAAGAAAACACCAAAATGAGGTCACAGAGAGTCAAACACAACTGAAACGACACAATAACAGAAACAAAATGGTGTCAGGAACTAACAAAATGAAATTGCATGAGTGAGTTCTTAGACTTGAGTATAAGAAATCAAATAGGATGGGAGCACAATGGCTTAAAATAAATTCACGTGCAATCATCATTTTTATCATATTATGTTGGGGATTTTATTTATTCACATTTATATAATAGTTACATTATATTTTATATAATTATGTATGATACATGATTATATATATTTATATAACATTTATATTATTTATTTATTCCTTAAATTTTTATGAAATGTTCCATAAAATTTTCATTCCATAAATTTTATTCTATAAATTATAAATGAAATAAATTAATTAAAAAACACTTGGGGGGTCTAGGCAGTGCAGGTGCATCAATATGATGAAGTAACCAAACATATGAACTCTTAGCATTAACAGAAGCAGAGTGTATAAAATGTGAGAGTTGACTTTGCCCCAGTCAAGCCATCTCTGGAGCTTTGCATCCAATTCTCAGGCCTACATTTTATAAGGGACATTAACAGATTTGGGGGCAGGAGAGAAGGAAATCTGGGAGGCAGAGATCTGGGAGGCATTGGGGCCTGGACACCTTCATGCATGAGGATCTGCTGAAGGAATTAGAAATTTTTATCCCAGAGTAAAAAATGACTTCGGGATTGCCAAATGGAAATTATTTAAACATAGATCTGGCCATACCCCTCACTTCCTTAAAAATCTTCAGTGGCTCCCTATTACCTCCAGGGTAAAATACAAAATCTTTAGTATGGCATGCACAAAATGGCAAGAGGCCTCTTGGTTTTTTGTGTTTTTTTCAAAGAAGAAAATAACTTTGCTTGGTTATGATAGCATGGTGCCTGGTGCAATGGCGAGAAGTGATATATTTGGAGGTGAGGTACTAGAGAATCCAAGCCAACTCTTCTGCTTTTACCCGTCTTACATTGGACGTGTCATTTCAACTTTGTTTATCTCAATTTTCTCATTTACAAAATGAAAAGTGCAGATTAGATCACCTCTAATGCCATTTCTAGTTCTAAATCTATGGTGATGATGATTATAATTAATAATAATAATAATAACCAGCATTTATATAACACTTGAATATTTACAAAGAACCTTGCAAGCATTATCTCATTTGATCTCCAATTATTATTGAAGATAATTATCTTATTATTATGATTATTATGTTATTATGTAATACTACATTATTTTACAGATGAGAAAACTGAGGAAGACTAAGGTTGGATGACTTGTCCATGGTCACACAGCAAAGAAGGGTTTGAAGAAGGATTTACATTCTGGTCTTACGGATTTCAAGTGAAGAACTCTATCCAAGGTTCTCCCATTGAACTGCTATGATCCCATGAAATGGAAGATTCCTAGATTTGTTAGCCAAGTTAAATAATCAGCATTGAGTAGTGAGCACATAGACTTAGAGCTCTGAAGACTTTGTAGGTGATCTATGTCTATTTTACTACTTTTATAGTTGGATACTGAAGCCTGGAGGGGTCTGTCCAAAGTCATATGGGAGTAAGTGGTAGAATCAGGATTTGAACCCCAGGTTCTCTGACTGGAAATAGAACTTTTATCACTAAACCACACAGACTTGTTGAATTCCAACCTCCCTCACCTATTTTGAACTTATTATCTGAAAAATACAACATTAGTTAAAATGCAACTGGTGTTGGTGGACAGGTAGTCAATAGCTAAGTTTTGTTTTGTTTTGTCTTTAATTTTGCTTTTCCAGAAATAAAAGTTATTTGAGGGCAGATGAGAAAATTTGCTAATCCATGCAATACATTAATGGAAAATCCTTCACCTTATGCCAGCTTAGAGTGCTGCCTTTTCTTTTATGAGTTGCTATTCTCACTGCTGGGTGGCAAGGCGTCTCTCAGGTCAAAGTCCTATATATGGGTTAGGAGGGGACTGAATATTTTTCCATTCATCTTCTGAAAACCAGTGTCGGGCTAGGAGGTGGCAAGAGACAGGAGCTCACAGATGTGTTTAAGGATTTATCAGTTAAAAAGAAAACTTTGACTCCTGGGGATTCCCTTGTGAAATACACATTTCATTTCCACGACAATCCCTGGGTTGGAAGCCAGAGTCATAGAATCATAGTGTTTCTGACTTTGGGGAATTTCAAAGACAGACCACAGAGCCCTACACACACACACACACACACACACACACACACACACACACACACACACACACACACTCCCAACCAAAATGGACACTTCTGTTCCTGATAAGTTTTCTTAGCAAGGAATTATCTCAAGGAGTCCTCATGGACCAATATATTACCACACTTGGCGGTTTTAAAAATCAAACCAACCAGTTACCTGGAATGCTTGAAAAAAGTAGATTGAAAATACCTCCCAGATTAACATTAATTACAATTAGCAAATTGCTGAGGGGTTAGGAGTTAGGAGACGGGAGAGTCCCTGGCTGGTCCTGGGGAAGCTGATGATGGGATTTCTCTTTGATGGTATATAGAGGAGGAAAGTACACCAGTTTGGCAGGACCTCCAAGAACTGCATCTCAGCATCTACTGAGAGGTCTGCACTGAGCATTCTTGAAGACAGAGTGACATCTAAAGGGATTCTGGAATAGCCATCTCTTATGGCAGCCCAATTGACAAAGTCAAGGGCATGTCACATTTCTGAAAACTGATGAGTTTTCAGGTTTCCTGGGCTTGATTGTCCCGAGTAACCATGAAAAGAGGATCAAATTCTGATTTTAATGACATGCCTCAGGGTACCCTCAGGACAACTGCAATTTTTATCTTAGATTCTGCAGGTCCTCAGTGAACAAAAGGGGGTGGAGGGGAGGAGATCAGCTTTGAATAGATTCCCTTCTGCTCTTGTCCAAAGTAATCCAACTCTGAATATCTATATCCGAAAATATTATCAAGCGGGCAGCTTTTATTAACCCAAAGAATTAATAGAGCAGAATATTTAAAATGGGGTTTCAGTTATTGATTCTCCAATTAGATCTTATGTTCCCTCGGTGATGGGGAGAATAATGGGCTTTTGCTCTCTACCCCTCTCCCTCTCCCTCTCTTTCTCTCTCTCTCTCTCTCTCTCTCTCTCTCTCTCTCTCTCTCTCTCTCTCTCTCTCTCTCTCTCTCTCTTTCTATGCTCTCTCTCTTTCTATGCTCTCTGTCTCTCCTTTTCTCATAAGCACACATGCTTTGAATACTCATGCAATGCATAATGACTACAATTGAGAACTGAGGTTACCTTTATATATTCTCATTATGCATAAAAAACTACCTGCAATCCTAAATTTTCATCTAGCCAGTGCTAGCAGTCTCCAAGTTATGCTTCTACAACTCTACATGGATGGATGGATGGATGAATGGATGGATGGATGGATGGATGGATAGATGGATGGATAAAATGGAATGGATGGATCTGTGTATGTGCATTGTGTGTGTGTGTGTGTGTGTGGGTCCCTCTCTTCTCCTCCCCCCCAAAATATCATCTTTGTTTTGTTTTGTTTTGGAAATGAACTTGAATAATGTGCAGGTCGGCAAAGTGGACCTGTGTGCTTGCTAACAGTACCCTGATGTTAACAACGAACTAATTACTTTTACTACTGATCTGTCCTGGAGTGTTTTTTTTCCTTTCTCTCTGGATGTTTTTCTACTGAACTGTTGTCATGACTCAATCACAAGACTGAGGAAAGGGTCGGGGAGAGGGGAGCGGGCATAAAAAGAAAGAAACTATGGAGAATAGATTTCTTTCAGTACAGCTGAAAGCAGTCCAATCTCTTCCAGATCTGTGTGTGTGTGTGTTTTCTCCCCAGCTCTCTTTAATTGTGCATTCCCTCGGAAGCAGGGATGCCTTCTGATGTATTTTTACTTATTTATGAAAAATAGTATAAAATCATGAAAGGCTCCCGGGATGTCTATCGCATTTATAACCATGATGCCCCAGTGAACTGCTTAAGCATGGCTCAGCAGTCAGCCTGCAGAGGAGTTAACTCTTTCCTGGTCCAGGATGATTGGTAGAGCAGGCATGCTTCTTAAAAAGAGACATTCACTCCCTGGTTTTCCCTGCAATATTTATGGCAGGATTTTTGAAGTGATGAGTGGGCGGGGCAGAGGATGAGATGGGAAAGACTGGACACCAGTAGCTCAGAAAAACTATGAAATTTATGGGGAAATATCAGTGTTATGTGGCCTGTGTAAAAAATTAGCTCACACAACTGATTTGCTGTTGTTGGGTGGAAGGGGAAGCCCACCCTAGAATCATTTTAATATTTACTCAAGTACTAATATTTCATTTTCAAGTCTAAAGAAGTTGTAGTACTTACTTTGGAACAGATCTTTTCAGAGATTCCTAATAAAATAAATTAAAGAAATAAGTAACATGATACATGTTAATAAAACAAGTAGTAAAAAAAATAGAATAAAATAATAAAAGATGCTTTTTCCCCATTTCAGTGTGTCTTTGTGGATGCTTTCCCCTCTGCCCTACACACACACACACACACACACACACACACACACACCATCCCCAGTATTTGGGAACATGTTACAAATGTAAAAAAATATGCAGAAACTCTCAAATCACAATGTTCTTCCAAAATAAAACTATTTGGATTGGAATTTAAAATACTTGATCCACCTCAGCCCATGGAACTTTTGTTTCCAACCTATCTCAGTTTTCAAGCCTAAGTCAGGCTCTATTTCAGCAGCCTCAGCTCTTGTTCATTTTCCCAGGGCTGCCAGGATCCACAGCCTCCATCAGATGGTTGGAATTCCAACAAGAAATGAAATACACCAAGATAGCACTGAGAAGTCTTTGGTAAAGATAATACTTTGTGTAGTCTTTATTAGATCATAGAAGATTGTTTGCAAGGCCATGATGAAAATTGGCTTCATAATATTAATGCAGTTTGAACTTCTTTGTTTGATCAAATATTTCTTCAGGTCAGATTCAGTAATCCTATTTTTGACTGTTGCTCTTTCCCTGTCTTTTTTTTTTAACATGAAGGTGCTGAAGATTTCTCTGCTTTTCTACAGAAGGAGCAAGTATGGTGATAGAAGAATCCTTTTTCAATGTCTTTGCCAAAAAGAGAGATGCCAACGGCCAAAAGAATACTAAAAGTGTGAGACAGGATTGTTACCTCTCCCAATTATTAAATATTATTACTTGTCCACCATATACTTGGTAAGGCCAGGGTAGTTATTGTACTGATCCAAAAGTAGATTTTTAGGACAAGGATTTAGAAAGGTATTTGTGTTATGAGTTTATCTTTTTTAACCATTAAAATATAACAAAGGCTATAATTACTATTTAGAAGAGTATTCTAGAATACAATAGAAATTCTCTCTCTTCATCTCTCTCTCCCCCTCTTTCCCTTTTTCTATCTCCCCATCTCTCTCACTCCCTCTTTCTCTCTTCATCTCTCTCTCTCCCTCTCTCTCTTCCTCCCCCCCCAATCAATCAATAACAAATAGATGCTGCTAATCTATACTGTCTGGTCCTGGCTCTAAAGCTTTGCATAGAAACAGAGAACAATAAGCTAGGCCATTGCATTAAAAAGTAATCATAATTCTACATAAAGAATGAGAAACTTCAACCTATGCAAAAATGACCAACCAAAATGGGACTCAAAGCATGCCATTCTCCCATCTGTAAGGAGGCAGCATGTCAACAAAAACCTAATCACCTTATTTTCTTATTTGAAGCTATAGAACACTAGAAGGTTCAGTCTTCTTCAATTTAATATCTACCTTTCATTGGGACAATTTCTTCATCCTTTAGAACTTCATGAAATTTTGGCTTTGTATTAAAGCTCTGGCCTGCAGTGATAGCCTTGAAAATAATGGAGATTGTGTGTGCTTATAAAAGTAAAATTGAGCGAACTGCTGAGCACTTAACTGATGAATTTGCTCAACACAAACAAGCCACTTAGAGTAGTTTTGGCTACTAGAACAACAATCTCAGGAGCTTCAGAATTGAGTTCTTTGTCTCTAGTTTCCTGTTACAGCAGAAAGAGTGTTGTATCTGGGCTTGGAGGAACTGGCTCAGAATCCTGGGACTGTATATACCTATCTCACCTTGGCAAGTCAGTCCATTTCTCTGGGCAACAATTTCCTCAGCTGCGAAATCAAAGTGTTGGATTAAATTATCTCTAAGGCCACTTCTAGCTCTACGACCATCTTTGATTCATTTTAGTATATAGACAAACAGATTGTAATATAGTACATGTTCTGGAGATACTCTCCAAAACACCAATTGGGTCCTCAGAGTAAAACTAATTACATCTCACTTCAGGGCCCTAAAGGTAGCCTTGAGGGCTTGTGGGATGTTTGTGATACAGCTCACAAACCTACACCTGTGTTCTTCTACTATTGATTATCAGTTGGGATCAAACTTTATGAATTCCAGTTTTCATGAATTTTTATAAAAGGATGTTGACCTGGTACAATAGTTGGTACAAAATGCCCCCCCCCACACACACAAACAAAAACTGTGACATACTCCTACAAAAACCTACAGAATTTAGGAAAAGTAGACTCAAGATTTGAGTGCATGTGGCAAAGGGTGTATTTCAAAGCTCTAGGAAGTCTCTTTCCTAGAGTTTTCAAGGTATTTCCCTTAGGTATGGTGTGCATTTACTGCTAGGGTACTTGAATCTTTCTTTAGGGGGGTCTAATTTGTTTTCAATTCACAAGGCAGATATTGTACCAGCTGCTCAGGTGTGATGGAAAAAGTCCAAGCACTCTGGTCCTCTGAAGTACATGAAGTCCTCACCTCTCAGGAGTTGGGAGGGGTTAAAGCAGGGAATGCAGAATAAAGCTGAGACCATCTCCCCTACCTCAAAGTCTTCCTTTTTCAGGGGCGTGGTTAATGCTGCCAGATGTCTGATTTCTTAATTCTAAACTAGCTCACTGATTTTACAAAAGCTCCTGGTGTATGACCAAGACCCTCAGCCAACCCAAACAGATTTCTTATCAGATCCTAATCAAAAAGCTGGAGGTGTTGAAGCCTTGTTCTTCGGAGGCCTGGCATGTGATAAGTACTTGATAAATGTGGGTTGCCTGTCTGTCCCAGTTCATGAGTCTGATTGATTGATTGATTCAATTAAGGGACAGATATGGGACAGTTCTCTTACATAAATTTTAGAAGTACCTACTCAGAACTTTGCTGGAAGAAGTACATACATTTTGACCCCAAAGTAAAATGATTACCATGATAAATCATCTAGGTGTGCTCTCATATACTCCTGTGAAAGAAACCATGTCTATATTGATATAGGAAAGTGAGGAGAGGAGAAATTATCCAGGTAAATAAGATCCTTAGAGATAGCCATTGTGGATCCCTGCCCCCCAGTTTATGATTTATGTTGCTGTTTTTCCATGAAAAAGGGTATGGAAACTGAAATTGTGCCAGATTTTTCTCTTATATCTCTGATTTTGTATAGATGCCAACTCATGGTTCCATCACTGACCAACATAGTCATTCATATCTAGCCAAGTTGTGAATAGAAAGAGAGTGTATCCATTTGAAAATCAGCTAAGCCTAACTGAAATTCGTTCTTTTCCACATTTTTCTTTCCTCCCCTGCTCACAACCAAAGCAAAAGAAGTCAATGTAGTATTGCTTTAGTAAGAGGGCCTGAGTTCAAATATTGACTCTGCCCTTATGACTTTGGACAAATCATATAACCTCCTGTGACTCAGTTTCCTCACCTGCAAAATGTGAAAATTAGACTAGATGTCTCTAAAATCTCTTCCAGTTCTTAATGTATGCATAACCTTATTAGTTATTTCCTACTAAGTTACCATTTATTGTTTACCAAAGATCATATAAAAGAAAACATAAGGACAAGACAAATCTAATATATTCAGTTTCCAGCATAATAAATTGTTGAGATAACATCCAAGATATTAAAATATATCTGTTACTGCTTAGGCTTGTATAAATTTGGACAGAAGAATGGTAGATTCAAATAATAGCAAAATTAATCATGTATGTTGAAAGGAAGGAGACATAACAACAGTTTAACAAAGTAAAAATAATAACAATACATTTGAGGGAGTTCCTTAAATAGGTGGAATTGAATGAATCGCTCCCTAAGAGGAGTTTTTGGTTCTCTCAGTCTGGAACTCAGAAAAAAATAAAAGATTCACTCATTCTGGGTAATGGGAAAGCATCACTGCTATTAATAATATGTTGGATTCACCTAGAACAGTGGTTCTCAACCTGTGGGTCGCAACCCCTTTGGGGGCCAAATGACACAGGGGTCGCCTAAGAGCATCGGAAAACCGATGGAACTGAGACACCACTCCTCTATCTATCTCCAGGAGGGTCCGCCCACATGCAGATACACCCACATATGAGTATTAAAGGGTTGCGGCATTAGGAAGGCTGAGAACCACTGACCTAGAACCTTCCTTCCTCAGAAGTCACACAGATATTAGCTTGTTTTCTCTCTTGGCAACCCTGTGACTAGGAACATGAAGGGAAGGCATGTGATTCATCTTCTCTTAGTGAGGCTAATTGATCACCCAGAGTCCCATAAGTAGTGAAGAGTACAACTGATAACCTACTATGTGGGTTATGATTTATGTGGGTACCCCAAGTCCCATCCTAATTTTCTCTAAATCATTGAATAAAGGGCTATTAAGTTATTGGGGATATAAAGAAAACATGGAACAGTCCTCACACTCACCTGATTGGGGGAACTGGGAAGGTAGGGAAAGGGAAGGGTAACTGTTTCATTTTCCTTGTTTGTAGCCCTGGAGTTTAGCATAGTTCCAGACACATAATGTTTGGTGGTTGGTTGATTGATACAACGTGTATATAGATAAGTAAATACAAAATATGTACAAAATGATAGGATAGGGTGGGCAGGATGGGGATACTTAAAAATTGGGAGATATTCATAAAGGGTCTTGGGTAGTACATGGCACCTGGTTTGAGCATTGAAAGGGGATAGGGATTCCAAGATACCATCTTACTTTCAGTCCACATGTCATAGGCAAAATTAATTACCAGAGCATATTAAGCTGTTATGGACCCATTTGAACTTGTGGTTCATTGATTGCCTAGGAAAATGTGGGTCAGATCATCATGTAGGCAGTTTGGATCTAAAGATTTTATTAAAATGCATATTTGTACCCCTTCCATAAGAGGACAGATTTAGAGCTAAAGTCCAATCCTGTTGCTTTACATAGGAAGAAATTGAAGAATGGCTTAGCCAGAAATACACAGATAATAAGTGGCAGAGTTAGGTTTTGAACAAAAGTCACTGGACTCCTGTGATTCCAAACCTGGTGTGCCAGGAACATGTTGTACTTCCAGTGGGCCATACTGCACTCTTTGCAATAGATGGATTTCAAGGGGAAATTAAGGGGAGAATTGAACCCACTTCTCTGGCCCTCTCCTTCATTCTCTGACTGGGGATGAGATAGGCGGGTATGTTCTCCTTTGTCCCAAGGTAAAAGCTGCCCCTGAACTCAGTATCTCAGGAAATGGGGGTGAAGGGAAGTGAGAAGGACAGATTTGAAGACATAATTCCCCAGGCATGGAGGGAGAAGCTAAGCAAAATGAATCAGCACATAAGTCAAGGTTGTTAATAAGGCCATTGATTTAATATATGTCATTAAGAAACAATCCATCCTTGTTCAGACTCAGTTTTATTATATGGTGGGGAGAGGAAGAGGAGTAGGAGAGGAGGGGAGATTTATTTTTTAAAGCACCTGCTAGAGTGCTGGGCCTTTAATCCAGAAAATAAGGGTTCTAATTCTGCCTCTGACATTTACCAGTAGCAGGACCATAGATAACATAATGCTGAGCCTCAGTTTCCCTATTTGGAGAACAGAAAGAATAACACCAGCACCTACTTCTCAGGGTTGTTGATGAGGGTAGCAAGAGATAATTCATGGAAAGTACTTTGCACTCCTAAAGTTTTCCCACATGCCAGTTGTTGTCACGCCTAACACTATTTTTCCTTCCTGTTTGACAGACTTGTTGTGTAGAGAGATGGATGACCTTGGCAAAGCTCCTCAGCCCAACAGGTATAATGTCACGTTCTTTGAATGTTGAACTGAATCTAAAGGCTTATTTGCAAAGACCAGATGAATGTGAATATTTATTAGTCGAATACTTTTATTTGGCCCCCATCTAACCCACCCCTCTTCACCTTTCTTTGGACAGCGGCAGGATGAAAACCAACTGGCCTTTTGGCTCAGCTCCAAGGGCTCTTCAAAAGAGAAAGTGTATTTGCTTTTATAATAGACCAGCAGCACCCCCAAGGGAGTCAACGACAGAAACCAAGGTCCCATATATTCCAATATAGCAGCATTCTTTATGGTAGCAAAATGTTGGAAACAAAATGAGTGGCAATGGATTGGCTAGGCAAACTAAAACTAAAAACATAATTTTACAATTAACATTCCCGAGGCCAAATCTGTGATTTTTCACTGGTGTAGGGAACTTAAAATTAAGAAATTCCTTCTACTAATATAGATGGGTTCCTGCTCTGCAACTTAGAACTTTAGAGTTGCCCATGAAAATGATAAATTAAATGACTTACCCAGGATCCCACAGCCATAGGAGCATAGATGTCAGAAGACATCGCATTCAACACTTTCATTTTTCAGATGGGAAGATTGTAACCACAAGGAGGTTAAGTGCCTTCCTTGCTCAAGGTCACACAGGAAGAAAATGACAGAGGCAGGGTTTGAATCTAGGGAGAACCAGAAGACTCAGAGGGCCTAGCCGGAAGTCAGGAAGATCTGAATTCAAATCCAGCCTCAGATACTAACTAGCTGTGTGTCCCTGGGCAAGTCACTTAACCGCTATTTGCCTGGGAGGTAGGTAGGTGGCTGGGTGGATAAAGCATTGGACCTGGAGTCAAAAGACCTCGAGTTCAAATCCAGTCTAAAACACTTTGTGTGACTGTGTGATCTTGGTTAAATAATTTAACCTGTTTGTCTTAATCCACTGGAGAAGGAAATGGCAAACGACCCCAGAATCTTTGCCAAGAAAATTTCATAGACAGTTAATCCATGGGATCGTAAAGAATCAGACAAGACAGATCAACTGAACAACAACAACCTCTGCCTTCTGGCCCAGTCCTCTTCCCACCAGATTAGATAGGACTTGAGCATGAGAATTCCTGACTCCAAGGCCATCTCTGTCCATTCGCTGTGCCATTCTGGCCCTCCTCAGTGGTTCATGTGGCTGTGGCTGTTGTTACTATGGCAGATGATATAACCTAGTAACAGAGAAGACAGGGACTGTTTGACTTGAGCTCTCTTGGACAATAAGAAATGATATGTGGAATTCAGATAAATGTGCAAAGGTTTTAAAGAATGGACACAGGTTGAAATAAACAGAACCAAGAGAACAATACGCACAAAGCCTGTAGCCATGCAAATAAAAAGATCACCAAAAGGAAGCCACATCTGAATAATGGAAAACCAAGGAAAGTCCTGGAGAAGAGATGAAACCCATGTGTCTTCCCTGAAAGCAGAAAGGGAGGCGACTCCTAGGTCAGAATGTTTTTAACATTAATAGAAACAACTCTGTATCAGACATTTTTTCCATTAATAATTCTTTGTAACAAAGGAGGGTTCAATGTGGGGAGGGACAATCAATAACTGACATTAAGACAACAGATGGTCTTAACCATGTGAGTATTATTTTGCTTGACTATGTATACTTTTTATAAGAACTTTGTTTTTCTTTTTTTCAATGAGAATGGAAAAATTCCTAGGCATCTTTTAGAAGGGAAAGGAGGAAGAGGAAAAAGAGGAAGAGAAAGAAGAGGAAAAGGAAAAGGAGGAAGAAGAGCAGAAGGAGGAAGAGGAGGATGGGAAGAAGCATAGGCAAGAATGAGCTCTGGAAGTTTAAGGTTGAACATACACACTTTAAAAGAAAAAGAAACTGCATATCTTCAGTTTCATGCACAATCCTCTTTTCCTGTTCTATTATGTATTTGGACATGAGAATTTTATTTGCTGTTTGTTAAATTAAGAGTAAAAATTAAAGCTAAAAAGATATCAAGAAAATGTTTTGAAAAAAATTGAATACAAAGCTTCTATGATATTCCTCCTCCACGCCAAGTTTGTCTTTATCCTCTGACCCAGGAATGGAAGGAAGGAAGGTAGGAAGGAATGGAAGGAAGGAAGGAAGGAAGGAAGGAAGGAAGGAAGGAAGGAAGGAAGGAAGGAAGGAAAGAAGAAAGGAAGGAAGGAAGGAAGGAGGGAAGGAGGGAAGGATGGAAGGAGGGAGGGAAGGAAGGAGGGAG
>CM053593.1:36714112-36730694 GCA_028646575.1 Pseudocheirus occidentalis | reverse complement strand
AGAGCAGGGGAGGGGCTTTACAGTGGGATTGCTATTATGGGGTTGGGGCAGGAGCAAGACGGGGAGAAAATGTGTAATTCAAAAAAATGTAATGGAAATGAATAATGTAAACAAGAAAACAAATAAAAACTAAATTAAAAAAAAAAGAAGCTTCCATGACTCTCTTGTTGCCTCTAGAATAAAATACAAACTTCCCACATGTCGTTTGCAACCCTTCACTGTCTGCTTCAGTTTCTCTTTCCAGGCATATACAAGTTTCTTTCTCTTACTCAAGTACTCTCCATTCCAGCAATACTGGCATTACTTGCTCTTACCCAAATGTGGCATTCCATCTCCCACTTCTGTATCTTTGAACAGACTGTTCTCCATGCCTAAAATACACTCCCTTCTCAACCCCACCTTTCAGGATCTCTGATTTCCTTCAAGGCTCAGCTTATGTGTCTACCTCCTATGGAAAGCATTTCTAATCTCCTTAGTTTCAAGTGCTTGCACCTTCTTCCTCTGGAGATTATCATGTTTGCTATCTCCCTGTCTCTGTCTCTCTCTCTGTCTCTCTCTGTCTCTCTATCTCTCTCCCTGTCTCTCTCTCTGTCTTTCTCTGTCTCACTCTCTGTCTCTCTCTCTGTCTCTCTCTGTCTGTCTCTCTATCTCTCTCTCTCTGTCTTGTTCTCTCTCTCTCTGTTTTGTTCTCTCTCTCTGTCTCTGTCTCTCTCTGTCTCACTCTGTCTCTCTCTGTCTCACTCTCTGTCTCTATCTCTCTCTCTGTCTCTGTCTCTTCATCTTTATCTCCCAGTGGTACACCTCTGCTCCCCACCTTTCTCTCTCTTCCTATCTGTTTTACACGGTTTATTTCTCCAGTAGACTGTCAGCTCCTTGAGGTATCATTTTTGCTCTTGCTGTTGTCAGTTATCTATGACCCCATTTGGAGTTTTCTTGACACAGACACTGAAATGGCTTGTCATTTCCTTCCCCACCTCTTTCTACAGATGAAGAACTGAGGCAAATAGAATTAAGTGACTTGCCTAGCATCACAACAGCTAGTAAGTGTTTGAGGCTGGATCTGAGCTCGCATCTTCCTGACTCTAGGCCTAATGCTCTAACCACCACGGCATCTAGTTGTACCCTTCAACGCTAGTGCAATTCCTGTTGTAATGATGATCAACTGTGAAAGACTTGGCTACTCTCATCAATACAATGATCCAAGACAATTCCTAAGGACTCAAGAGGAAAAAACACTACTTGCCTCAAGAGAAGGAAGTGATGAATTCTGAGTGCAAATTGAACTATAATTTTTTTACTTTATTTATTTTTCTTGCTTTAAAAAATATGGCTAATTTTGAAATATGTTTTGCATGATTTCACAGGTATAATTGATACCACATTGCTCTTCTTTTTAGTGGGTGGGGGAGGGAGAGGAAGGCAGAGAATATGAAACTCAAAATTAAAAAAAATCTTTAAAATAAATAATAAATTGAAATGTCAAAATAATTAAAACAAAAGAAAAAGAATAGAAGGGGGAAAACGCTAACACAGTTCCTTACACAAGACAGTTAAATGTCAGATGGATTTGATTGGAAAAATGCCCTCTCTATTTAAAGTATTTCTGATTTGGGGTGGTAATGGGAAGTAGTCTGGTTTCTTCTTTAAAAATTTTGATGTTTCTTCTCCATTCCAAATCTGGAACAAAGATGGAGCCTTTTTGTAATCCATTATCATCATCATGACAACTTTGTAAAGGACTTTATGTATGCTGTCTTATTCAGTACTTGGACAGCAACCCTAGGAGGTAGATGTTATTATTATCCCTAATTTATGGATGAGGAAATTGAGGTCTGAAGTATCTGAGGTAGGATTTAAACTCAGGTCTTGCTGACTTGAATTCCAGCACGATATTTATCCACCAAGTCCCCTAGCTGCCAAATGCTTTTGTACTCTAACAATCTCGGATTTTGACCAGGGTGGGGTACTCCCTCCACTGATAAGGATTTTTAACTCCTCTATGGTTTTAGTAGAAAGTTTTAAAGAGTTGTTATAGAAACAAAAAATCACCCTGTGGCCCCACTTGATGAGGAACTTCCAAAGCTCAGTGGGACTGGTTGTCAAAATTTCATTGGGCCCATGCTTTAAGCTCCTCTATGTTGGCACAATAGCTAAGCAGGGGAGTCACCAAAAGTCAGGATGAGGCATTGGAAGAGGGTTTTAGTGGGCGGTAGTTCAGTAATGATTAAAAACTACCTTCTGGGAATGATTTTTGACCTCTGAGTCACTTCATTTTTTCTAACTCAGGCAGAAAGCTTGAAATAGACACATTTTTTCCCCTGAAAAATTCCTCCAACATACAAATATTTCATGATACCTGATCATTTTCCTAGGCATTGAAATCAATGAATTTTTGTTAATGGTAGAAAATTCAGTATAATTATTATTTACTTCAGTAACTTAAGTATCTCTATTTTCACTGATATGCCAATTCTCTCCCAAACAATGCAATTTTGGGGAGGCAGCTGGCTTCAGAGTCAGCAAGAACCTGACTTCAAGTCCCACTTTTGATACATACTGGCTATGTGACCCTTGGGTAAGTCCCCTAATTTCTCAGTTCCCTAGACAATGTTGGAAGACAAGTTTCAGAGCAAGTATTAGGAAGTCCCTCACTTTGAGCTCCCTTCAAGGATAAAATCACAGGTCTGGTCCAGAAGTCCCATCCATGGTTTGTCTTGTTGTGTAACTCTCACCTATGTGTACCTATATATACTGCCCATTGGAGCCACTCAGTTCACTTAGGCCCTTTTTCTAGATCCTTTGCCAGTATGTGAGTATGAATAGACCCCATCAGTTATCTTTCTGTCATCTTTCAATCTTCTTGTTACCCTTTAGTCAAGCCCCATTTTCTGATTATACATCTCTTTGATAATGTATGATACGTTAGAGCCTGTCATGAATTTCTCCATTGCCCTTTGGGCAACCTGAAATTGGAATGCTTCATCCACTTCCACAATGAGTAGCTCTATGACGTGAAAGAGATGGGTCATTATATCAGGGAGAAGTCTGGGTTCATCAAACACTAGTATCAACTAAATCCCAAGCACCATGCTAGGAGCTAGGCATGCTGACACAAAAGTGGGGTGTCTCCAGCACTCAGGGAATTTACATCCCCTTAGGAAAAGATCACACGTATAAAGCAGAGGCATTCAGGAAAGAGAATTTGGATTTGGGTATTTATGGGAATCGTGAGTCAATTATCATGTCTGTTTTTATTCCCAGGGGGAATGGCTGGATGGGATGTTAAGCATAGTCTGAGACTGGCTAGATATAGTTAGGTTTCATTACTTAATTCTCATTTACTAACCAACTGGGGCTGCTTAACTCAAGGATAGGGGTTCCAATGCTGAATGGATTAACTTCCTCTTGGAAGTAAGTCTAGTATACTTCCTTGTCCATAGTGGGTTGGTTATGGTCCTGCATTCTCAAAGACAACCAAAATGATATTACTATATTAGAGTCAAATTACAATGTGTCCAGCTGTGGCTGATCAGACCAGTACAAGCTTAGAATGCTTTACCATGGTTTGGGCAAAATAGTCCATGTAAACATTTGGGGTGGATTCTCTAAATTTGTGCAACTCCCATTTCTTTCAAACTTTTTCAATTCTGCTTTGTTCATAGAGTACAGAGCCTCCTCTGATGAGGGCACACCATGAAGGGTGTTCCTTTGCCAGTGTCTCCCATGTAACACAATCAGTTCTGAAGTTCTTCAGAGAAATCTTGAGGAGTGTCCTTGTAATTCTTCTTCTGCCTACCATGTGAGTGCTTGTTTATTAGATTGGAAAAATCCCCAGCCTTTTGGGATTTTCTTGGTAAAGATACAGGAGTGGTTTGCCATTTCCTTCTCCAGTTCATTTTATAGATGAGGAAACTGAGAAGTGACTTGCCCAGGGTCACACAGATCAGATTTGAACTCAGGTAGATGGGTTTCTGACTCTGGGTCTGTCAACTGCACCACCTTGCTATTCCTACCTTTCTCTTTACGGTCCCCTGATTTCAGGTAGACATAGGAAGCAGAATGGACCTCTCTTGAGGTGGAAGGAAGGTAAGGGGAGATCAAAATAGCAGGTCAGATGGAAAGATGCCTTCTTAATAAGATCTATAGTCAGTTACAAGAGCTAAGCCTGGCTGTCCACACAGGAAAAACCTAGTGAATGAAAAATACCTGTTGTCTAAACTGTGATATACAGCTGGACAGACAGCCCATTGAACTGGTGTATGAGTACATATATCTTAGACATTTCAGATGGACAATAGACTTTGTCCAGAAGTGAATAGGAGGAGAGAAGGCTAGATTGGATTTGGGAAAATGTATGGAACTTTTAATAACTTAGTGTGGATCTTTATTATTTTTTGTGGGTTTTCTCAAAGACTTAATTTAAAATGGAAACTAAGTTCAAAAGTACTGCTGATACAACAGCTGGAAATCAGCATTTATGGGGAATTGATACATAATCTAGATTGCTTCCTTATACAGACACAAAAAGAGAAATAAAGAGAAAAATTTGTGGTGAGAAAAGAAGAAATAATACTCAGAACACATTGCATTTATGACATGTTTTCAAGTTGAGACCAGAATTCATTTTGGGAGAGGAAATTAAATTAATTCTAAAGTAATAGCTGAAAAGCATGCTTCCTGCTCGAATAAAAAAAGGGCTGCTTCCTTGGCATTTGTTTTGGGCAGAGTTTAGATGCTTGCTCAATTGTACAATAGCTACTTGACTGGGATTTCACTAAGAGCAGCACTACATCTAGTCCAACTCCTTTGTGTTATAGATTCTGTGTGTGTGTGTCTGCACATGCATGTGTGGAGGTGGGGTGAGGTGTGTTTGGGGGGGAGAGTTAGTTAAATAACTTGCCTAAGGCTAAGCGGTAAATACCAGATATGGGATTTGAACCTAGTCCCTCTTGCTCAGCAGAAGTGAATCCTCCAGGAACTACTGTAGTATTTAGATGGCTATCACTCTAGATAAGAGGTTATTAACCCGTGTTCTGTGAATAGTCAGTCAGTCAATAAACATATATTAAATGCCTAATATATTCTCTCTCTTTCTCTCTCTCCCTTCCCCACACATGTATGCATAATAAACACACATGTGTCTATATATGTATACACATACAACACGCACATACATGTATTGTGTATTCTCTCGCCTATGACTGAAATTTAGCACTTCCTTCAATTATGAATTTAAAACAGCTTACTCTGAGAAGGGGTTAATGGACTTTTACAGATTACCAAAGAGTTTCTTGACCCCCAAAAGGGTAACAACTTCTGATCTGGGTTTTGCTTTCACTGAAGATATTTTTAGGAAATCCACATGTAATTCTAGTAACTTTTCATGACTATCTTCAGAATAGCTAAGTTTCATTGGGTCACTCAAACCACTATTTTGGACATATTCAGGTGCTACCTGACAGCTGTGTCATAATGTCTAATCACCTTAAACTCCCCAAGTTCTTTGAAAATGGATGTTTACAAAGGCCAGATTAGAAAGTATGCTGTTCCTTTATTAAAATTTTCCGTCCATGTTCATATTCCCCTCTGTTGCCTTCTCTTTTTTGAGTTCTAGATTTCATTTAAATAATAAAGGGGAAATAAACTCTTCACTGTATTTTCTGGTAGCTGAAAGAGAATTCTGGGATAGATCTCTAGAAGAATAGATGAAAGCAGGAGAGAAAATTCATTCATTCATTTATTTATCCAATTGTTTACTATCAGTCATTCATTCAACAAGGACTTATTAAGTTCTTAGCATGTTTAGGCACAAAAATGAAATACTTCCAGTCCTCAAGGAGCTTACATTCTTCTGGAGGGAAATAATATGTACACTGAAAAGTAAATACTGAATGTGTACAAAATCAGTGGAAAATAATTCTGGTGGGAGGACAGTGGTAAATGGGAGGATCCAGATAAGTCTTTCAGAGAAGAATTGAGCTTTCAAGGAAGTGATGAATTCTAAGAAGTTTAGTTAAGGATGATTTTCATTTCAGGAATTGGGTATAGTTTGTATAAAGTCTCAGGGAAAGGAGATGGAATAGATTTGTTAGAAAGAAAGTAAGTAAACTAGTTTGGCTAGAAGGTCTTAACCATGGGAAAAGTCAATTGACCAAAGTCATTCTACCCTCAAGCTTAATCTGTGCCTTTAAACACTGTCTTCACTTTTTGGATTTTGTCATTGCAAATTATGATTGAGGCCTGGCTCTACACTTTGAGGGGCCTATAGTAGTTTTAAGGGAGCCTCAGTGGTACCCTAGAATCACACAGGGTCCTGAGGTCTGCCTCATGGAAAGCTGGCCTATTGCCATGCTGTGTGGCAGAAGAAAAAAATGGGTTCCATTTATATTCTCTTATAGACCAGCCTTTTGGATGACAGAATTCTTTCCAATCAAAATGCCATGGATTACTACCTGCTGTGAGCTAATAGGGTTCTAATTAGCATATTTCATTTATTTACTTAACTGGAATAGAAACCATTGGGCACCCAGCCCACTTCCAATGGTTTCCTGGGGAAGCCACAAATGGCTGGCTGTAAGTGTTAGGTTCCTGCATTAAGGGGATCGAGGCTAGTATGAGCATAATGGAGGTGATGATTCCCTCCTCCCCCACCTCCTTCTCAGCCCACTCCTTCCCCACCTGGGGTGCAAGCAGGAGCTGCCAGCCTGTAATCTCTCCACACTCCAGTAACAGTCTCACATGTGAAAGGAAACTCTGTAGTTGTCTCCAAGAGTGTGTGTCTAAGAACAGATTCTGTGGGTTAGGAGGGCACCCCAGCCCTTTCTGCATTAAGTAAGTGGTATCCCACTTACCATAAAGGATTCAGTCCACCTTCTGGGCCAGGTGCATGTTTCTCTTTTCCATGTTCTCTTTCTCTCAGGGGAAAAGGACATTAACAGAGTGAACAAGAGAGGAACAGCCTCTGTGTCATCAGGACCTTCCCTCTAATCTCACCTTGGGCAAATACAAAGTTTTCCTTTGTCTTAATTCTCTCCTTCTTTCAAAAAGTCAGAGGCTCCTAAACCTGAAATGAAAAGGAACCTCAGAGCTAATCTAGTCCTACTTTTCATCATATAGATGCGGACACTGAAGCTTAGAGAGAGTAAATGGTTTGTCCACGAACCAGTTAACTTCAGAGGCAGGATCTGAACTCTGGTCTTCTGATTCCAGGTATGCTGGTTTCCTCATTATCCTGTGGTTCTTTACCTTGGTCTGGGACGTTATGTCGAATATCATTGACATTCAGTCATTTCAGCTCTCTCTGATACTTCATGACCCCATTTTGGGTTTTCTTGTCAGAAATACCGGAATGGTTTGCCAGTTCCTTCTCTAGTTCATTTTATAGATGAGGAAATGGAGGCAAGTAGGGCTAAGTGATTTGCTCAGGGCCACATAGATAGTGTCTGAGGCCACATTTGAACTCAGGTCTTCCAGACTCCAGGACTGACAAACTCTATCTACAGTTCCACATATATACATCATATACAAATAATAATGTATACCTAATATATCTAACACTTGTATACATATATTTAATGTCTTATGTATGTTTTATATTGTATAGGTTACAGATACCATGTTATTACATATAATAAAGGAAACCAATTATCTTGAAATATATGTGCATTTATATATGTATATAATAAAGGAAACTTATGTGATACATATATATTTATACACACATAACTGATTTTGTTGAAGTGTGTATGTATACACATACATATATATGTGTGTGTGTATACACAGACACATATCTGAAGGGGCATCTAGGTGGTACAGAGGATAGAGTGCCCAGCCTGGAGTCGGGAAGAAGAGTTTTCCTGAGTTCGACTCTGGTCTTAGACACTTACTAGCTGTGTGAATCTGGGCAAGTCACTTAACCCAGTTTGCCTCAGTTTCCTCATATGCAAATAGAGTTGGAGAAGGAAATATGAAACCAATCCAGTATCTTTTCCAAGAAAACTCCAAATGGGGTCACAAAGAATCAGACATGATAGAAATGATTCAACAAGAGCAGCAGCATATATAAACACACATGTATATATACATCTATGCATGTACTATGCACGTGCATATATGTATATATGTACATACATCACTTACATGCATACATCTCTTCCAGCTCCAAGTAACAACAGTAACGATTTGCCTGGAGCCTTAAAGTTTACAAGGAGCTTTTCCTAGATTATCTCATGTAATCCACACAACAACCCTTTGAAATAGGTGCTATTAATACCTCCATTTTTCCGATGAGGAGACTGATGCTGATGAATGTTTAGTGACTTGCCCAACATCATACTGTTAAGGTCTGAAGCAGGATTCACTGAACTGCATAGTTGCCCTAAATCTTTGAGCCTATGGGTATTGAATTTAGTTCTGTGCCTCAGTTTACCTTGCCTCATTTTAGAAGCTTTATGACTAGAGGAGGGCAAACAGAGGGCTAAGGGCACTCTAGACCCTTTCAATTGAGGACCAGTCAAAGGAACTGTGGATGTTTAGGCTAAACAAGACTTGGGGGTAACATGATAGCTGTCTTCAGTTATCATGTGGATAACTGCCATATGGAAGACAAGTTAGACTTTTTTTTGTCTTTGTCTCTAGAAAATAAAACTAGAAACAACTGGGAAGAAATTGAAAAGAAGCAGATTTTGGTTTTATTTAAGGAAAATGATGGCTATCCAAAAATGGGATGGGTTGTTTCTGGAGGCAGTAGGAGACCACAGAGCTTGGCATATCACCTGATTCATAGAAGGCACTTAATAAATGTTTAGTGACTGATTGACTGGGTTCCCTATTAAGGTCTTTAAATAAACGGTGAGGGGCTGCTAAGTGGTTCAATGAATAGAGCACTGGCCCTGGAGTCAGGAGGACCTGAGTTCAAATGTGGCCTCAGACGCTTAACACTTACTAGGCAAGTCATTTAACTCCAATTGCCCTCCAACAAAAGCAAAAAACAAAAAAAAAGTGTGAGAAGTATATTTGTTAGACATTGTAGTCAAGATTCATTGACAGCTATGGGTTGGGCAAGCTTATTTCAATGTTTCTTCCACCTTTGAGACAGATATGATTACTCAGTGAATTGCCCATCCAACTGTGTTATAATTTGTGTATTGGGCAGTCTTCTGTGTGGAGAGGTCCCTATGCCGATCTCTTCTGCCTTGTCATGGAGTTGCTGACTCACATTTCATACCTGTACAGTTTTATTCTCTATAGGACACATTCTTTTTCCTCTGGTGTGTCCTCCTACAATCCATCCTACAATCATGTGAGGTAGGCAAAATAAGGATTAGTATTCCCATTGTACCGATGAAGAAACAAGCTTGATGGGGATTAAGTGACTTGCCTCAGTCACCTAGTTAGTGATAGAGACAAATCTCCTTCATACCTTCTTGAAATCTTTGGCCTAAAAATTATTCCTAATTCTGCCTATGTCACTAGATCTTGTAGGGCACACAGGTGGAGGAAGGCCATTTGACAGTCAGGTGAAATTGCTGGGGATGGTCAGCCAAGGGAAGAGACTAGCTAGGCAGCACCTCCTGTATACACCTGGTACTGCTGCTACCCTGGTGCTGGCTCTCATCAGCTCACAACAGGACTATCACGATAGCCTGCTGAGGGGTCTCCCTGCCATGAGGCTCTTCCATTCAGCTGCTAAAGTGATATCCTCAAATGTAAGTCTGGGGATGTTCTCTTCCCTTCCCCCACTTACTAAAATTTAGTGACTCCCTATCACTTTCTGGAGCAAATACAAAATGCTTTGTTTTTCATTCAAAGCCCTAGGCAACTCAGCCCCTCCTACTTCTCCAGTCTTTTTAAACCTTCCTCCCCAACGTGTACTCTTTGATCCAGCGACACAGGCCTTCTGGCTGTTTGGTGAATAGGACACTCCATTTCTCAGCTGGCTCCAGGCATTCTCTGTGGCTAAACCCAATGCCTGGGAAACTCTCCCTTTTCTGCTCCAAATAGCGACTGACCTCCCTAGATTCCTTTAAGCATCAACTAAAATTCCATCTCCTATAGGAGATACCCCTTCTTAATTCTAGTGCCTTCTCTTTATTAATTATTTCCTATTTATCCTATATTCAGCATCCTTTGTATATATTTGTTGCCATGTCGTCTTCCCCATTAGACTGTAAGAGGCTTGAAAGCAGGGATTGTGTTATATTCTTTTTTTAATTTTTATTTTTTTGGTATCCCTAGCACAATTCTGGCACTTAGTAAACACTTGCTAAATGTTTATCGAATTGAATTGAAGGTTGGCCATGATAGCTGTTTCAAGCAGATTAAAGTAGATGAAGCCTTTATTAGCACCTACTACATAGCGGTCATAGAATAATTAAAGACTGTCTCATGGTAGAGGAATTTGATTTATTCTGCATGGCCCCAGAGGGGAAAACTTTGAAGAATGGTCAGAATATGAAAAGAGAAAAAATGAGATTTGATATCAGGAGAACATTCCTAACAATGAGGCCTGTTCAAAAGTCGAATGAGCTGCCTTGAGAGATAATGAGTTCTCCTTCTTTGGAGAGTCTTGAAAGAAGATGGTCAGTTGTCAGGCACATTATAGGAGGGACTCTTGACATTTTGGCTTAAATGCTTTGGAGGTTCCTTCCAATCCTGAGAACGGGTGATTCTGTCATTAAGCATTACTCACACCTCTTTTTAAACATATAGTTTTTAATATCTTTTTAGATTCCTCCCCCCCCCAAACCCTCTGCCACCCTCCTCACAAAGAGCCATACTCTGGGTCAGAGGACAGGTATAGCAGTCACTTTATTTGTATCATTTCAATGGCCTTATAGCAAGTATTTAAAAAAAAAGAAAATTATCACAATCAATACACTGAAAAATAATTGTGTTACATGCAACGTCCCACACTGCCAGACAAGGTCACAAAAGAGCAGGAGAAGGTGCCTCCTCTATTTTGGGGGGGGAGGACAAGCTTGTTCTTTATAACTGTAAAATAAATTCTCCATTGTCTGGTCCTGGTTCTTTGCATTCATGCCATTGTAGTTGTGTTTTTGTGGTTTTCCTAGCTCTGCTCATTCCACTTTGCATTAGTACATTTAAGTCTCCCCACACTCCTCTGTGTAATAACAATAATCCCTTACGTTCATGCCCCTCGATTTGTTCAGCCATTCTCTGATGGTGCATCTCCTAGTTCCTTATTACCGGAAAAAGTAGAGCCATCAAAATCCTCCTGTTTACGGAAGTTGAAACCTCCTTGGGGCATATATGCTTACTAGTAGAATCTCTGGGTCGGAAGATGGGTATAGTAGCCACTTTGTTTGTCTAATTTCAATTGCTTTCCAATATAGCTATACTAATTCACAGCTTCTCCCCACATCTCTTAATTTCTTCTATATTGCCCTGAATGATTCTCATATTGATTATATATGATTTGTTTCTCTAGTTCAGTGCCAGGCAATATGAACACAAGAGAAATGCTTTTTACTCTGTTTATATCCCCTCTAGCACTTAGTGCACACAGTAGGTGCTCAGTAAATGCTTATTGAATGAATGGCTATTATTTCTCTCCTGGAGCTACTGAACCAGTTGAGTATCCCATATCCTCCTGCTGTGATTGTTACAGCCTCTTGTTATCATATTTAAGATGCTCACAATTGCTTTTAATACCACGAGCTGTTTCTTAATTTAAACTATGCCTTTCAGACACTTTTCCAAAGTCTTTTCTTCCCACAGAAGAGCATTCTTCTGAAATGCAAAAGAAAATTGTCTTGGTTTTCCTACCTGGAATTTGTCTTTCTTATACTTTTTTGTTCCCCCTGGCAAAACTAGAATTGGACCTTTATTAACATATAGTCAAATGATAACAGGTCTACTTACCTTTTTCCATATAAACATTTACCTTTCCCCTCAGGAATTGTTCTTTGATACTTAGTGGATGGATAATCTTATTAATATATTTACTCCCCCTAAAGATGCAGATGATATGACTCTGGGCAAATCGCTTAACCTCTGTGTGCTTCAGTTTTCCTGGTCTGTGAAATGGGAATAATCATAACATTAACCTTCCAAGGTTGTTGGTTGTTCTCATTATCTCATTATCAAATGAGATAATTCTTGTAAGGCACAGTGCCTATAAGTATTTATTGTTTTTATTGTTGGTTCAATTGGTTGGTTTTATTCAGTCTTGACTGACTCTTCATGACTCTAGCAAAGATGCTGGAGTGGCTCGCCATTTCCTTCTCAAGCTCATTTAAAAGGTGAGAAAACTGAAGCAAACAGGATTAGGTGACTTGCCTGGAGTCAGAACTAGTAAGTGTCTGAGGACAGATTTGACCTCATGAAGATGAGTCTTTCGGACTCCAGCCTGGGCACTCTATACGTGTCACCTAGCTGCTCCAAAAGCACAATATAAATGTTACCTATTACTACTACTATTGTTATTATTTGTAAAGCACTTTGCAAATCTTAAAGTGCTACCTGTTACTTATATTTTTTATAATGTGATATTCTTATCTTCCACCATCCCCCCAACCCCAAGAGATTTTACTTTTTTTTTCTGGAGGGCAGTTGGGGTTAAGTGACTTGCCCAAGGTCACATGGCTAGTTTTTTGTGTTAAGTGTCTGAGGCCGGATTTGAACTCAGGTCCTCCTGACTCCAGGGCCGGTGCTCTATTCACTGTGCCACCTAGCTGCCCCAACCCAAGAGATGTTAAAAACATGTTGATGTTCTGATCTTGGTTGTTATGTATCTGTTTGGTGAGATCAAATCTTTTCTTACTGAGGGGGTGGTTACTTGGCTCTTTTGGGCTGTGTCATAATTGATTTCTGCTTACTAACTTGATTCTTTTGGGGGGAATTGTAAGATAGACTGGTTATAATGGCAAAGACATGGCGGATAATCAAAGTATTTCACTAGTATCGTTATCCTGTTAGAAGAATGTAAAGCAGGCATGTAATAAGAGAGATGGCACCTCATGGTATGGGAAGGGATGGATGAAAGTTATACATGATGAGCAGGTGTGGATGGTTTGTGATCAGAATGACTGTAGTAAATATAAAATTAATCAAATCCATTTGAGTAAAAAACTCCCTACAACATGATTACAACTGGCAACGTTTTTAAAAAATTCATTTCCCATTCTCCAGCATCAACAGTTTGTTTAAATATGTCAGGAGAGATTATTATTGCTTTGTAAGTAGTTCTAGATTTGGTAATATTATATGTCCTCCATTCCTCCCCCTTTCTTCTCATTATTTCACTTGAGATTTTAGACCTTCAATTGCTCCAAATAAATGTTATTTTGCATCATTCTATAAAGTTACCTTTGACAATTTTATTGGAATATCACTAAATTTGTAAATTAATTTAGGTAGTATAGTAACTTTTATTACTTTGGCAAGACCTAACCAATCAATCCATCTGCAATTATTCCTGTCCTTTTCTTCTTCTACAGAGTCTTTTGTAGTTATATTTATGTAAGTCCCCAGGGTGTCTTGATAGATTAACTACCAAATAGCCTATACGCTTTATAGCTATTTTGAATCTAATGTCTCTTTCTATTATTTCTTACTGGGTTTTGTTAGTTTTTTTTTAATATAAGGGTTAATAATTTGGGACCTTCATAAAGTAAGAAGCCCATTTTCTAGTCTAGGGTCAATAACAATAAAGCCAAGTTGGCCATAAGAGTATTTGTTATGCAAGCAGCTAGAGACATAATTTCAAACCAATCAAAACAGCCAGGATCATTCAAGAGGCAAAAGATACTGGTAAGTTTGAACGCTGTTAGCAAAAAAAAATGCTTTTATCCCTGGACATTGTTGGTACTGAGTTGCTATAAACAAACAAACAGAAAATAGCTCACCTGAGCATATTCAGATTCCATCAGCATACCTGAGCATCTTTTGCTCATCCTCTTCAGGTCATGAATTCCCCCTATCCTTATAAGCAAATTTCAGATTCTTTTCTAGTCCTATTGTCCTAAAGAATTATATAACTATTTGTTATTATTAATTATCACCATTAAAAATCATCATTAATAATCATCTTTAATTATCATCATTAATTAATACTCATTTCATTTTTCTCATGGTTTTTTCCCAATGGAGATCAAAGCTATAACTGGGGAGGGGCATCAAAAGCTTGGTCCAATAAGTCCAAATTTAAAGGGCACTAACAATAACCTTGCTCTTTTAGCAGCATAGACGTATCTTATATCTATTTAACAAAAAATTTATAACTTAAATAGAAAGTTACTATGTGGAACTCTTTTACTTTTTACTCTTTATTTGTTCCACCCTGGTTAGATTTCTTTCTATTATCCATGATGGAACTTTTCCGTATCCCCCTCCTTCATGTCAGTCAATCAATAAACATTTATTAAACACCCAGTATGTGCTAGAAACAGTGCTAAACTCTGAGTTTAGTTACAAAAAGAGGCAAGAGGCTATCCCTGTCCTCAAGGAGCTTACAATCCAGTGGGGGAGCCAACAGGTAAACAAACATATACAAATAAGCTATGTGTAAAATAAAAAGGAAATAATTAACAAAGGGAAGGCACTAGAATTAAGATGGGTGGTGGCAGGCTTCCTTGAAAAGATGGGGTTTTAGCTGGGACATAAAGGAATCTGAAGAAGTTAGTAGATAGAATTGAGGAAGGATAATATTCCAGGCATTGTTGTCAGGGAGAGTAAAATGGCAGGTACCAAGAGAGGAAGTGTCTTGGTCATGGGTCCTGGGTCCTTTGCCCACAGGGGTCAGTGTCTGGGCACTTTGGGGGCAGCCTGCCTCCAACTGGAAAAATTCTAATTAGGGCTCTATTATACATAGGTGGAAGTTGAATAATCATTGATTTTTGATGATTTATTTTCATAATCAATTCTGTTTTATTGATTATACCCTCAGATTCATTCATTCAGACATTCCATTCTGTGATATATTTCTGTTCATTCATCTATTCCATTCATTAGACAGAGAGTGAGGGATTGGCTGATATGACTCCTAAATTCCCTTTCACCTCTGAGATTCTGTGGTTCTCGATATGACCCTCAGTCTGAGGACGCTCCTTTTGTGAACTTGTTCTCCAAAGTGGCTTAAGCTAGATACATCATTGCACCTTCTGAGTATGTATTTGATCCACAAGTATGGATCACTCTGGCTTAATTAAGTTCCATTCTTGACAAACAAGGTTGATGCAGGGACAGTTACAGACTGAGTAATATCCAAATGAGATGACCTATTTCAAGCTTTAAAGAACAAAATTCGTGCAAAGCCTCACTATATTCTGCTTGAAAAATTACTGGTAATTGACTCAGATGAGGTCACAGTCAGAGGAAATGAAAACTAGCTAGAAGACAGTCAAGCTAACAATTACAGGGTCAGTCACTTCAGTTAGTCACAGGACACCTTGGTTAAAGATCATTTGGTTGAAAGTCTAGATAACAATGTCTTGTCACTGTAGTATTGACTACACAAGGGAGCATATCCTCTGAATGGAGCAATTTCCCAGTGACCTCTGACCCATCAGGTAATCACATTTCTAACCATGGTTTCTCTAGTGGGGGGTGAAGCCTGGATCACCCAAAGCAAATAGAGAAGTGTCATGACCTAGCAAAGGACCTTCTGCTAATTCAACAGGCCAGTCAATCTCTTTTTACAAGACATTTTGGCCCCATCAACCTTTCCCTTCCTTTCTGTAACTGAATCAATTTTTGTAGATTTCTGACGTTATCCACCTGTTTGAATGCCCTGGGCTTGCCCCTTCAAGCTCACTCATTCATTGAGAGACCCTCTCTTTTCTTCTATGAGAAGAAGCATCTGAGATTTTTCTTTGAGTTTAAAAAAACACATCCCTTAAGTGGGAATATTGATGAGGGTGGAGATCAGTTATCTTATCACTCTGTGTCTCTTATCATCTGTCCAGTGAGGGGCTGGATTCATAGCATCTTGTGGCAGTCAGGCCATGTGATAGATAAGTCAGGGAGCCATGGGTGCATATCCAGCCTCTGATACTTCCTGTGTAGCCCTGGTCATGTTACTTAGCCTTTGTCTGCCTCAGTTTACTCAACCATAAAGTGGGGATAAGAATAATAACACCTCAAAAAAAAAGACAAGTGAGAAAAAAAGAATAATCTTAAACTGGAAAAAGAAAAAAATGTCTAATAGGGTACTGAAATACAGGATATCTGGGTTATACTAACACTATGTTTGCTACTCTGAATCAGATTATGTGACCTATCCCAAGTGAGAAACATCTTAGGGTACTGAAAGAACTAGCAGATATGAGTGTTGATATTGACTTCCCTTTGAAAGAAATAAAGAAGTATTTCATACCAAAAAAAAAAAAAGAATAATAACACCTCCATACCAGGTTAGTTTTGAGGATCAAATGAGATAAAGTAAAATGCTCTGCACAGTGTCTGGCATATGGTAGATGCATAATAAGTCCTTCCTTCCTTCCTTCCTTCCTTGCTTCCTTCCTTCCTTCCCTCCTTCCTTCCTTCCTTCCCTCATTCCTTCCCTCCTTCCTTCCTTCCTTCCCTCCTTCCTTCCCTCCTTCCTTCCTTCCTTCCTTCC
>CM053593.1:36696946-36713612 GCA_028646575.1 Pseudocheirus occidentalis | reverse complement strand
CTCTCTCGCCTTGCAAATAGATCGTTTAAAGACTAGAGACTTCTGTACTGGCAGTACTAACCCTCCACTTTTTGACCTCTGAGAGTCATCAATTGTTATCAAACCAGCTGCTTTCATTTTATATTTTCTTTCCCTGCCTTCATGCAAGGAAACCAGGGACTAGAGCTGTGTATTCCCTTGAGTGAGAGTTGAGGTCCAGTTCAAATTCCTTCCCTTCCCCCTCATTCTTGCCTGCCAACAATTATAGCTCATTATGACTTCAAGCCGCCCACCACCATGGACTCCCTGCTGGGATGGGCTGTTGGTCCCTAATATCCCACTGCCAATCAATGTCCCATGAGCTCTCTGCTATGTGCTGTTACTAAGCAAACCTGCTTCGTGAGGCTGTGTGGGCAAGAAGCCCAGCTGGAGAGCCACAGCAGTGGCCAGAGACAGCAAAAGGTACTCCCCCATTCTCACTGTCTAGGAAATAAAAACCAACCACCTAAATGAGTAGTAACTCCCACCCAGATCCATAGTTGTTAATCTACTTCTGTTCAAGAAGTATGAGGGGAAAGTCTGATAGATTATAAACTGTGGGCCCAGGCTGAAATGTTCCGTCCTGATACCCTGTGTGTCACTTGTGACTGTCTGAGATGATTGGTTAACAATTTTTATGGGTTTTGGGGTAAAGGAGAGAGAGAAAAAAAAGAAAGGGAAGGAAGGAAGGAAGGAAGGAAGGAGGGAAGGAGGGAAGGAAGGAAGGAGGGAAGGAAGGAAGGAGGGAAGGAAGGAAATCTTGAAGCAGGGCTACATCTAGCATCTTTGCTTTCCCTCTAGTGCAAAGACACTTTACAAGGATGCTGCCTGCATCAGAGTTATTTTCTCTCTGAAAACAACAACTGTTTGATCAGCTCTGTTCCTTGTTTCAGCTCAAAGAATCCATGTTAGGGTTCCTTCTTTCTCACAAGGCTCCAGGTGATTCCCTTACACAAGGAGGGCAAGAGAGGGCACAGACAGGAGGGAGGTGAGGATATCTAGCATCGACAAGCACAAATCAAAAGAGACTCCAATCTAGGTTTTTCCTGTACCAAGAAATAGAAGATTGAGTTTACCATCAATGTCTGAACAATTACCCAGGGGTTGGTGAACTCCCTCAATCTGGTCTCTCCTTTGTCATAGGGTAAAGAGTTTATTAGGGAAAAAAATTCAATTTCAGACCTCAAAATTGTCTTGCTTGGCCTCAGGCCCCATCTCTACTAGGTCTTGAAATATATTCCTCAGTTGAACAGGGCTCTCCCTGCTGTACTCCCTGCCTCCACTCACATGATTGCTGCCAGCATCACTAGAACACTGTTTCCCTGTCTGGTTGTAAAGAGACTTGCTTTTCAAATGGTGGTGTTAATGCTAACCTTTGGCCTTTTCATTAAGTGGCCCATAGTAGGAATTTGAAATGGAAGTGTAACAATTCACAGTGGAATTGGTGTGAGTACAGACACAGCTGAAGGAGGGATGGAACATGTAGAAGTTCTGGGGGTTGAAAAATAAACTGGAGTCAGTAATGCTAGATGGATAATTCTGCGTCATGGTGTTCCCCATGCACTGAAATACTCCCTCATCTGTCTGAATCTTCGCAGAGGCTGTCCTCATTATCCTTGGAACACTACGCTCTCCCTCCACCTCCCGAATCTTGGTATTCCAAGTTGACTTCAAGAAGATTTAACTGAAGCACCACCTTCTACCTGGAGCTTTTCCTAATCGCCCCACCCCCAAGATGTCATTTCCCTCTCTCAAAAAATTACCTTGTATCTATTTTGCATGTGTCATATATGTTCTTCACAGAATGCCAGAATTTGGGATTGAGAAGGGACGTCAGTAACCTTCTAGTTCAAGGATTCTTAACTTTTTTTGGATCATGGATCCATTCCTTTAGAAGTCTAATGAAGCCCTGTACCCCTTCTCAGAATGCTTTTCAAGGCATAATATTAAAATTTTTAAAAACAAAACATCATAAAATATAGTTATCAAAATATTTTTAAATGATTTTAAAGACCACAGGGCAGGAATCCCTGATGTAGTTCAACCCCAGAAGGGAAAGAAATCTCTCACCATTAACACACCTGACAAAGCCACCCAGCTTCTGACTGAAGATCCCCTAGGAGAGGAAACACATGACTCCTCAAAGCAAACCATTCCCTTTCTGGATAGCACAAATTCTTAAGCTTTTTTTGGACATCAAACCTAGAGTCATATCTTTGCAGATTCCACGCATTTCTTCTGGTTTTGTCCTCTGGAATCCAACAGAAGTCCCCTTCCAAGGACAACTATCTATCCCTCGTGAGTCTTCTTTAAGCTGGACAACCTCGAGTCTCAACTGACACAAACACAACATGGGCTAAAGGCTTTCCTCTGGCTATTGCCTTAAGCCACAGATCACAGAACTGGACCCAATCCTCCAAAGGATGCTCCCTTTTCCTAGACCATATGTCCCCTTAATGCACTGCAAAATTACACTGGCTTTTCAATAAATAAACCAATGAACTCTCATGTATAAAGTACTAGGGATTCAAAGACAAGCGACAAATATGGCGTCCACCCTCAAGGAGCTCACATGTTAATAGAGGAGAAATAATAAACTAGTGATGGGGCAGCTATGTGGCACGGTGGAGAGAGCAACAGACCTGGAGTCAGCAGGACCTGAGTGCAAATCCGACTTCAGACACTTATTACCTATGTCACCCTGAGCAAGTCACTTAATTCAGATTGCCTTCCTGCCAAAATAATAATAATAATAAACTAGACACATAGAAGATACATAGAGTAGATAGATGGGGGACTAAGAAAAGCCTTGTTGATAAGTTGAAACTTGAGCTGAGACTTGAAAGAAGTCAAGGAACCCAAGACAGATGTGAGGAGGGAGGGCACACCAAGTTCAGGGCACAGCCAGCTTAAACCATAGAACCTGGAGATGGAATATCATGAGTAGGCCAGTCTACTGAGATCAAAGAGTATGTGGAGTGTGAAGAGAGGGAGAAGCCTGGGAAGGTGGGGAGAGGCCCCAGGTGTTATGGAGGGTTTTTTTGATATTTGATCCTGAAGGTCATAGGGTACCGCTGGAACTCTGGCTTCTTGAGGAGTGGGTGGGGAATGATGACACGGTCAGACCCACACTTCAGAAAGATTCCTTTGGCAGTAGAACACGGATAGACCAAAGAAGGAAGAAATGATAGAGGGACGGACCAATGAAAAGGTGACTGCAATAATTGTAATAATAATAACAATTGCTGATGTTTATAAAGTACTTTATGAATATTATCTCTTTTGATCCTTACAAGTAACACTTGTGAGTTGGGTGCTATTGTTATCTCATTTTACAGATGAGGGAATTGGCGAATAGAAAGATGGTTAAATGACTTGCCCAGGGTCACACAGCCAGATTTCAACTAAGGAATTCCTGACTCCAAGTCCAACACTCTGTCCATGACACCACATAACTGCCTTCACATGGTGCTGGTGAGAGGTGATGGGGGTGACTGTGATCGAGAAGGGGACAAATGTGAGAATTGCAGAGTCAAAGTGACAAGATTTGGTAAAAGACTGGCTGTGAGAGGTAAGGGAGAATGAGCAGTAAAGATGACCCAAGTTGCAAGTCTGGGTGACTGAGAGTGTGGTAGTGCCCTTGACAGGAATAGGGAAGATCAAAAGAAAAGAGGTCTTGTCAGGAAAGATACTGGGTTCTCTTTCTGGCATGCCTATAGGGCATGATGTCTAAAAGACACTTAGTGATGCCAAATGATAGCTCAGGAGAGATTATGTCCTTTGAGACTGTATGTGGGGAAAAGAGAAGCCAGCACAGAACAGAACTGGAGGATGAAGGGTATCCCTGCAGATAACGGGTCTGAAAGACATGAAAAACTAAGCAGGAACAACCAGATGGGCAGGAGAAGAACTAGGAAATGGGATAGCTAGATGGTGCAGTGGATAAATGCTACTGGACAAAAGAAGACCTGAGTTCAAAACCAGCCCCAGACACATACTAACTGTGTGAGTCTGGGCAATTCACTTAATGTCTATTTGCCTCAGCTTCCCACATCTGTAAAAATAGAGATACTAATAGCATCTACCTCCCAGATTTGTTGTGAGGATCAGATGGGATAATAACTGAAAACACTTAACACAGTCCCTGAAGTGAAGTTTATTATTCTTGATGCTATTGTTATTAGGAGAGAGCAGCATCATGAAAACCCAGAGAGCAGGGAGACAGGAGAGGATGGTCAAGAAGTTGACTGGCTGTTGCATCCCACTCCCAACTCCTACAATGCTTGCAATTCACTAAAACCCCCAGATCATTTTCAAAATAAAGGCTGTCTAATTCTCTCAAATCTCATACTTATTAAGTTGATTTTTTTTGGTATCCAAGTACCAAAACATACGACATTTACAAGACCTTATGTGCTCTTTTCCCTGAGAGATGTAAGTGCTTTAAGGACAGGGATGGTTTGACTTTTGTCTTGGTATCTCTGTTGCCTAGCACAAGACCCAGCATACAGTGGCCATTTAATTAAAGCATGGTCATTGCTAGACTGATTGGTACCATTCCACTTAGTTATTAGATGCCTGAACCACTAATGAGACAGCTCACACTGTTTCCTTCATATGACCCATTGATTCATCAGCCATTACTTGTGAAGTAATGTCAAGCACTTGGACACCCCACAAGTACCTAACATTCATTACCACTCCCTCTACTTACAATTTTTGTCTTTTGACAATTGTTCATTAAGCTTTATAAATGTGATAGCATGGTTAATGCAGTGTAATGACTGCAAAAAACCCCTGTAGGGCAAATGGAAAACTTTCACAGCTTAAGACTGGCAATTGTTCAGTGACCCCCTGGCTCTCATGGTGACTGATTCATGGAGAAAGAATACAATATATATGGTGGGAGGTAGCAAAACAGGGTGATAGAGTGCCAACCCAGGGCTTAGAAGATCTCCATTCAAATTAAGCCTCAAGCGTTGAATAGTTCTTTGACTTGGGGCAAGTCATGTATCTGTGTGTCAGTTCCTTCATCTGTAAATGGGAATATCACCTGCTTCACAGGTTCATCATGAGTCTCAATGTCAATAATGCATACAAAGGGGTATGCAAACTTTGAAGATCTGCTAGCTATTATTATTATATTATATATAATTTATTTTATTTTTATTATATAGCTATATACATACATGTGTGCATGTATATAATATGTACCATATATTGTAATATAAATGTGTATATATAATATATCATTATATTACATGTACTGTATACATATGTGTATGTATATATGTGTATAATGTGTATGTTGTATGTGTTATGTGTTTGTATAATCCAGATCTTGGATTTATGGCTTCATCATTGTAAGGAACTCCCATGGATGGATGGAAAACACATTTATTAAACATCTACTATGTGCCAGGTCCTGTGTTGAGTGCCTTGCAAATATTATTCCATTTGATCATCACAGAAGCCCTGGGAGAGAGGAAACCCCTTCCCATTAATGGCTATGGCAGAGAAAACTTCAGAGATTCTCCCAGGCTCTCACAGATTTTATACACACACACACGTATACATATATATCTGAGATATATATATATATTTACACACATATATACATATGCATATTTATCTGATATACACACACACACATATATATATATATATATATATATATATATATATATATACACACATATATATCTGATATATATCAGACACTGACCATGAACCTAGCTAGGTCTTTCTGATTCTGGCTATACTGCCTCTTAGATGTTACATGTAATATTGTTATGGTACTAGATGATTAACAGCCCACCTAGGAAGCACCCAGTCTCATAATTTCTGCCCTGTAGAACCATCAGATGGCAAAAGAATTAGAGGTCTAAAACTAGCTATCCAACAAGCTCTCTTTGTATCGCTTAAGTCTTGCAGAGAACTAGAACTCTTTGGGTAGCAAATCGGGAAGGCAGGAAGCCCCACGAAGATCCTACCTTTTTGTAGTTCTATGAAGGAAGAATCAAAGGAAGGAGAGAAGAGACAGAATTCCATGATGGGCTACATACTTCCCTGGGCCAATAATTGTCAAGTCTACACAGATAGTCACAATCATAACAAGAGGCACCACTATGTTCCTTATTTAAATTGCCCAAGTGGAAGAGCAGTAATTTTAGGAACAGGGTCATGAAAATTACGAGGGAAAGTTATATGCATGTTGGCAGTTCCTAAAATTAGGGTAAGCACCTAAGATATGTATGTATGCACACACACACACACACACACACACACACACACACACACACACACATATATATATTTAAGTGAAAAAAAATAAGTCCCTTCCAAGCAATTCAAATAGCAAGTCTAGAAAATGTAAAATGTACCTGGTCCATTATTGTTAACAAGGTTCCTGCGTGTGCTCTTCCAGCTAGGATTTTGCAACACTGGTCTCTCCTGATCTTCCTCCTATATGACTGTTTCTTTTTCTTCTTTTTTTCTTGTGCCTCTGCTAGAGCAACATCCATGCCAAGGTTGAACTCAATATCTTACTCTGTTTTTTACATTCTTCTAACTTGCTTTTGTTGTTTTGAAACTTGGGTTGCTTGGGTTTTGAAAAGTAGGAATATTCAATAATTTTATAAAGCCTCAAGGGTAAAATAAATAAGAGTTCTTCAGGAACAATTAGTGGGATAAGAAAGAAAAATCCCGTTACAATGGGAGAAATGACATTTTGGACTAATGTAGTCTGGGGTAAAATGAGGAAATGAGTCATTCATATCCTTTCTCTGATATTTACTATCAATGGGAGTTGAAGCTAGAAGGCAAAGTGAATAGGGAGTTGCTCCTGGAGGCTGGAAGGTGCATCTTCCTGAGTTCAAATCGAGCCTTGGACACTTATTAGGTGTGTGACCCTGGGCAAGTCACTTAACCCTGTTTGCCTCTATTCCTCATCTGTAAAATGAGCTGCAGAAGAAAATGGCAGTATCTCTGCCAAGAAAACCCCAAAATGGGGTCATGGAGTATCAGAAATGACTAAACAACAACAGTAAATTACCCAGGATCTTCAGAGATATCAATTTGGCAAAATACATGCAGATGCAGCTTGAAACTTAAAAACTAGAACCCAAAGTAATTTCTTCACTGATACCGAGTGAAGAAAAGTACAAAGAAGCATTAACATGTTTATGGAAACCTCATGAATCAATGGGAGCAGGTCACTATTGATGAGTTATATTTCATTATTCCAGTTCAACATCATGGCAAAGTCTCAGGCTTAACATTCTCATTCCCTGTAGAAATGATGGTAGAAACAAGAGTAGAAAATCACTTTCTGCCTCTGAGCAGTGGCTGACTTACTTTTTTTCAATTTGCATACTCAGTACTTGCTTTCCCTTAGATTTCATTCCATTCTCACCTTTTCCTCTCTTTGCATTCAAGTCAGCAATTATCAGCATAGATGTTGATTTGATTTGGAAGCTTTTACCAAGTACTTCACAGAATTTCTCTACTATATCTTCCTCAGCAACCAATGTTGGTAATAAGCTGCACTGATTTCCTTGGTGGGATTTTTGAAAATACTAATCATTAGTACTGTGATAGATGATGAAACAATATTTCTTGTTGCTTCTTGGGTGTATGATAAAACCAATTCCATAGGCACTTTTGTCTCCCCAAGGAAGACTTAGGAGACTTTCCTCTGCTTAGTTTTCTCTTCCTTCTTTCTTCTGATTTCACTTATAGTAAGAATGTAAATATTTATATGAAATAGCTCCTCTTATGATGTGTCCAATTGTTAGCCATTGGACAAGGATCTCACATTTGAATAACAGCAAAATTAAAGTTTACCAATGATCTATGACTGGTAGGATTATTGGCATTCTTCATCATTATTCCCATTCTCTGGCTGCAGAATCAGAAAGGAGGCACACAAAACTGAAGGACAAATACAAAAATTAAACAAAGGAATGGCAAACTTCTACTTCTCACCTGCATAACATAAAAGGCAATGTTTTACCTTTTAAGCCTTAGTTTTGTTCCCTGTAAAGTGAAGAGGATGGACTGGGTGAACTCTAAGGTCCATTCCAGCTGCAAATTTATGATCCTATTATCCTACTGGGGCAAGGGGAGCACTAAGAGCTAAGAGGGATCAGGAAAGGTCTTCAGAAAGTAAAAATAGATGCCTAACTTCATTCTCCATCGGGGGGGGGGGGTTAAAGTTTTGCTTTTTTTCCTTTTTCCTTCTTCCTAACAAATATGCAACTTAGAGTATTCCTTAGATCATCTGGATGGATGTTAAAACAATCACCTATTTTAACAATTTCCTGTAGAAATCATCATTTCTACAAGGAATGAGAATATTAACCTGAGATTTTGCCGTGATATTGAACTTGGATAAAGAAATGTAACTCATCGATGGTGACTTGCTCCCATTGATTTACGAAATTTTCTTAAAATGGTAATTCTTTATATTTTCCCTCCCTCAGTGTAAGTGAAAAATTATTTTGATATCAAACATATATGTTTCAAACTACATTTGTCAAATGAATATATTTTGTTGAATTGATATCCCTAAATACAGTTTTGATCCTGCCTCTCCCCAACCCCCAAATCCTCAATGGCTCCCTATGGCCTCAAAGGTAAAATGCAATATCCTCAGCCTAGTATTTAAAACCCTGTACTGTATAATATGGTTCCACATACCTTTCCAGTATCATTTTATATTACTCTTCTTTATGCTGTCTCCATTTCAGGCAATTTAACCTGTTTTCCTTTATAAAGAATTTTTTTTCTCCCACTTGTATACTTTTGCATGGTTCCTTCTTGCCTCTACTTTTGGAATACCTAGATTCCTTCAATGCAGAGTCCACATGGTTGTTGTTGTCCTTCACTCTTGATGAGGTCCAAAATAACATCACTATGTTAGAGTCAAGTTCCAATGCGTCCAACTGGCTGATCAGACCAATACAAGCTTGCAATGCTCTAATATAGGTCAGGCCCAAATAGTCCGTGTGAACATTAGGGGTGGATTTCAGGTACCAACTCCTGGAAGCTTTTCCTTGAACCCTTCCTCACCGTTATTTGTACTTTCTACCTCTTGGATTTGTTATGTATGTATTTCTATCTACCTTGCATATAGACGTATTTGCTTACTATTTTTACACTGTACACTCTAAGTATAATATAAGCTACCCGACAGCAGACCTTTTTTAGTTATGTTATTGTATTTAATAAATACTTGTTAGTTGAATTGGCCTTAAATATTTAGTAATGAAATAATGCCCATTTTTTATACCTGAGTAAGTCATGGTGTTAAATGTCTTAGCTTCTTACGTAAAAGATGTTTTGACATTCACCCGGAGAAAGGAGATATGCTTGACTAGACTCTGGAGAGAAGACATCTGTAACTTAACTTCTCCAGATTATCCTAACTATCTAAGTAGACTTTGTTCTTGAGTTTGCCCACAGAATTTATGTGAAGGGGCCCACAGTCTACACATGCAAAGACTGTCCTGTAAATTGCTACATCTGGAGGCTGTTTCATACTGTCCCTCCCCTAATAAACAGCAGGCCATTTACATGCCAATTAGGTAATGGAGAACTCAAGTCATAAATGAAATGAGATCTAGCCTGTTTAGCTTTCCAGGCAAACACCTTAAGAACTAAACACCAGTGAAATCTGGCTCAGCTCAGTCTGGCAGAAATGGACATCCCATTTATTCAATGCCTTGTATCTGGGACCAAGCATAATTCAGAATAAAACTCCAGCCTCAACACACTTTGATGCTTCAATGGATCTGGAATCTTGTCCATGTGGGCAGCTTCTCAAAATAATAATAGCTAGCTAGCATTTATAAAATATTTTAAGATTCACGAGGCATTTGACACATTATCTCATTTGATTTTTAGGACTCTGTAAGATGAGTATTGTTATCTCTTCCTTTCCTAGATAAGGAAATTGAGACTAGAAGAACTTAAATGCCTTGCCTAGGGCCACAGAGTTAGTAAGTATCCAAGGCAGAATTCAAACTCGGGTCTTTCTGACACTATGTCCTTAGCTTAAGTCATTCAGGTTGCAATCCATCCATTGCCATCCATACTATGAGGCTCTTGTCCATGTCCTCCTATATTTACAGGGAGTCTTTTTTTTTGAAGTTTTACATAGTTTATTTGTGATCTGATGAAAAATTATCTCCATGGATAAACATAATCCATAGTGCCTTTTAGTCCTTCTTTTTGTCAGCATGACATTTGCCTTTGCAGTACGCCTTTCTTAATTCTGTTTTTACATTCCTTTCACTGCTTTCTTGATGTCTTTTTCTTCTTATACAGACCCATACCTTGCAAGTCTGTGCTTTGGTTCATTTTTCTTTGCATAGTTAAGAGAATCATAAATCATGCCTGTTGTTTCACCACCACCAAAATGGGTTCTGAAGCCAAAGACAAAAATGACGTCTGGAGTTGTCTTGTACATCTTGGCCAGTTTTTCTCAAATTTCAGTCTTGAGCACTGTGGCCTTTCCAGGATGAAGCACATCTATAACTATCTGTTTAAGCTGAAGAAGCCTGTCATGAACTTCCTGGTTCTGATGATTACAGTGTCATTCATGGTGGCAGCCAGCTTCTTGAGCAGCAAGAGAGGGAAAGGGCTGCGAGAGGCAATAACCTTCAGGGAGTCTTAATGAAGTTCTTGATTTTGCATGATTATGACCACGAAGGGTATCCAGTGGTTATCCTTTATTCTTACCACATCGCTGACTTGTCTTTGTTCAGGGCATATGCCTCTCTCATGATATTCTTTCCACTATTTCTCTTGAATAATTCTTGGCTGCTGATTTGAACATTATCTTTTTTAAATATAGATATATATTATCTTGTTATATAGATACAGAGAGAGAGAGAGAGAGTGAGAGAGAGAGTGAGAGAGAGAGAGAGAGAAAGAGAGAGAGAGAGAGAGAGAGAGAGAGAGAGAGAGAGAGAGAGAGAGAGAGAGAGAGAGAGAGAAAGAAAGCACATGGAGTATGGCTGTCTTCCAAGTAGGAAGCCCAGGTTGAAAACCCCCAGAGAAGGCACTATTGATACTGATGAAAACATCTGTTCTACGTCTAAGGACTTGCGGTGTGATTATAAGCATTGAAAACAAAAGGAATAATCCACTATAGTGGCTGAATAAATCAGAAAAGGCAACCTGTTGTTCTAGGAAAAAAAAGAAATAGCACAGTAATCTGGAAAATCCCTGAACCAGGAAACTCAAGAAATTCTCTATTTGGACAAATTTTCAAAGTAATTGGATAAACTCAATGCTCATTCCAAGCTAAAAACATAAGCTTGTGTCTTCAGGGATATAGTGTTGGGTTTTCTTTGAAAAGTGCCCAGAAGATCTTAAACTCTTATGATGTTGTCCCTGTCTCTAGTCTTTCTAGTGTCTCCCCAGCCCTTTCCAGTCTGCTTGGCATAGGCACCTCCCAATTTGATATTCCTAAAGTACATATCACTTTCTCGTTCCATAAGCCCATTCACTTCTTTTTCTCTCTAAAACAGGTCTTTTTTAAGCTGGTGTTCATGAACTAATTTTTTTTTAATATTTTGAGAACTGCATTTCAATTTAATTGGTTTCCTTTGCAATCCTATGTATTTTATTTAATGAATTTTAAACATTTACTCTGAGAAGTGGCCCAGAGGTTTCACCGGGGTGACAAACAAAAAAAAATAATTAAGAACTTCCACTCTAAAATCAAAATAAATCCCTCTGTTCATCATTTAACACTCTCTAGAATCTGGCTACCATCTATTTATTAGGCTTATTATACATTGTAACCCATTGTTTACTCAGCTTCCAGTCAGACTGGTGTCTTTTCTATCTTTCATTCTAGCATTCCTTCTCCCAACTCAGTGATATGCCCCCACGCCTAGAAAATGTTCCCTCTTCCCCTCTTCCTCTTAAAATCTTCTATGTCCCCCCAAGTTCAACTCAAGAGCTATCTCCTCTGTGGGCCCCTTCTAATCTCCCCAGTGGCTGCATCTCCCCAAGTATTTTCATGCAGAGCTAGCTGAATCCATATTCTTTCCACAAATGGGATGTAACTTTCTTGGTGGTAGAGATTATTCCATTTTATTTAGCTTTTGTGCTTCCAGTGCCTAATAGTCTCTGGCATATGCTTAATAAATATTTTTCAAGTAAATAAATGAATGAACAGAATAGAAGTTTGATGAGGACAAGGTCTCTCTCTGTCATCAGCATGTTGACTGGCACATGGTGGATACTAATAAATGCATATTAGGTAATTACTAGTTATAAATTATCAGTCTCCTAGTTTTTAAAAGGATGCTGGTAAGGATTATGGAAAATATTAAACTACCAAGTGGTATGTGAAAATAAACTCCTTCAGTTCAATCAGAGCCTGGTTTAGAGACTTACCTCCAAGTTAAATGCTAAAATAAATCTTTTTGTTTTGTATTTCATAAGAGTTAGAAGAATATAACTCTTATGGAAATGTTGAAGAATATTGAACAAACACTAATCTCCCCAAATCTCAGCTGGTTTGGGATCAGCATATCTAAATCCCAGCTCTCCCCAAAGGACAGGACCAAGTCATTTAAAAGGCTGTCCCTATGTACAGTCCAACGCATGCAGCTTGAAAGCCATCACAGGAATTAGGAGGGCAGAGCCCTCTCAAAAAACCCCATGTGAAGATCCTTGGAACATGGGAAACAACAAAGTAGCCGGCTTCTTCCCACCGAAGCCCTTTGGTGGCTATTTCTGCTCCTTGTGGTTTCTGCAGGTGGTAGGTTAACATGCCATGTACTAAGCGAGCAAAGCCCCTGAACACAGCCCAGCCACAGAAGGGAAAGGCCCCATAAAAAGAGCAGCATGCTGTATAATCTGTCCTTTTACAACATCTTCTATCAGAGAGCTTTAGGGTTTAAGGGGATTAGATACCATAACCCATCTGTCAGGTCATTATGGAAGAAAACTGTCCTGCTGTTTCCCAGAGATGATACCCTACTGTATAGTATTATCATTAAGCATGTCTAGAATCCTTTAGATTTTCAGGGTGTTTTATAATCAATTTCACTTGTGTTTCAAGACACAGACACAGACACAGACACAGACACAAAAACACACACACACACACACACGCACACACCCTTGTTATCCATATTAAGATTATCTATTCATGAAGAAAGCCAAAGAGAGGAAAATTAGGTGGTTTAGTCAGTTTCCCAGGGAGTTTTGATGGGAACCCAGAGCCTTCTGAAATAACCCTTTTCCCACTATTAAGATTCACACTTATTCATGCATGCTATCATGCACACATACAAACAGAATTTTCTAGTCATTTGCCAAGTAGTCCAGCCCCTGTCAGAAAAAGAATCATGTCTTCAACAGACTCGATATGTGGTCAATCAGCATCCTCCTCAAGTGAGGGGTACCCCACTGGCTCCCAGGTCCATGAGTTCAATAGCACTGACAGGGAAATTTTCCCTGACATCGTCAATATCCACCTCTCTGCAATGCCTATCCATCATACTTAGTTCCATTCTCTGGAGTTCAAACAGATACTTGGTCATTTTCTACTTAAAACCAAAGTGAAGTTTTCTTATAGGTGTTCCCTCAATAACCACAGAAATAACTTCGAGTAGTGGAAAGAATGTAGGATTTGAAGATCCAGGTTCAAATCCTGGTTTGCACTATTTGCTCCAATTGCATAGACTTGGGTTCTATAAACTTGGTTATTAAAAATATTTTAATAACTACATTTCAGCATGATTGGTTTCCATTGTAATGCTGTTTTTTAATTGTGCATTTAAAAATATCATTCTGAGAACTCCATAGAGGCTAGCAAAGGGATCCATTCTTACTTCAATGATTAAGAATCCCAGTTCTGTTGTAACTTTGGGAAAGTCACCCCCCACTCTCTAAGACTCAGATTCCTCACCTGTAAAATAAGATTGAACTGACCGACCTCTAACATCTCACCCAGCTCTATAAAGCTATAAATGTTTTACTATAAGTAGTTTTAGGTTAGGGTTTCAAAGAACGTCATTTAAGAACACATCCGAATCAACAAGATCATAAATCTATTTGCTTATCTAAGTATTTTTTCACAATCCTGGCAACAGACTGAGAGCTGGGATCTAACACCCATTACTCCTGATGTCTAATCCAGTTTGCATCTGATTCTACTCTGAGAGTATATTCATACTGGAGCACTTCTGAAACGGGCCGCAATGGCCATAATTGCCAAAACTTATCAGCCTTCAATGACAAAGAGCCCGATGGAAACAGCATATGTTCCTCCACATTCGATTTCAGTCATATAGTTATGTCATCTAGCATTCCTGTAAATCCTAACAAAGTGCATAACATCCAGCAAGAGATGTGGGTTGGGAGATGAATAATTATCCACTAACCCACCCCTAGAAATGGGTCTTGTTTCTGGTATTCAGTAGTCCTAATATGGAGATCTGGCAGACAAAATGAAAACTGTCTTTTCTAGAAATTCTCATCTTCTACTTCTAACACGGACTCTTTGGTTGTTTTTATGGATGGTACTCGCTAATGGTAGCAAGATGGTTTAATAGATAGAGTGCAGGGTCTGGAATCAGGAAGGTCTGAATTCGAATTTAGCCTCAAACACGTGCTAGGTGTGTGACCCTGGGCAAGTCACTTAACCCTGTTTGCCTCAATTTTCTCATCTGTAAAATGAGCTGGAGGAGGAAATAGCAAACTACTCCAGTATCTTTGCCAAGAAAACCCCAAATGGTGGCATGAGGAGTCAGACATGACTGAAACAAGTCATTAACAACATTCGTAAAGGGATGAAAAAGAAGAAATGTGTGTTGACCTACACAAGTGAAGGAAACTTGGATTTAGATTCCACACATCTGAGAAGACCTGCTTCAATCACTCTAAAAATGAATTTGATGCTGAGATGGGAGTTAAAGGGAAAAATTTTCTGAAGATGAGCAAGGAGGAGGTTCCTTTCTTTAAAAGAACCACAATTTCATAGGGCAGCCATGTCAGCAAGGCAGATCACAACCCCTCCTGGCCTTAGGAGACCACCTTTCTTTGTTGCCAAGGCCCACACAGCTCACCACCTAACAGTCAGTCTGCTAGTACTGAGTCCTTGTGAACTTAGCCAGCCTCACTGGATGTCTTGGGAAGCCTCAATGTAAGGCAGTTGTTCAGTGCTGGCAGGTCTTGTACCACTGTACTTTCTAGTCTACCTAAAACTTAACCTCAAGCACTACCTTCTCCATGAAGACTTTGCTCTTCTTCCCCAGCTGCTGATGCCCTTCCCCTTTTTCCCTTCCATTATTTTGTACTGATGTAGTATATATAATATCTATATCTACATCTATAGCTCTACATATGTACAATGTCTACACATATGTGTACAAATGTATATATATATATATATATATATATAAAATATATATATGCTCTTGTTTATGTTCATAGTATCTCCCCCTATAGAATATAAACTCTCAAAGAGAAGGACTATTTATTATATTTTTGTCTTTGACTCTCCAATGCCTGATATGCTTTCTGGCACTGAGTGGGAAGTTGGTCATTGTTTATTCCTTGAATGACGTGTATCAGTCCATTGACAAGCATCTATTAAGCACAGTATATGTGCCAGGCGGATCCAAGGGATAGAAAAACAAAACAAAAATGAAAAACTCCGTGGTCTCTTCATTCAAATGGTTCGTATTCTATTGGTGGACACAACATACCAAAAAAGTACACATCTAAAATGCAGATTGTATATCTATGTATTACACATATATCTATATCTATATCTATATCTATACATAGATGATAGATAGATGATAGATAGATACATAGATGATAGATAAAGAGATAGAAATTATGTGTGTATACCTTTAGTGCAGTTGTTCTCAACCTTCCTAATGCAGCAATCCTTTAATACTCATATGTGGGCGTATCTGTACATGGGCAGACCCACTTGCAGAAGGATAGAGAAGCTGTGTCTCAGTTCCTAAGATCACCGGAAATACGTGTTTTCCTATGTTCTTTGGCGACCCCTGTCACCCCTGTGAAAGGGTCATTCGACTTCCAAAGGGGCCACAATGCACAGATTGAGAACTGCTGCTTTAGTGGAAAATAATCTCAAAAGGAAGGCAGTAGCAATGGGGGGAGGGCATAGGGGAAGTGTTCATATTACCAATCAAAAGTATTTTCTCTATAGATATAAAAGTAGATTTAGAGCCCTCCTATCTCCAAAGATGCAGCTTGATAGAGTAGACAGTGAACTAGATTCCAGGCCAGGAAGACCTAGGGTCAAATTCTTCTCCTCCAAAACGTACTGGAAGTATGACCTAGAATGAGTCTCTTAACCTTTCCATGGTCTAGGGAAGTCTCTAAGATTTTAAGTGTCAGAGAAGGTACCTAGTCGTGTTGGAGAATTTGTTCACCTGGGATTTCCCTAAATCAAGGAAATTGTTGTAATGGGAATCTAAAGCTCTTTCCTGCCCCTAGCCCCTTGTAAAGCCAATCAGCAGTAGATTTCTGAGGGAATGCTACTGTGAAGAGCTTTTAAGATTCGGATTACATAGTATTAGTGAACACTCTGTTTATTCCATTACAAATCTTTGTTCAGTACAATGTTCACAGTTTCAACAGT
>CM053593.1:36655540-36696446 GCA_028646575.1 Pseudocheirus occidentalis | reverse complement strand
CAGGGGAGTGTCTCAGTCAATAGCATTCTTCCAAGTCACAGGGAAATTACCCCCTTCTCACCAATGGACAGAGTTCTGGGAATTCACACCTTATCACCAATGGACAGAGTTCTATACTTAACACTAGGTTACTAGGATCTACTTAACATCTGATCAAACAAATTAATTACCATTACACCCCTTTGCTTAAGTGGCTCCAAGAATGTTCCCTGATTTGGTGGTCACATGGAGCCTGTGGCGAGAAGCTTGTTTTTTGGGAATGGCCATACCTTGTTACTTTGTAATTGGAGAGTGGGTCAAGAGGGCTGACCCAGGAGAAGCCTATATATACGCCCTGATGTGAGGCTTTGCTTTGGGGCTCACTTTGAGAAAAGTTGTGTGATTTGACCAGATGAGACTCTGGGAAGCCGTTGAGTCCCCCGGCTTTGAAAAACCCAGATGTTGATGCTTCTCTCTCTGGTAACTTGAATAGGTAATAGATGTGTTAGTCAGATGGTTGGAAGCCCATCTGCTGATCTGTTTCTTGTGCTTATAACTTGGGTTTGTATTTTCTGGAGTTCAGGGTGCTGACTTTTCCCCCTGAACTAGGTAAATAATATGCTTGTTTGAGTAAAAAGAGATTGTTAACCCATTTTGAGTTGCTTTCCTTTAGTAAAGCAGATCTAAGAACCTGTGCTGGCAGCTGCCCTGGATATGCTAGGGTGCTTGCTGATACAATCGTAGGTCCAGTTTCAGTTCCATTTCAAAAGCTAATGCAGATATATATGCACATAAACATACATATAATATGCATATGTATATGAACATGCATACATATATGTGCATAGGGATCTATATGTATACCTTGTATTGTAGGTGCATGTGTATGCAAATATAGGTATATGTGCTCACATACACCTATATATAGGCATTGTAATGTGTGTGTGTGTGTGTGTGTATAAAATGTATAATACAATTTAAGGTTTAATTGATGATGAATCATTTTAAATGTAGTAAACATTTCAGTCATGGAAGTGACTAGGAAAATGGCCAATCCACCTTAAGTGTTTTGAGATTCTATATAAATTTATGTTTTTACATGGTTTGAATGGAACTTTGAAGGAAATAATAGACAACTCCAAACATTTTACACAAGTCTATGAAATAGCTCAAATGTGGTTATGTCTGGTTTGATCATTTTTCAAAATATTGCAAATTGTGAATAATACGCATGAGCTTATGCAAAAAAATACAATCTGCATAAAATGCCATTTTTGTGATTATGAGACAACTACTAAAAGACCATTAAGTTTAAACCCTGGTTTCTAGATCAAGCATCTTGCCTTGACCAGTCTAATGAAATGATTAACTGGGTCTTTATCACCTTATTGTACATATAAAACTAAGTAAATTTAAATAAAATAACAATTACATTTGGTTTTCTTGTGGTTGTTTAAAGACAGATGCATGGCCCACTGAAGGGCATACTTCAAAGCTCTCCAGTGTGGTCAGTTCTGCCTGAGTCTATGGGCACCAGGAGCTAGGTTCACCTTTACTCAACATGAAACATTGAAGGAGGGTTCACAACCAGTTTAGCCATAGATATGTTTTCACTGCTTTTATCTTATTTTCGAGGCTGATTACCAATTTGAACAAGCTGTTAGACTTAAGGAGTCTGAAGGCAAAATGTAAGGACCTGGGTTTAATTTGTATCTCTCCATAGATTCCATACATCCCCCAAAGGATCTATGGATAGGTTTTAAGAGGTCCTTGAATTTGAATGGGGGGATACATCTTTATTTTCAGTAATCTCTACCTGAAATGTACTATTTCCTTTAATTATTTAAAAACATTATTCCGAGAAGAGGTACGTAGGCTTCAGCATGTTACCAATGCAGTCCATCACATACACACACACATACACACACACACACACACACACACACACACACACGAAGAATCTCTATCCTAAAGCTTACTACCTTTTTGATTTTGGACAAATTATCTAACATCTCTGGGGATCAGTTTCCTTATATGTTAAATGGGTATAAAATAATAATAGTACCTGTTTCATATAGTTATGAAGATCAAATGAAATTAAAGCTATAATTCTCTGTCCCAGTCCTCCTCTCAACCTTACAAGCTCTGGGCTTACACAGACTGACTTTATTCTCATTGGAAGCCCTAAAAGATGAGGGACTCATTTGGCTTCCCACCCCCATCCATAGTTTATTCTTGAAAATGTCTGAAAGTAGCTCAAGTAATAGCTTATACCTGGGTTTCCACAAATGTGGATAACAAGGTAACCAACTCCCACATGCTCCCATATATATTCTCAAGTATTCAAGGTAACAAATGTAGATGGAGTAGAGGACAGCCTTCATTTCACCTCACAGAAAAATGCAGAAAAGAAAAAGGACTCGTGGGCACTCATAATCAAAGAAAGTACATCAAGTACTCACAGTGGCCCATAAGCTGCAGTCAGAAGTGAATGAATTTAAGGCTTCCACCAGGGCAGTCTGCTACGCTTTTTGTAAAGTGCCTTACAACCAGGGGGTCATGAAGCGTCACTCTGAGATTTGCAGATTTGCCCCCTTGTGGTTCCAACTGCCACACTTTTGGAGTGCTAGTTGGAAAAACTCTTCCTGCTGGACCTGCACTGTTCAGTACAACAATGTTATTAATGATTCGTAGTGACAGAAGGGAACAAAGTTTAAGTCTTCTTTTCCCTCATGTTTTCTTCTCTCTCATTGATCCTCCAGTTGCAGGAAGCCCCACGAGCAATCTTACTATCTTCTGGATGCATACTACTCAAGGAATTTTCCTTTTCTCTAGAAGACCACATCCCTAGACTCTAAAGCAGAGAGTTATCCATGAGTCAGGTTTGCTTTGTCAAAGAAATCCACCTTCTTTGACTAAAAGGCTAGATTCTGGCACCACACTGTATAGGAAATCTATGTCCCCATCCACCCTCTCCACAAGAGACTGGTGTTTCAAATGTTCTCCATGAAGTCCCCTCTAAGGCCACATGGGCAAGCACACATCTGCCTCTGCCATGTGCTTCTACAGGAACTATTTTGATGCTTGCGCCCTGTCCCAGCTAAAGACTTCTCTTAGACTAGAAAAATCCACTCTCACGTCACTAGTCCCTGGTCTGTGCATAGGAAGCTATGAGTACAGACAAGGTGCTTCCACATACTTTAGCCTCTGATCCAAGGCAACCACTAATGACTCCTGGGTTTAGGAGGGAGAAAGGTACAGAGTGGCAAGGAAAAAGGCCTCTTTAGAACTGGCTGCTGGTCCTTTGTTAGAAGGCAGCATAAGAGTCTAGCCACCTGAGTCACAGCTAACAAGTTCATCTAAAGGTTAGTTCTAGTAAGTAGAGAATTTGGACTTTTCTTTTATCCCTTTGACTAGGTCTGAGCAGACCTGTGCATATACTATCAGAAGAGAGATTAGAATCAAACTGTCCAAACATTTCCCCCAAAGGGCTTCAAATTTTTGAGGGAATAGCTCTGAAAAAATGTTTTATATGTATGCAAAGTGCTTTGCAAACCTTAAAAGCTTTTAGTATCATTATTCTAGTCAAAACTCCTGGTTTTACATGTGAAGAAAATGAAGCCTACTGGACTGACGTGCTTTCCCTGAAGTAACATAAACAGTAAACAGCTGGGTATATCCACAACCAAGCAGTCTAGTAGGTTGTCGAGGGAACTGGGATCAAAGAATGAGTAAGCATCCATTACATACACACTGTGTGCCAGGCACTGTGCTAAATGCTGTGGATGCAAAGAAAGACAAAAACACAATCTAAGTTGTCTAGGTGATCACATTATAATGAGGGGAGACAACATGTAAATAAGTACATACATACAAGATAATACAATGTAAATGGAAGTTAGTCTTAAAGAGAAGTCAACAGCAGGGAAGGGGATGAAAGAGTATAAATGAGGACTCAGAAAGACTTCCTACAAAGGACAGAATTTGTAAAGAAAATCAGGTAAGTTAGAGGGTAGAAGGAAGGAGAGAAAGCATCCCAGGCTCAAAGAAGAGACAATGAAAAGACACAGAATCAGCAGATGGAGGAGGAAGCCAGAAGTACATCCTGTTAGAGAACACAAAAGGAAGTCAAGTATGAGAAGACCAGAAAGGGAGAAAGAGGTCAGGTGTGAAAGGCTCTCACTGCCACAGACTTTGTATTTGATCCTGGAGGCAATAGGTTAGGCAATAGAGTTTAGAGGCAGCTAGGTGGCAAGGTAGGTAGAGTGCTGAGCATGGAATCAGGAAGACTTGAATTCAAAACCAGCTTCAGATGCTAGCAATTTGTTCAGGATGATCCTAGGCAAATCACTGAACCTCTCTTTGCCTCAGTTTCCTCAGATATAAAAGGTGGATAATAATTGTACCTACCTCCCAAGACTGTTGGGTGGATCAGATGAGATAATATTTGTATATCACTGAATGCCAGACATTCCCTTTCCCCTTTATTGAATTGAGGAACAACATGCTCAAAACTACACTTTGGGGATGTAGTTTTGGCAGAAAAGTAGGGACATAGCCTGAACTGGAGAGAGACTTGAGGCAGGGAGATCATTGGGAAGGCAATCACAATAGGTAAGGTGATGAGGGCCTGTGGCCAGTGACACGGGTCCAGGGACACTCTTCTCCTGGCTGTTCCACAAACAAGACACTCCATCTTTCTTCTCCAGTCACTTTCTCTGGTTCCCCCCACCACCCCCATGGCTCAAATGCTCTCCTTCCCCAACTCTGTCTATTGATTTTCTTGCCTTCCTTTTAAGTCCCTACTAAAACCCCATCATTATAAGATGACTTTCCTCACCCCTTATTATTTTCTCATCTACATAGCTTGTTTGTATGCATTTGTTCGCATGTTGTCTCCCCCATTAGATTACAAGCTCTGTGAGGGCAGAGACTGTCTCTTACCTCTTTTTGAATCTGTATCACTCAGCAGTGTCTGACACATAGTAGCCACCTAATAAGTGTTTATTGATTGATGGATTAAATAGAGAGAAGTGGACTGACTATAGGTGTAGAAACAACAGGCCTTGACAACAGATTAAATGCAAGCTGAAGATGACATGTCAATGTCAGGAGCCCAAAAAACTGGAAAGATGCTGGTGCCACTGAGAGTAAGAGAGAAACTGGGAACCAAGGGAGGTTTAGGGGAGAGATCATGACGTTTAGTTTGGACGTGCTGAGTTTGAGATGTCTATGGGACATCCAGTCTGAGATGTCTAAAATGCAAGTGGTGATACAAGCCTGGAGTCCAGGAGAAAAGCCGGGGTTGGATGTGTAGACAAGGGAAAATCAAATGTATAGGGATGACAATCTGACCTGTGGGTGCTGAGGAGATTAGCAAAAGAAGTGGTTGTAGAGGGAAAAGAGGAGAAACATGAGGAAGGAGATCCTTGGAGAACAGCTATGATGAATGGAAATGACCTGGATGAGACAAGTAAGAAGCAGTCACACAGGTAGGAGGAGAACCGGGAGAACCAGGTTGCAAAGACCTAGAGCAGAGAAAGTATCCAGGATAAGAGAGTGGTCAACATTGTCAAAGGCTAAAGAAAGATCAGGAAAAATGCAGACTGAGAAAAGAGCATGAGAGTTGGTAATTCCTGGTAACTTTGTAGAGAGCAATTTCAGTTGAATGATAAGGTCAAAAGCAAGATTATAAAAGATTTAGAAGCAAGAGGAAGGAGAGTGGAGGCATCTAGTGTAGACACTGCACCACAGAATTTAGCAAAAAAAACCCAGCAAATGAGAACAATAGCTAATGGGAATGACAATATTTAAGTGAAGTGCTTGTTGTTTATTGTAGAGGAAGATTTGGATGTGTTTATATATGGGCAACAGGAAATCTATGTTCTATTGTATTTTTATTTTGTTCAATGTTTCCCAATGACGTTTTAATCTGGTTGAGAGTGGGCATATTGACCTTTCAGGCTACATGATTGACACCTCTGATGTAGATTACTCTCCAGTAGGCAGCCCACAACACTTCACCTTGTTTCCTGAATTCCCAATTCCCGTAGCAACTGTGCCCAACCTTTGAAATTTCCAAGGTTGGAGACTGTATTACGTGCACCTAGAATAGAAAATATCAAAAGAGGTCAAAGACCTGGATCCATTTCTGTGGGACCAAATGATCTTGGGAGGTTGGAAGGGAGGGAAGAAACAACCCTTCCTCTTACAGAGTGCTTCTCCCAGTAGGGGCCATTAGTGAAGAAGTTCCAGCACACTTCCAGACTTGAATGCAGCAGAGATAGCCTAAACTCAGTCAGGCTTTTTGAAGACTCTCTGACGAGTCTGACAAAGCAGCCAATGGAAAAAGGCTCCTCCCGACCATTTCAGGCCAACAAAAACCAAGTATAGAATGGCCACACGTGAGCTCCAGTCATGATTCTCAAGGAAGGATCACCCTAGGATCCTTCACATGTAAATGCCATCATAACAAGTTGCATTTCCAATGGATTTCAGAGGATTGTGGAATCTTTCCATTTTAAAATTAAAACACACCCTAGAAATCCTAACTAGTCATAGAGATCCAAATCAGAGTAATTTGTTTCAGGAAAATACAACTTCAAAGTCTCATGGATAAGACCTATACTCACTCTTCTTGTTGCTACTCAACTGTCTCCTTCTAGACTCTTTAACCAAGTACTCTCACAGATGTGTGATATGATCTATTTGGCTCTTCCCCTTAATGACAGAGATAACAACCCATCTATGCTTCCTCATAAGGGGATAGGCGTCAACCAATCTATTGTGATCTTCCTTTCTTTTTCTTGATACTTTGAGGGTACCCGAGGAGACATGGGTCGTTAGTTATTCCTTGCTCTCACTACATGATCAGTTGGTCCCTCTTAGTATTCACTCTTTCATTGTTCTGATGACATCTCTTACACCACTTTTCCCTTTTAATTCCTTGTTTATGATGTGGTGTAACTCTCCATTGCCCTCTGGGTAATACTAATTTTCAATTCCTTCTAAATTGTCATTCATATACCCTTAGAAACACGACTTCTCATCCAGAGACCAGCTCCCTAGGGCTTTAAGGGAACTCAGTAAATGAATGCACATTATATAGACATTTTTAAAAGTCCTCCTAGCTGTCCCTGGGGTTATACCTTAACTCACATCAGCTTATCTTCTTTGAGCTCTCATTTCCACTGTCAATCATTAGAAATGTAACAAAAAGAAAGGAATTATAATAAGATTTTCCTATATCCAAAAAAAATCTCACAACTCAGGAATTCACTTTGATATTTCACCTCCATTTGCTTTGAAGACTGGAAGAGTTTTACAAATCCCAACTTTTGGCCTCAGTGAGATGAAATAAAGATGCTGAGGTCCCTGTCCTTCTTACCCCTGCTCTCCATTACTTCCTATCAAATTCCTGATCAATTCCAGCCAATGCAATAGGAAGCACACTCTCATTATAAATGTGAAGTCAGGAAACTACATCATGGGATCAAAGCTGGAAAGGGGAGTAGATATCTTCTGTACATAGTTCTTATATTATTTTTTCTCCCCAATTAACAAGGATGAAGAAAGTGGGAAAAACCCTTATAACAAATATATGAAATTAAGCAAAATAAAGTCTCGTATCAATCATACCCTAAAATGTGTATATCATTTTGGATATTTAGTCCGCTGCCCCATTATCAGGAAATAAGTAGCATTTTTCATGCTCTGTCCTCTGGAATAATGGTTGAATATTAAGTTGATCAAATCATAAAATACTTGATGAATGCACAATATATAGAAGTGGCTTGTTCTCTTCCAAATTTTTTTTTCTCTAGGAGAAGAGACTGCATGGGGACCTCTTTGTGGCCAAAGAATTTTTGGTCTACAATGGGAAGTGGTCTCCCTCTGAAGGACTTTACATTGACTAGTAACCATGTTCTTTCCAAAGAATACAGGGAAGAGACAAAAGAAGTCTGGTTGGCATAGAGCAGCAGTTCTCAACCTGTGGGTTGCAACCCCTTTGGGGTTTGAACGACCCTTTCACAGTGGTCACAGGGGTCACTTAAGACCATTGAAAAACACATATTTCTGATGATCTTAGGAACCGAGACACTGTTCCTCTATTGTCTCCAGGCAGGTCTGCCCACATGCAGATACACCCACATATGAGTATTAAAGGGTTGTGGCATTAGGAAGGTTGAGAACCACTGACATAGAGTAAGAACACCTGCATATCCATAGCATCAAAAGGAAGGGGGATTTGGGGGTCATTGAAATTAATTTTAACCACCTGTGCAAATTAGCAACAAAAATGCATCAGATCACAAATGTTTCTATTTCCCCACAGCCTCCCTCCATATGTGTAGACAAATAAGCGAAAAGGGAAATGAGTGGTAGCAAAAACAAACAGAAATACTGGATTTGGAGTTGGGAGTGGATTCAAGTCCACGCTTTACCCACTGATAGAACCATGCATTTTGTATAGACTCACTCATTATGTGCCCTGGTTTAAGTCAGTTGATGTCTCTGAGTTTCAGTTCATTCATCCATAAAATGGAGAAAATACATGTACTTCTCACATGATAGTGAGTCATTAGGAGGAAAGTTCTTGTTAAAGTATGAAGCACAATTTTATTGTGTATTAAAACAACTGAAACACCTTTCTCAGTGACTCTGATCATACACACTTGGAGGTAAATTTAAAAGCTCCTTTGTTTGGCAAAGGAAATTCCCACTTTGATGAAGAAAATCCAAGTTGGAGAGAGGTTCCTTTCCAATAGTGAAGGCCTATCTGTGAATGATACTGTAGTGGTCACATCAATCTCTAGAAACCTGTAGTTATCTCCTGGTAGAGATTCATACTCAAAAGAGTTCAAACTGAGCATTTACACAGGATAGACCAAATGGATGGCAGATATAACAGGGATAAATAGTACTAAGAAAAAATGGGGTCTTAAAAATGAAAGGTTGGAAAAAATTAGGAAAGACTGCCTTCAGCAAATGCCAAGACTCCTTTAAGGTCATCAAACCTCCCAGAAACAAAAACCCATCTTTCAATACAGTGGTTTTCAACCTTCCTAATGCCACAACCCTTTAATACAGTTCCTCATGTTGTGGTGACCCCCAACCATAAAATTATTTTTGTTGTTACTTCCTAACTGTAATTTTGCTACTGTTATGAATCTATCTGATATGCAGGATATATTTTCATTGTTACAAATCAAACATAACCCATAAGCTGAGAACTGCTGTTTCAATATCAACTTTCCATTAGTGTTACAACTATCTTTGAATTTCCATAGGAATTGCATATAAAGTTCCAATTCTTACCAGGGGTACGAGAAGGCTACTAAACAGAAAACAGTAGCCAAAAAAAGGAGGGTTCTCTAAAGATTAACTAAAAAGGCCTACTCAGAAGTGTGCTGTATCAGCTAGCTTACCAGAGGGTTACAGCAGCGAGCTCTAACTAGTACTGAGCACAATGAAGCTTTAAGCATGCCAGCAGTGTGCATAGGATCCAGGCCTGGGAAAGTGGGGCCATACACTCCTCTGGCTATGCAAAGGGCTTCATACTGCTGTTTATCAGTAATACTTAACAACTCTAAGTCAAACAGCAATGTAGATTGCACACTGACAGAGACTTAAGGCCTCAAGCTTAAATCTAGAGGCCAAACCAAGCCAGTGAGCAAAAGTGATATTTAAAAATAATTTGACCACCTGTAGGCAAGAAATACTGAGGATAAGGTTATTAAAGATAAAGTTATGACTATGTATGTCAGTTGACTTACTTGGCACCCTGAGATCAAAGTTCAATGAGTAAATCATATTTAAAACAATCAACATCTACCTAATATACGTTTTAACATACACTTTCAAAACTGTAAAATGGACCGTGACAGATTTGGAAAGTATTCTAATACTAATCAGGGCTGTCACTCTAAGGTAGCTATGGAAAAATTAACATTTCTTTATCAAAAATGAGTAAGAAGATTAATAGACATTCTCATAGGACATGATAAACAGGTTAAAACCTTACAGAAACACTTTTGGAACAAAAAGACATCATTGTACCAGGCAATAGCAAAGGCAAAATATAGGTATACCCCATTCATTTCCCAAATGTAACTGAAAATAGTTTTCCCTTAAATTTTTCTCTTTGTTCCTCAGTTTCAAACATATTGTGACCCTTTGGGGGGTTTTCTTGGCAAAGATCTTAGACTGGCTTGCCATTTCTTCTCCAGCTTGTTTTACAGATGAGGAAACTGAGGTAACCAGGGCTAATGACTTGCCCAGGATCACACAGCTAGAAAGCATCTGAGGCTGGATTTGAACTCATGAAAAGGAACCTTCCTGACTCCGTGTCCAGTTCTCTAGACACTGCACACCTAAGTGCATGTCTTTAAATAGTCAGTGAAATTGCTCAGATTACTGAAGTCATCTGTGTACAACATTTATACGAACTTAATTGCCAATATCATCAAAGAGGCACCAAACAAATGCAGATTTGTTTATAGAAAAGGAGAGATTTCTGATGGAAATTCAGAGACCTTCTGGAAGCACCAGAAATGACAGGCAGGCTATCTTAAGGAGCCCAGACTTATTGATCCCTTTAGATTATACAAAAGAATAATAGTAACCGTGCAATGTATCCCTGTAGGCTACAAAGATTCCGTACCTACCAAATACCTAGCAAGATACTCTGTGGTGGCTAGAACTAGACATCAGAAACTCACAATCTTTCACAAAACAATGAATGATAAACCAGTCAGTCCAACAGTAAACCTTTATTAAGCACCTATTATGTCCCAGGTCATGTGATAAGCAATGGAGATAAAAAGACAAAGCCTCATAAAACAACTGTAGACCACAAAATACCCTTGAGAATTTCCACCCCCCTAAAAAAAATTTTTACTGAAATCAGATCATTATGGTATCTGATAATAAAGTTGACCATAATTAACACTAATTCACACATTAAAACCAATCCACAAAAATTTAAAAACATAAATTTTGATATATGTCAAATATTCATTCTCTCACCTGTATGCATTTAGAGGCTCTAGATGGCGCAGTAGAGAGAGAACGCATTGAGCTGAGGTAGGGGAGACTCAAGTTCAAATATGAATCTGCATGTCCCTGGATGCATAAATGTTTGCTTCCTGCCATCTTAGGTGAAATAAAAAACTTTCATAATATAGACTTACAAGAAAATATCAAAATGAGGTGGAAATAGGACAAGGTACACATATTCACCCTATCATCCTGTTACTGGAATTGTCCAAAAGATAATTTCAGTGAGTCTAAATGAGAGCTTCCATTTTTATACTTTAACAGCATATTTTATCTACCTATTCAAAAGCCCACAGAACATCAAATGAAAAAAAACAATAGCAGAAAGCGACTCATCCCAGAACTGTCTGTATCTGAGCTCCATAGAACAAGATGCATCAAAAAAGAATCATAATTTTGTTTTCAGTAATGTCTGACTCTTCGTGATCTCATTTGGGGTTTTCTTGGCAAGATGCTAGAGTGGTTTGCCATTTCCTTCTCCAGATCTTTTTATAGATGAGGAAACTAAGACAAACAGGGTTAAGTGACTTGCACAGGGTCATACAGCTAATACGTTTCTAACGCTAGATTTGAGCACAGGAAGAAGAATCTTCCTGACTCCAGGACTGGCCCTTTATCCACAGCATCATCTAGCTGCCTGAGAAAAATAATACCAATTATAGTTATTACTGTAATTATTATTATTATTGTTATTATTATTATTATGGTAAATTTATTTCTTTTGTGATGTAGTCAACAGAAACTGGTTGAGGTACCAAGACAGAGACTTTTTGCAAGGTTGGTAAGTCTAAGTAAAGTCTACCTAAATTGGCCAAATATAAGCTCATCAATGCTATCCTATACCTCTGAGCCATTGCTCCTCCTTCTAATTAATCAATACATATTTATTAAGCAGCTACTATGTGCCAGGAACTGTGATACAAAGACATAAACCAAATAGTCCCTGGTCTCAAGGAGCTTACATTTTATAAAGGGAGACATGCACATGTATGAGCGTAGAGAAAATTAGCCAAAGGTAATGGGTCAGGGATGGGGTAGTCATGAAGACCCAGAAATTCTTCTTGTAGAAGTAACATTTGAGCTGTGCTTTGATGGGAGGGATTCTAAGAAGTGGAAGGGAAGAGTGAGTGCATTTCAGGCATGGTGAACAACTTGAACAAAAACATAAAGATGGGGGTAAAATGTGTGTAAGGAATAAAAATTTCTCTTTTTTAAAACAATTACACATTTTAAGCATGTGTATTACAACAAACTACTTAGATTGAAACATGAAGAATCCAAAGACAACTTGTTATGGCTTTTCCATAAGTGGTATAAACAGAGCTATCCGCTCAAGAGTACACTTCCACATGTCAATTTGGCTAGAAAATTTGCTACGGCAAACGTTTGGCTGAATTTCATTGTATCTATTGGGTAAGTGCCAGTAGGTGACAGGTTTGTGCCTATAGTTGTAAAAACACAAAATCACTATGAAAGTCTTTAACACAACATTCTATAAAACAAGATCTTATTCCATGGGCATCTTATGTGCCTTTTCCCCCCTCTCTTTGTATATGTCAATTATTTTAATATCTATATTTCTATGAAGGACAATCATTCTTATCTTCTATTTCTCCTCCCTTTTCAATCTGTCTCTCTACTAAGAAAATAATTGAAATCTATCTTTTCATTGTTTTATTTATTAAATAGGGCTTGTCCTCCCTGGTCTTGGTTTAAAAAATCAAATTGGTAGAATTTTTCATAATATACCTTTTTAAAGATAATTTTGACTTCTGTGATCCTTAAATGTTTCTGTCTCTCTCTCTCTCTCTCTGGATGGGTGGACCTCAAGAGAGACATAGATTTAGAGCCAGAAGGGACCTCCAAATTCAGAGAGTCCAGTCTCCTCATTTTACAGCTGAAGAAGCTCAGACTTTAAGAGATTAAGTGACTTGCCCGATGTGACACAAGTGACAAGTGGCACAGCCTGGAATGTCTCCTCACTCTGGAGCTGAAATTGGAAACTTATTTGGTATTGGTATATTTAAGAGTTTGCAGTAAAACATATTCACATGAGTTTTTTTTTAATGAAAGAGAAGGGAGATTCAGATATATATATATATATATACACATAAGCACCATTTCTCATTTCTGCCCAGTTTTCATTAGGTTTACCCTGATTTCTCAAATGTCTATGGTATGTGGGCCAGGATTTATTTTGAGAGCTTGTTTAATGTGGGAGCAATGGGAAATATTCTTAAAAGGGATCAGGAGATGGACAGATTTGGGGCAAGAAGAAAGAAAAAGTCTCATAGATAGAAAATATAGCCAGCAGACTTGACTCAGCGAGCATTTTAGTATTTGTTATTTTACTCCCTGGAATAAATGTTTTGACTTGCAAAAGAATTTTATACTAGTTCCCCACCACTGCCACCAGGAATTTTATATACACAAGCATACCCCACTTCACAAAACCCCAAGGAACTGGAAGCTGGAATTACAAACAGATAAATTAGTGAATGATCATAGGATTCATAGATCAAGAGCTAGAAGTAATTTCAGAGGTCTATGGGTCTGGTGCTATCATTTTACAGAGGGGGAAAGCAAGGTAGAACTGAAGTGACATCTCCCATTCATTTCCATAGTAGGTTAAAATTCAGATCCTGTGACTCAGAGTTCAGAGTTCTTTCTGCTGTATCATATATTTCAAAGAAATTCTTTGAGGCCAACTATATAGAGCACTTAGAACATTAGGCCTGGAGTCAGAAGACTTGAGTTCAAATCTTGCCTCTGATGCTTCTAGAAAAGTCACTTAACTGCTGCCTGCCTCAGTTTCTCCATCTGTAAAAAAGGAAATAATAAAATCATCTATCTCCCAAGCTGCTATAATATTTTCAAAACATTTAGCACAGTGTCTGGCACCTCCTTGGTGATTAATTCATATTCATTTTTTCCCTTCCTCTTTTCAAAAAGTCACCCTTGTAGTTCTTATATGAAAAGTGTCCCTTACATTGTCAAGTCTAGTGAAATTTTAAAAATTATGGGGATTGCTTAGTTATTAACTCTCCATCACCTTATATAGTATGAAAAGAGCAACAATCAGTTTTTGTAAACTTGGCTTGAAAGTGAGGGGCAGAGCCCCTTTTAGACTTGGAGTGATTATATTTGCATATAGAAAGACCAGGAATTTGCTGAGAAGTTAGCCAAGACTAGGTCATTGCCTCCTGGGTATACATTGCCTAGGTTTGTTTTCCTAACCACTTAGAGGAATTTAAAAAAAAAAGCTTTCATTTATTATACATTCATTCACTTACTTGGATGGAGGAGAGAATCCTATAGCTAAAAACTGGGGGAATTGCACAAATAAGTACCGTTTCATGGTTGTTGGAAAAATGACCAGAGATCCAAGTGCCGGAACTGTATGGCTGCCTAGAGACTTCTTGGTGGCGTCGCTGACCAAGTACTGAACTTAGAGTCAGGAAGCCCTAAGTTCAAATACTGCCTCAGATGTTCGCTAGCCATGTGACCCCACAGCAAATCATTTAATCTCTCCCAGCCTCAGTTTCCTCAAAATGGAGAAAATAGCTCCTATCTCCTATGGTTATGAGAATAAAATGAGATAATACAGATAAAAATCTTTGAAAACTCTAAAATGCTATAAAAATACTTTTGTTGTTGTTCGTTTGCGTCCAGCTCTTTGTGACCCTGTGGATCAGATTGTCCATGGCATTTTCTTGGGAAAGATACTAGAGCAGTGGTTCTCAACCTTCCTAATGCTGCGACACTTTAATACTCGTATGTGGACGTATCTGCATGTGGGCTGACTGGCCTGGAGTTGGATAGAGGAGCAGTGTCTGGGTTCCTAAGACTAACAGAAATATGTTTTCCGATGGTCTTAGGCAACCCCCTTCAAAACCCAATGGGGTCACAACCCACAGGTTGAGAACTGCTGTAACTAGAGTAGTTTACCATTTCCTTCTCCAGTAGATTAAGGAAAACAAGTTAAGTGACTTGTCCAAGGTCACACAGCTACTAAGTGTCTAAAGCCGTATTTTAATTTAAGGCTTCCTTACTGCAGGTCAAGCACTCTATCCACTGAACCACCTAAATGCCTCCACATTACCCCTCATCATCATCATTTTTGTTACTATTACCTTGAGCTCCTAGGTTAGTGCACTGGAGTACTGACCTGGAATGAGGGAGACCAGAGTTCAGATCCTGCTTCTGATATTTACTAGTGACTCTGGGCAAGTCATTTACCTTCTCTCAGGTTCAGGTTTCTCATTTGAATATGTAAAGTGCTTTATAAACCTGAAAGTGCTTTATAAATGCTAGTTATTATAATTTTTTAAAATTACTGTTATTGTTGTCACCATAAGAGGGATGAGCTCTCTGAAGGAGGTCCCCAGTTCTGAACCTAAAATAAAGCAATGGAAAGGGGAAGACATTTAAGACAAAAGCTTTCTGGGAAGACCCTTTCACTCTATTTTACCCTGAGGTTGAGGGCCTCCAACTCAGGGGATGGGAAGCTTTTGAGTCAAGATTCTTTTTTTTTCTGCTTTTTTGAGGGCAATTGGGGTTAAGTGACTTGCCCAAGATCACACAGCTAGTTTTTGTGTTAAGTATCTGAGGCTGAATTTGAACTCAGGCCCTCCTGACTCCAGGGTGGGTACTCTATTCACTGCGCCACCTAGCCGCCCCTTGAGTCAAGATTCTTAAGGGAGCAATAGAGGACAAGCTTCTGTAGGTCTCAGAGTAAGAGAGCTTGCTTATTCAGAAAGAGCCCAGCAGCATCCTGGTTAACCATTTCAGTGGGGCAATGACTGTTGTCCCCCAAAACATCACCCAGCAGCTCAGGTAAAGCCCTACCTGGCAGAGGCTGAGACCTAGCTCGGCAAGGAAGATGCCCCCATGCCTGGAGTCCCCTCCCTGCTCACCCCCACCTAAGTCAGCCCTGAAATGTGGCCCACAAAAGGGCTAACCCAGTCTTGTAGCATAATAGGAGGAATAGCTTCCAAGCCAATAGAGGTCATAGTCCTGCTCTGATTACTCTGCTCAGATTACTTCCCATTCCCCTTGGTCAGATCTTGTATGTACCTTGTTACCTGCCTGCTGTCTGCTTAGGCACGAATTTATGGAGCATTTTTTTTTGTTTTTGTATCACCAGTACTCAGGACAATGCCTAGCATTAACTAACCCTAAGTACTAGCATAGTACTTAATAAATGCTTGCAGATGTGACTTGATTAGTCAGGCCTCACCTGAAGCCTTACATTCAGTTCCCAGTTTGGAAAGGATAAAATGAAGGACTCTTGGAGGAGGTGAATGAGGATTATGAAGGGCTGTGTCATATGAAGCTAAAGGAATGGGAGATGTTAAGTCTGGAGGAGGAAAGGCTAGGGGCCCATGACAATTCTATTAAGGCAGCGATTCTCAACCCTTGACCCTTTGGGGGTCAAATGACCCTTTCACAGGTCACAGGGGTTGCCTAACACCATCGGAAAACACATATTTCTGATAGTCTTAGGAACCCAGACATGGCTCCTTTATCAGTCTCCAGGTGGGTCTGCCCACATGCAGATATGCCCACATATTAAAGTATTAATAAGGTCTTGGCATTAGGAAGGTTGAGAACCACTGTAGGTATTTGAAGGGTGTGTATGACATAGAAGAGGGATTCAAAGGGATCCGCTTAGTTCTAGAGAGCAGAACAAGGAGTAATGAAGCTGACTTGCAAAGGGGTAATTTCAGCCTTGATTTCTAGAAAATCTTCCCCAAAGACTTGTACAAAAGTGGAGCGGAGCAGGAAGTTGTCTCTCCTTGAATTAGGATGGTGGCTTTGTGAATAGAGGGAAGGGGACCTACATAGAAGACAGGCATTATGCAGCTAGAAATCATAAAATCTGGCAATTCCTGATTCCCCCAGCTGCTGGTGCCTTCCTGGAAAATAACCCTGTAAAGTTTGAAGGCAAAAGGAAAAGGGGACAGTGGGGGATGAGATGAATAGATAGTGCCATGGAAACAATGAATATGAGCTTGGACAGCCGTTGAGAGACAGTGGAGGACAGAAAGGCCTGACAGGCCGTGGTCTGTGGTGTGATGATGAGTCAGGCACAATGGAAGCACTGAACAACAACACAATTTATTTGTATTTTTGTTGCATATATATGCATATCACTCACTGTATAAGTTCCTTGATGCAAGGATATTTCCTCTTTCTCTTTATATCCTTGGAACTTGAAATAAGTATTAACACACAGTAGGAACTTAAGAAATTATCAATCAATTGAAATATCTGGAGAATGAGCTAATGAATAAGTAAATGTTCATTGAATAAATTCATTTTTATTTCCGATAGAGAACGTGACTAAGTTGTCATTTGCTACAGGCAAAAGAAAGTCTAAAACGATTTGGGGGGGGGGAGTTATCTTAGCCAGGTTGTCTAAATAAAGACTATGGCTCCCCATCACTATCTAGATGTCACTTCTAAATCATCTGGATTCCCATTACTGTGTTAGATTGGTAAAGCCCTAATCCAGTGCAGTAAAAACTGGTTCCTGCAGCTGTGAAGACAGCTTGTCCTTTCCCCCACCCCCAGTAGATAAGGATGGACCTGGGAAATGTCATTCTTTGCCTTTGCTAGAAGCAAAAGGTGAAGGTAAGAGCTCCAGCCAGTGGTTCCCATTTTACCATCTCACACCTGGATCTTCTTAAAAAAAGAAGGCTTCCAGGGGAAACCACTGTTTTTCATTCACTTCTGAATCTTTAGAGAGATAAAAGGGAAAATACCTGGGGCAACAGGAATTAACTCTTTGGTAACTGGAACTTGGGACTCACCAATCACATTTTATCACTTTTGACACAGCAGATGAGAAAGAGACCTTTCTAGATTTTCCACAAGTAGAGACAAATATTTTTCCTTTATTAGAAGACCTTTTTTTCTCCTGATGACATGGACTTAGCAAGTGCTGTTTTTTCAGTCCTGTCCAACTCTTTGTGACCCCCCCACATGGGTTTTCCTGGCAAAGATACCAGAATGATTGGCCATTTCCTTCTCCAGCTCATTTTACAGGTGAGGAAACTGAGGCAAACAGTGAGGTGACATGGCCAGGGTCACACAGCTAATAAGTGTCTAAGACAGGGTTTGAATTCAGGGAGATGAGTATTCCTGACTCCAGGCTAGGCACTCTATCCATTGTACCACCTAGCCGTACTAGCAAGAACACTTAAGCATGTCACCAGAGACTAATGTAGTGCTGGGCACACAACAGGTCTTTAACTACTTGTTTAAACAAGGGCAACTTTGAAAGTAATATGTTTAATTTATTATATGTATTTTATTAATCAAGCTGTTTCACACATAATCATCTTCATTTTACTTTGAATAGGAAATGGTATTTTTTTGGTGCTCATTAAATTTAGAATTAAAAAAATTATAGAATTAAAAAAATTCTTGAGTGAACAAATGAGACAGAATATAATTCCACACCATTCTCGCATGCTTGCAGTTAAATGAAATGAATAGATGGATGGGCTACATCAGTGGTTCTCAACCTTCCTAATGCTGTGCCCCTTTAATACTTGTATGTGGGTGTATCTGTATGTGAGTGGACCTGGCTGGAGATGAATAGAGGAGCTGTGTCTCGGTTCCTAAGACCATCAAAAATATGTGTTTTCCAATGGTCTTAGGCGACCCCTGTGAAAGGGTTGTTTGACCCCCAAAGGGGTTGCAACTCACAGGATGAGAATCTCTGTGCTATATATTTATGTGTGTATACATGCATTTATATTGTTAGTAGATTCACATAATGGATATTGGGTTTTCAATAGCACTTGTGACTTTATTGATATTGAGAAATTTAGGTGAAGAAACTTTTTCTACAAATGCAACATTTGCTTTGCAATTTATTGCCTTTTTATGGGAGGGAGGGGAACATGGAGAGGCTTTCCAAGGCCACACAATAGGTATGTGTCAGAGGTAGGAATTGAACCCAGGCCTTTCTGACTATGCCTACTTCTGCATGTAATGGACTTATTAGGAAATGGAGAGAGATTATGGTCACAGACAAACAACAGAGGCTCATAATACAGCCTAGTCAATTAGACTAATAAATTTTTTGCTTATACATGAAAGACTCTAATTGAGCAAATCTTTATTAAGTGCCTACTATGTGCTGGGCCATGTGCTAGGTAATTTTCCAATATGAAGCAATTGCTGCTCACAAGGAGCTTGCTCTCCACCCAAATTCACTGTTTTTCTAACGGCTGATTTGTGTGGATGCCAAGCATTTGGTATCTCCAAGTGTAACCTCAATCTATTTTTAAAAGCAGATGAATTCAGATAATAATAACAACAACTAGAATTTCTATGGCACTTTAAGGTTTGCAAAGCACTTTACATACCTCATCTCTTGTTATCCTCTCACCAGCCTCCACAAGTTGGGGCCAGGTGCCTAATTCCCATTTTAGAGGCTGCTAGGGCTAGGCAATATCAATCAGTCAGCTAGCATTTCTCAAGCATTTTATGTGTACTAAGCTCTGTACTAAACACTAGAAATACAAATAGAAGGATAATCTTTACCCTCAAGGAGTTTGTAGTCTAATGGGGGGTAGGGAGAGGGAATGGTAGAGAAAATCTGGAGTCAGAAGTACAGCCTGGAGAGGAATGAAAACTTGGCTGGTCAGAACAGTCTTCTTAAAATGGAGAGTCTGGGAGGAATCAGCCAGTCAGAGGGAGAGGCCATCAGGCACACATCAAATGTGTCAAGTCCAGGGTTATAGTGAACTTCCAAGGTGAAAACAGTTAGTCTAAAGAGACAGAAGTGCAAACTGGGAAGGAATGCAGGCCTGGGGATCCTACACAAGGATGGCAGCTATAATGTCCAAGTTTGTCAAAGGGAAAAAGAAACCAAGTGTAGTGATCTGCAACTCTCTCTCTCTCTCTCTCTCTCTCTCTCTCTCTCTCTCTCTCTCTCTCTCTCTCTCTCTCTCTCTCTCTCTCTCCCTTTCTCTGTCTCTGTCTCTGTCTTTCTTTCTGTCTCTTTCTCTGTCTCTCTCCTGTCTCTCTCTTTTTCTCTCTCCTTTTCTTCCTTCCTTTCTTCTTCCTTTCCTTCTTTCTTTTTTGATTTTTCTGCCTTCCTTATTTTCTTTCCTTCTTTCACACCTTCCAGTTTTCTTTTTCTTTCCTTCCTTGTGATCTTTCTTCTTTTCTTCCCTCCTACCTTTCTGCCTTTCTTTCTGCCTCTTTTTTGTTTTTCTTCCTTCCTTTATTTCCATTTTTCATCCTCCCTTCTTTCTCTCCTTCCTTTCCTTCTCTTTTTCTCTTTCTTCTCTCCTTTTCTTTCTTTTACTTATCTGTCATTCATTTTATTCTCTCCTTTTTTCTATTATGCCTTTCTTCTTTTCTTCTTCCTCTCCTTTTTTCCTCTATGCTATCTATAGAACCTGAGGTAATATACAATTTAGATAAACATTAAATGTAATATATAATATTTAGATATGTATATGCATGTATATGTGTATATATAGCTAAGCATGTGTGTACACATATACGTATTGTGTATGTGTATATGTATGGCTACTGCAAGCGAAAGCAATTCACTTTTACTGGCGTACACAGACCCTTGAGAGGAAGTGGTGTCTTTAGAAGAATTAAAGACAACAGCTTAACTGAGTGGAGCCAAAAATAAATATCTGAAATCAGCCCCCTAAAGAGGCCAAACTTTATTGGAGAAATCTTTAAAGTTTATGTTCAAGCATCCATCAAAGTTGAGTTTCACTTATAAGCATTCTCCCCTGGCCACATCAGCTCACTCCAAGTGAGCCTCCTATCTTCTCCCAAACCAAGGGAAAAGGAGATTAGAGATTCTTGCAAATGTTGCAACTTCATTACACCAGCTGGAGGAAAAAAAACCCCAAAACAAAAAAACATTAATCCAAAGTCTCATGTTGAAAGACACTCTTGACAGCAAATATAATGGATACCCTAAGTGAACTCACAATGAAGAAACATTGTGCCTGGAAAACACCTGAAAGACACGTAAAAAATAAATTCATACATAAATTATATACGTGTGTGATATGCTTATATATTACATATACACACACATACATATATACAACAAATGTATAAATATAAGCATCATATATATGTACATATTTGATCCATATAGCATATATCAACAGCCATAACCTTGAAAAATAACTGGACCTCATCCACCAAATTCCGAAGCAGGAAAAGCCAATAGATTCTAAAGAAAGTCTATGCATGTTGTAGCACAGGTTACATTGTAGCCTGATGCTACCATGTAGCAACTTATTGTAGAAACTGACTACTTCCCAGGGACCTCGGTAAAGCGTACTTAGGTTTCCCTCTCGTGGTCAAAAGGAGGAATTGCGCCAACTAGATTCTAGAGAGCTCTGATTTTTATTTTAAGTTAAAAGGTTTTTTTTTCTTTTTAAAAAGAAACAGTCTGTTTTGATACAGCATTTTCAGTGCCATTTACACAAATTAAAGTGCTAATTGCAAACCTTGGAGCTGCTTTAAATAATTCTTAGCTCTCTAAATTGAAGTGAATTAAGAGCCAGTTGGAGCACGCCCAAATGTTTTCATTTATGGACTCTCAGAAAATTTGGTTTTTTAATATATAAAGTGTTTGGGGGAGGGGGAGGGAGGAGATTCACTGGCTGTAAAGGAAATCTAGCTCTCTGAAAGCCTAGCTCATGAAAAGAAGGGGAAATGCTGGCTAGTGCCTCCTCAAATCCTCTAGCAATTTACATGTTACAAGAAATGAAGTGATCTTCTCTATAAAAAGAACGAACATAATCTGAGAAAGTAGAAGGGGCTCATGGAACTTTATATTCCTTTCCAAAATCGTATGAGACCCCTCCAGTTTGAGGCTGGTGGCTATAAACTGGGAAGGAGAATGTTCTACAGCCCTTGACAGCTGAGATGTAACCTTGCCCCAGGGGGAAGCAGTCTGAAGGGGAAAGTACAGGAGTTCAAATTCCAGCTCTACCATGTACTTGGTAGGCTTCTCGGACAGGTCTTCTCTGGCCTTGAGTCTCTTCTTCTGTAAAATGAAAGGCCTAGACTAAATCACTTCTATGCAGGCTCAGCAAGCTCTCTGAGAACAGGTCCTGTTTTGGATCTCTCCCAGCTCTGTCTCTGTGGGGAAAGAGACAATTAGTAAGGCATTCTAATTGAAGTGAATGAGAAACCAGAGTGAAAATGTAATGAGTGTGGTCAGGCATGTCTCCAAAGTTCTTTGGCCAGAACAAATGTTGGGGTGAGACAGTATCAGAGAAAGCATCCAAAAGACAGGACTTTTCACATCAAACATCCATATTCATTTGTTAAAGAGGAGAGACATTCACCCCTGAAAAGGCACATTTCACTTATTCTTCCCCGAAGGCAGAAATATCTCTTTTCCCCCTCCACCAATAAATCAAGCCCTTTCTAGCATGATACAGTGGAATAACAGAGGCTTTGAGTGGGAGGATCTGGGTTCAAATTCAACCCCTGATGTTCATTCTCTGTGTGTGACCTTGGGCAAGTCAATTACCCTCTCTAGATCTCAGTTTCCTCATCTGTAGAATGAGGGGATTGAGCTAGATGGCCTTTGAGACTCATTCCAGCCCCAGATGTATGAGGCTATGACTAAAATTAAGGACAAGCCACTGAAATGTTTTAGAACTTTGGCTAAATGATAAAGCTCAAGTCCAAGGATCAAATCCTTGCCCCCAACTCTCTTTTACAGGATTTTGGCAAGAATGCTCTGGCCTGAATATTTCTAAACAATTTCAGGCAATAGGGAAATATCTAAGTGAGCTTCAGGCTGTTTTGTACTCATTGAAAAAAATCCTGTACTGGAGGGAAAAAACCCTACACTTAATTCTAAAGGTTAAGGAGATTTCTTGATGACACTTTTTTTTTAAAACTAAGAAGTACAGTGTAAAAAAAGTGAATCGTCCCTTTACTGAGCTAACAATAGACTTTCTTCTCTCCCTCCCTCTTTCCTTCCTTCCCTCCTTTCTTTTTCTTCCTTCCTTTCTTTTCTCCCTCCCTCCCTTTTCACTCCTTTCCTTTCCCCCTCCCTTCCTTTCTCCCTCTTTTCCCTCTTTTCTTTCTTACTTTCTTTTGTTCTTTTTCTTCCTCCTCTCTTTCTTCCCTTTCTTCCTTCCCTTGTTTCTTTATCTTCCTTTCTCTTTCTTCTTCCTCCCTCCTTTCTTTTCTCTTTTCATTCTTTTCTCCTTCCTTCATCTCTCTCTTCTTTCTTCCTCCCTTCCTTTCTTCTTTCTTTCTTTCTTTCTTTCTTAGCAAATTACACCCCCTTCTTCATTCTTTCTACACGAAGATATTTATTCACCATCCACCCCAGAATAAAACAAAGCTACCTCAGCACCTGTTTTTCTTATTTAACTCCCTGAATACCCTTTGAAGACATCAAGTTTCTGAAGGAACACTAAGGTCGGGGGGGAGGGGGTTGTCCTCTTCTTCCTCCTCTTTCTCCTCTTTCTCCTCTGAAGAGGTTACCATTACATCATCATAGAGTATCTCCCAGTTGAACAAATACGTTTATCTTTCTAGATTTCGTATGTTTGTATTTCATAGTTCCTGCTCAGCTCTGGTCTTTTTGTTAGAAATTCTTTAAAGTCCTCTATATCTACATCCCAATTAGTGGAAATAATGAGCTCCTTAAAGTGGCCGTATTGTTACAATTCACACTACATATTCCCATTGGATAGGTTGGAATCAATTACAATATTTTATGTAATTATAACTTCAAATTGTGCTAATTCAAACACATGTGACCACTTCAAGGGTATTTGTTATTCTCAATAATCAGGACCTAACTATATTCCAGAATTTTACTCAGTTTTGCCGTGAGCTATCCTTGGTTTCAGCCTGCTGCTGTTACCTTTTGAAATATTGTGTTCCAAGATCTCCTCTCATTTTTAGTAGAAGTGTCTACGTCTTATGTGATCTTGATTGTAATTCCTTGGCACTTGAACTGCTTCTTGAACTGGATATTTGCAGTATGTTTTGTTTTGTTTTGTTTTGTTTTTGACATGTGAGCTTTTGACTTTAGTTGTGACATTTCCACTTTTCCTAGTAGGTAACCTGTAGAATCTATCTTTGCTTTGATATCTAGTTCTAAGAAATCTGAGCTGTCTTCTTCATTTATGTTCTCTTGAAATGCATTGAACAGAGTTTTTTTAATCATGGTATGCAAGGAGATTCTTAAATTATATCTACTTGACAAGCTTTTCAGATCAGTTGCCCTTTTTTAAAATACATCTTGAATTTTCTTGGCTTTTTAAAAAATCTTTTGACTTTGGTCTAATATTTTCTTGCTGTCTCACAGGTCTACTGACTTGTGTGTGGTCTATTCTGCTTTTCAGGGATTCTATTTCTTGGGTAAAGTCTACAGTTTTCTAAGCTATTTATTCCAATTATCACTTTCCTCCAGAACTGTCATTTGGGGGGAAACGAGTTCCCTGTTTCATTTCTTCTAAGTATTCATATAGTCATCGTGGAAAATACATTTTTTCCTGCAAGTCTCTGATTGTATTTGGTCAGTGTTTTCTTTGATCTAGTCATCTCTCTTGCTTTAGTTCTTGAACTAGGACTTTGTAACAGAGCCAGACTCTGCCCTTTATTGAACTTTTGGGTGAGAGTACTCAGCCGTCCTACCTCAGTCATGTCCTAGTCACCTCGGTTGTACTGATCTCCACCTCCTAAGTATGGGTCCTACCTTGCTAGATCTTTGAGGTGCAGAGCCTGGATTTTCATCTGACAAAGAGAATTTTACATTTGATGCTGGAGTTTATAGGTAACTACTGAGGGTTACTGAATGGGTGGGGGGAAGTGGGAAAATAGTGATATAGTTAAGTCAACAAGCTTGATATCTGAACAGAGGGTGGATTGGAGTGGAGAGAGACTTAAGGCATGGGGACCACTCAGAAGGCTATTGCAATAGTCTAGGAGTGAGATGATGAGGATCTGAATTAGGGTGGTATTAGTGTCTGAGGAAAGAAGGGAGACTATAGAGGGGTGTTGTCAAAGTGCAATCACCAGGCTTTGGTTATAGATTGGTTATGGGCAGTGAAAAGGGGTAAAGAGTTAAGGAGGACACCCATGTTGTAAGCCCAGGTGACTGAAAGAGAGGGGCTGGTTTTGTTTGCTTATTTGCTTTTCTTTCTATCTCCCTGGTCCTCATAGGCTGAGTGGCACATAGTAGGTCTTATTAAAAGCTTGTTCAACTAACTCCACTGTTCAAAAACAAACAAGTTTTTAAAATTGGCCTGGGTATCTAGCCGAATAGGAACAAAACCATGAAAACTGAAATCCTAAAGGAGAAATGAGACAGAGAATAGTTGAGTAAGAAAAAGAGATCAAGATAATTTGACAAAGAGAGGCTGCAACAACAGAGAAAAAAGGGAGAGACAAGAAAGACGGAGACAGAGAGGGGAAGAGGGAGAGAAAGAGAAGGGGGGAGGGAGAGGGAGAGAAAGAAAGAGAGACAGATATAGAGGGAGGGAGGGAGAGAAACAGAGACAGAGACAGAGAGAGAGGAAGAGAGAGAGAGAGAGAGAGAGAGAGAGAGAGAGAGAGAGAGAGAGAGAGAAGCAGCCTGCTGTGCCCTATATATCTCAAAGGCATTTAAATGAACTTGTAATGCACGGTCCAGTAGCTGGGAGTTTGCATTAGGTACAGCTCAGAGCATCAGGAGGACTGTCGAGGGAAGGTGTGATAGATTATTATTCCAGCTCTGTCTGTGCCCCCAGGACCTGCTGGAAGATGCTATACCGCAAGGTGACTATTCTGGGGAAGAGAATATAAAATTAATTAATTAATGGTTACATATAAATAATGAAGTGAGGGAAGCTACTTGAGCGATAGTTCAGAAAAATGGCCTTCACCCATGTCACAAATAGTGACAGCTTAGCTGAGCCATTGATAAACAGGACTAGACATTAGGGGCAGAAATACAGCCTTTTAAATTAATTGCTCCGTGCATTTCCTTACAATGAAAGAAACCAATAACCAGAACATATTTTAGATGAAAAGATGTTAGATAAGATACAATCATGGAAACAGCAGGAGCTGTCTGTTTATCATTATAACTTCAGAAGGTTGTTGAGTTGTTGTGGGGTGTTTTTTTTAATAGTGATGTAAGAAGATTAAGGTTCTAATGTTATTGACAGAGAAGAAGAAGAAAGATCATCATATCACTAACACAGAAAGGGAGAATTATCACCCTGCCAAGAACAATCAATGCAAATGCAATTTTCTATGTTACAAGTCATTAAGTCAAAGATAAATTAGAAACAGTTTTAAATATAACATATAATTGGAGGCTATTGCAATACCTCAAAACAGAAATAACTTTCTTTTAAATGCACCGAATCGATAAGGTAGGTATTCATTTAATGAAATAAAAACTTGCTCTTTTGGGCACAGGCTCTGAATTTTTTGTTTCATGAGGAATCACAATGACTGCCCTTCATTCATGTCTTCAGAAATACATACAGAATTAGGATAAGCAATAGGTATGAGAACTTTCTACATCTTCTCCTCTATTCTTAAGGCAATTCATCAATAAGAAAAGTCAATAACTCTAATGGGTGATCATGTGTCAATTTCCAAATATGCAAACCTCAACCCAATCATGCCGACTCAACCCAATCTGCATGATTCTTGCCCGTGGTCTCCCCTACATTTCCCTTAAGGGGTTCACCCAACATGCTAGATGTCTTCTTCCATTTCTCTTGACATCGCAAGGATAAGTGCAGAATAACAGGGCCGTTATTTTATTAAACCCTCTCTAATAGCTAATATCAATGAGCTAGTCAGTTAGGATTTGTCAAGCACTTACTATGTGCCCGACACCGTGCCATGTCCTGGGGATATAAAGAAAATCAAAAGACAGCTCTGGCTCTCAAGAAGCTTACCGTCTACTGGGGGAAGCAACATGCAAACCACTTACAAACTATATAAAGGATAAATTGGGAATAATTTCAGAGGGAAGGCACTAAGATGAAGGACAATTCGGAAAGGCTTCTTGCAGAAGCTAAGATTAGCCAAGACTTGATGGAAGTCAGGGAAGCTAGGAGGCAGAGTCAACAAATTATTAAGTGCCTACTATGTGCCTTCTGACGGGGATACAATCCCAGGCTCAATGAGTGAGATAGCATGCAAGCAACGGTATCCAAATGAGCTTTACACAGGATATGCTGGAGATAATCACCACAGGAGAGGGATGGGGTATGAGAGGGAGAGGATTCCATACAGAGGAGATGGCCAGTGCAAGCATTCAGGGTCAGGAGATGGAGGACAGGTGGCTAGTGATGCTGAAATGAAGGAAGGTATAAGAAGCAGGTTCCCTCCTCCCCTAGGGACCAGGGGACTCTAAGGGACCTTTTCTCCACCACCGCCAGCTTAAGCCCCCACTGCCTAGGTTCCCAACATTTCTGAGGGGATAGGTGGGTGAAGTAACTACTATCCTTTTGGTTTTTATCATCATCATCATCATTATTATTAGTATGGTTATTATTATTATCAACATCAACATTATAACATTCAAAGTTTCCAAAGTGCTTAACAAATATCACTTCACTTTCTTCTCATAACCACCCTGGGAGGTAGGTCTTACTATCATCCCTTTTTATACTTGAGGAAATGCAGACAGACAGAGGGGAAGCGGGGTGACCCAGCTAGTCTTAGGAACTCAGGGCTTCCTGACTCTGGGTGCAGTGCCCTATCATTTAATCACTCAACACAGAGTAGCCCTTACAAAGGATTATTTACTTCAAAGACAAAGCAAAGCTTCTCAGAACATTGATGTCAGGTTGGCTGTGAGATTCCAGGATGATGAGAGAGGCTTCATACTTTGGGCACTGACACAGGCCCCAAATCTGTAACACTAGGATGCCAAAGTGCCCTCTGGATCTTATGCACTCACAAGGTTGCAGTGGTTATCCTTCCACTGGTTATCCCTTATTTGTACATGTTACCTCCCTTGTTAGAATATAGCTTCCTTGAGGTTAAGAAGTGTTTCACTTTTGTTTTTATATCCTAGTACTTGAAACAGAAATGAAGGTTGGAATGAGCATTTATTAAACTCCTGCTAAGTACCAAAAACATTAAGTGTCTACTGTGTACCAAGGCATAGTACTGAGTACTGGGGAATGCAAAAAAAAAACCAAGCAAAAAGACACTCCTTGTCTTCAAGCATCTAACATTCAAATGAGGGAAGATAACATACCTAAACAAGCTGAAATTGCATAGGAGAGGGAAAGATGAAGTTACCTAGTATATGGTTTTGAAGTCTGGAAGTCAGGAGCAGAACCAGGATGGGGAAGGAAGGCTGGCCCTTCTGGGGCATTCTGCAAGATGAAGGCCTAAAGAAGGAATTCCCTAGTAGAAGGGGGCTAACCTGGGTAAGAAGCTCTAGAAGGGTGATTGAATGTTCCAGGCTGCAGAGACCTCAAGCACTGAGGCATGCTCCAGTATGAGACTGAAGTGTGAAATCAGGAGCAGAGCCAGGAAGGGAAGGAAGGCTGGCCAGCTTGAGACATTTCACAAGATGGAGACCCTAGGAGAAATTCAACAATGGAAGAAAAGGCAAGGACTGGCAGAGAGATATTCCTGGGTGAGGAGGCTGTGGCACCAGTTCGATATTCCAGTTCCTGACATATAACAGGAATTTAATCAATGTTTTTTGACTGATTATTGTCCCTGGCTCTCAATTTTCTTATCTGTAAAAGAAAGCAGTTAAATTAGATGCTTTCTGGGGCAAATTCCATGTCAGTGTCTATGGCTCTAAGTCATTATCATTTATCTCAGTGATGATGTACTCACACTAAATAGGATGAGATAACTGGATCCCATTCACCTCTTCAGAGAAGATGGGAGGAAGAAGAACCTCCAGAAACCAGCAAGGTAGAACCTCAGATGCAGATTGGAAAATGGATATTAGATTTACACAGAGAGGAATGAAAAGGGAGGGAAAAAAGTTACATGAAAACTTGTTGTATATTTTAAAGGAATAGAAAGTTGTGTATAACAGATCTGCAGTTTTGTGTGTAATTATATTTTTTCTATTCTACTATGTTAAGAAAATGCTCAGAATAAAATCAATTAAATTAAAATAAAAGTAAAAGATTTACACATGAATATGTATGGGTTGCTATGATCCCTTTCCCCCTAAGACTACCTTCAAATACACAATGGTCCCTCTGATAAGGCTTGGGCTGGCCACCAACAAGAGGACCCAATTTGCTAAGGAATCTGAGTGTTGTATTTCTTGCCAGCTTGGTAAGAGAGGAAGCTAACATTAGACCAGGACTGGAAGGCAGTATTGTCCTTCACAGCTACAGTTTGGAAGCATCCCTCAAACAGAGGAACATGGACTGGAGGAGAGAGAATAGGGAGGTAGAAGGCTTCCTACTCACCATTTCCCTGTCTCCTACATCTTCCGCTCCAATATACACATGGGATAGTATCATGACCATAGATGCTGGTGGCAGCAACAGCTGCAGATTTTGTCCTCAAACCGAGCTTTTGGAGGAATGCCTGAGATGTAAAAAATTAAAGGAACAATATGACATCTATAAGACTTTGCTTTCCATTCCAGGTTCTAACTCAAGTGACTGGAATGCTGAGGAAAAGACAGCCACTCTTGCTACAGCTTGCTGGTGGGTCTGCCTACCATGAGTCTCTCCTGATTCCAGTCCATCCTTTCCTAAAGTATAGGTTGGAGGTATATAGGTGATGCAGTGGATAGAGAGCTAGCCCTGGAGTCAGGAGGACCTGAGATCAAATCTGACCTGTAGATACTTACTACCTGTATGACCCTGGGCAAGTCACTAAACCCTGTTTGCCTCAGTTTGCTCATCTGTAAAATGAGCTGAAGAACATGACAAACCGCTCCAGTATCTTTGCCAAGAAAACCCCAAATGGAATCATGGAGAGTTGGAGATGATTGAAATGACAACCACAGCAGAGCAGTTTTGACCATATCACTGCCCTCCCTATTCTGTCTGTTTCAGAGAGTCCCTATCACCTTCAGAATCCAACATAAAATCCTCTGACATTTAAAGTCCTTTGTAGTATGGTCTCTTCCTACCTTTCCAGTCTTCTCATACCATACTCCCCTCCATGCACTCTGTGATCCCGTGACCTGGGCCTCCTGGCTGTTCTTCCCATGAGACATTCCCTGGCATTTTCCCTAACGGTTCCCAGGCCCTAGTTCACCCTCTCTCTCTTTCCTCATCTCTGCCTTCTGCCTTCTCTGGCTTCCTTCAGCTATTAATTGAAGTTCTACCTTTTGGCCAAAAGTCTTTCCAAATCCCCATTAATTTTAGTACCTACCTTCCAAAATGATCTCCAATTTATCTTTAGAGTACCTAGTCGTTTACATGTAGTCTCCCTGATTGAACAGTGACTGTCTTTTTGCATTTCTTGGTGCCTCTAGAACTTGGCACATAGTAGGAACTCAATGTTTGTTGAAAAGACTTGACATGAATGAACTGGTGGCCCTTACTCATCCTCACACACCTCGATTTACTCCAGAGGGCATGATGGGCGCCTGACTGTGTCCTTTTGTTTTGTTCAAGACTTGCATCTGACTAATCTTTTCTTATTTCTCCTCAACACCTGTTGCCTACCTTGTCCCTTGAGTTTTCATTGTGTCATTTTGTAGGAGGCATGAAGGCCACTAACAAAGGACATTTGTGAGAGCCACACAGTACCAGGGGCATCATTGCAGACATTCATGTTTCATAAGCACAATTTCAAGGGCAGAATTACTAGAAACATAGGACTGTTAGATCTGTTCCACTACAGCACAAGCCTGAACCTATTGTGACATCTAGTGGTCATATACATGTATCACTGAGTGAAAGGTGGATGTAAAACACAATTTAAAGATCCAGGAATAATGCAAGGGAACAGCTTGAAAGTAACACTTTGTCCAGGACAAAAGAGGGAGTGATACATCCCCATGTCGTCCCTTGATTCCCTACATCCTGCCCTTATTAGACTCACTTGTATTTGCAGTCAGTCTGATGGGCGGCATTTTAGGAAGGGTATTCAGTTCAAGTTTATTAAAGGACATTGCCTGTGATGGTGAGGGGATAGCGCCCATCCCAGAAAAAGGTGCTGGGGATGTTTAACCTGGTGAAAAGGAGACTGAACAAGGTTTTAAGCAGTGGAAGGAATGTTATGAATATGAGACAGATGTGTCCTCTATGGTGCCAGGGAAGGGACCAGAAGGAGCAAAAATTGCAGATAAACAAATCTGGGCTTGATGTAAGGAAAATACCCCAAAGATTAGAGCTCTGCCGAAGAGGAATAAGTCACCTCCTATAGTGTGACCTACTGGATGGAGGCTGTTCTCTGCCTCCTGACCCTGTGCCTGGTCACTGGCTGTCACCCCAACCTCCTGCTTCACCTGTGCCTCCTTCAAGACTCAGCCCAAATTTCCACTTTGTGCAAGAGACCTTTTCTGTATCTTCCCCTAGTGCTGTCCCTATAAGATTACTTTCCATATACATTATTCACATCTTATAGGTACATAATTACACATGTCTTGTTTTCTCCCATTAAAATGTAAGCTCCTTGAGGGAAGGGACTGTTTTTCACCTTTCTTTTTATCCCTAGCACTCAACACAGGGCCTGCCATATAAGAAATGCTTAATAGACGCTTTTTGACCAATTGTCTGGCTCGTGGATTCCCACCAATACCCTGGATGGAGGTCTTCAGGCTAAGAACCTGCCTGCCCATATGCCTGTCTGCCTACCTTGCTTGGCAAGAGCATAATTATCAGCTGTCACCAAGTAACCTTCTGTCTTTTTGGAATGGGTGTCATAATGACATCATGTCTGGGCAGAACAATAGGTGGGCCTCATAGAATCACATTGACTGGCTTGAGGATCAGACTTTCAGTTGTTCATTGGGGAGGACTCTCTAGATTCAAAAGTGACTCAGACCTGGAAAAAGAGGAGACATCATCTCCACTGGCCCTCTGAACTAAGAATACAGAAGGTACAATTTACAATACAGCCTTCATTCTTCAAGAGCTAGAAGCTATAGCATATGACCTGATGTGATCAGTACTAGGAGTTATGCCTTCAAAACACAGATATTCTGAGGTCTTGTCATCTTGTTCTCACTCTCTTCTTCTTGCAAGGTAGAGATTAATAGTGCCTGTCTTAGCGTCTTTTTTCTTGTCCCAGGATCAGAGACATCTTGGCTCCCCCTTCCCTTTCATTTCTCCACCTCTTCTTTCCCTCTTTCCTTCTTTTCTCTTCTGAATTCTCTCTCTCCCTCCCTCCCTCTCTCTTTCTTTCTCTTTCTCTCTCTCCTCTCTTTCTCTTTCTCTCTCTTTCTCTCTCTCCCTCTCTCTCTTTCTCTCTCTTTCTTTCTCTCTCTTTCTGTCTCTGTCTCTGTCTCTCTTTCTCTCTCTCTTTCTCTCTCCTCTCTCTCTCTCTCTCTCTCTCTCTCTCTCTCTCTCCTCTCTCTCTCTCTTTCTCTCTGTCTCTCCATCTTGTTTCATTCTGTCCTCTCTTTCTGCCTGTCTCCGCAGGTCTGTTTCTCATCCTTTTCTTCAGTCAAGAGGAGGAGTAATGAGAAGAAATCTTTTTGATCTCCCTGCCCCCAACCACCCTCTCTAATATGAGTTGGAAAATCAATGGCTATGTCAAAGCAGACCCACCCTGGCCCAGGAGACATAATCCATCTTCCTATTCCTTTCAGGAAGAACGGTCTCATATAGTAAGATTATTGTTAAGGACTCTGTTTTCATTGTATTGGACTTATTTTGATGATTTGTCTATTTGTACTGAGACAGAAAGTTCTCTGATAATCCATGTGCTTGCTAGTCTCCATCAAGTTTTCCTCTCCCTCAAGCACAATTGTATGCTTATTTAGTGGATTTGAGCCTTCTGGATGTATGTTGATCCTAACTGAAGATCTCTGGATCATTAGACTTGGGATGCTGTAGTCTCATTAACAGAGGCTTTGAAATGAGAAGCCAGCAGTCTATGTAGCAATAGAGGTGCTGTATGACCACTTGCCCACATAATTGTACATGTAGAGATTTTCTCCTGAAACCTAATTGTACACTTTAGAAAAATAGCACTATCAGGGGTGGCTAGGTGGCACAGTGAATAGAACTCAGACCTTGGAGTCAGGAGGACCTGAATTCAAATCCAGCCACACACACTTAACACTTACTAGCCCTGTGACCTTGGGCAAGTCACTTAACCCCAAATGCTCTACCTTCCCCCTTCCAAAAAGAAAGAAAGAAAGAAAGAAAGAAAGAAAGAAAGAAAGAAAGAAAGAAAGAAAGAAAGAAAGAAAGAAAGAAAGAAAGAAAGAAAGAAAAAAAGAAAGAAAGGAAGGAAGGAAGGAAGGAAGGAAGGAAGGAAGGAAGGAAGGAAGGAAGGAAGGAAGGAAGGAAGGAAGAAAAAAAATAGCACTATCTAGGCAGAAAAACCTTCTGTGTAGGCCCCAGGAATTCTTACTATAAAGGAAAAGTTCATTTGGGATCTTTATTTCTGATTCACTACTAGAGAACAGTGCAGCAGGTACACAGTTCTAGCCTGTTCTCCATAGGTCCCTATGACCACAGATGCTCTATACAGTTCCAACAAACTGAGCAATTCTTTTTTTTGTAAAATGTCACTAGAGTAATGTATTTTCTGATAGTAGAGAGTGTCAAAAAGAATCTTTTCAAGAATTATGGAATAATTGCACGTCATGTTCTAACAACAGACCCTACATTATCTGTTATCCAAGGCAACCAATCCACCTGAACTTGGGAAGAATTGGACAGAAACACCTTCAAGTGTTAACCATATACACTATATTCAGTGACTTTTTGCATTAAGTACAATTTTACTAGAAAGAAACTTGCTAGTGTATTTCATTCCATCTGTATCAAGGTTTTTTGTTTGTTTGTTTTAATATATCTAGTTTTGTTCCTTTACCATCTACTAACAAGAAAAAGGTTACTTTTTGTCATTGCCTCCATGTTGTTGAGAACATGATCTGAATACAAGACTTATATAGGACCAGCATTGCCCAAGGATATAAATATTCTTTACCACCCCACTCAATAGGGACAGCATCATCTTAGACCCCCAATAGCAACAGTGTTTCCCAGCTCCAAACTGATGTCAAGCAAACGAAAGGGGAAGGGAAGGAAAGAAGCATTTATTAAGAACCTAATATGTGCAAGGCAATGGGCTAAGCACTTGATAAATAGTACCTTTAGTCCTCATAACATCCCTGTTAGGTAGGTGCTATTACAGCCGTCATTATACAGTTGAGGAAATTGAGACAGAGTTTAAGTGAGAAGGAACAAAGCGTCAATCACCCAAGAGGTAGGACTGCTTCAACACACAGACCAAGTATGAGTTAGGAAGAGTACAGAAGGTGAGATCCGGAAGTTCCCAGTTCTAGGCTGCCAAAACTTTTTGATTCAGGGACAGTTAGGTGGATTAGTGGATTGGGCACCAGACCTGGAATCAGGAAGCCATAAGTTCAAATCCCATCTCAGACACTGTATAACCCTGGGCAAGTCACTATTAACCCTTCTTTGCCTCAGTTTCCTTATCTGTAAAATGGGGATACTTAACAGCACCTACCTCTCAAGGTTGTTATAAGGGTCGAATGAGGTCATGATTGGAAAGCACTTAGCCCAGTAAGCACTATTATCATTAGCCTCTCCCAGTGGTTTGTCTCGCCTTCGGAAGAAAATAATAATAACAATAATAACAAAAATGAGGCAGAGGCCAGCCTATTGTTAAATTTTCATTGTGAGAATTTATCCCTGGCCAGCCTGTTGTTAAATTTTCATTGTGAGAATTTATCCCTCAGAAGTTCACAAAAATCAGAGCCTGTCTGTTTGTTGTTTATCTAAACTTTAAAAAGTGATGGAGGGAGCAGCAGCATCTTCCCACCCTTCTTCCCTACCGTGACCCTCGGAGCCCCCTCGCCTCCTGCCATCATGCCATTCTTCAATAGCCACAACGTGCTCAAGACCCACTTCCCCGCTGAGGAGGAATATCCCAACCTTTCCTTGCACAACAACCACATGGCTGAGCTCTATGAAAAACTCCAGGATAAGGCTACACCAAGGGGCTTCACCCTGGATGATGTTATCCAGACCGCTGTGGACAATCCAGGGCACCCATTCATCATGACTGTGGGCTGTGTGGCTGGAGATGAAGAAAGCTATGATGTTTTCAAGGAACTGTTTGATCCCATCATTGAGATCCGACATGGAGGCTACAAGCCTTCACAGGCACAAGACTGATCTTAACCCCGACAATCTGCAGGGTGGTGATGACCTGGATCCTAACTGTGCTGAGTTCTCATGTTAGCACCGGCCGGAGCATCCAAGGATTCTGCCTGCCCCCACAGTGTAGCCAAGGTGAGCGCCAGGCCGTAGAGAAGCTGTCTGTGGAAGCTCTGGCCAGCCTGGAAGGTGACCTGAATGGGAAGTACTATGCTTTGAAAAACATGACTGAGCAGGAACAAGAGCAGCTGATCGATGACCACTTCCTCTTCGATAAGCCTGTCTCCCCACTCCTCTTGGTGTCTGGCATGGCCTGAGACTGGCCCGATGGCAGGAGCATTTGGCACAATGACAACAAGACCTTTCTGGTGTGGATCAATGAGGAAGATCACCTGAGGGTCATCTCCATGCAGAAGGGAGGTAACATGAAGGAGGTGTTCACATGCTTCTGCACAGGGCTCACCCAGATCGAAACCCTTTTTAAGACCAAGAACTACGAGTTCATGTGCAATCCTCACCTGGGCTACATCCTGACATGCCCCTCCAACCTGGGCACAGGACTCCATGCGGGAGTCCACATCAAGCTTCCCCATCTGGACAAGCACAAGAAGTTTGGTGAGGTACTGAAGAAGCTAAAACTGCAGAAGAGGGGGACAGGGGGTGTGGATACAGCAGCTGTGGGTGGTGTCTTTGACGACTGGGCTTCTCAGAGGTGGAGCTGGTGCAGATGGTGGTGGATGGTGTGAAGTTGCTCATTGAGATGGAGAAGCGTTTGGAGCAGGGCCAGTCCATCGATGACCTTATGCCAGCCCAGAAACGAGCAGTTGGCCCCCAAATTCGGCGCTTCCTAATTTTTGGATGAATGAATAACCACCATCCTTCCCACCTGTGGTGCCCTGGGGGGCTCCTGATGCAGCCTACCTAATCATGCTGTAGAGAAGTCTTCCTTCCATCCTTGGTGTTAGAGTTTATTTTTGATGGCTGAGATGTTGCTGAATGCTTAAATAAACTATTGTTTTGGCCTGATTAAAAAAAATGTGATGGAGAAAATTCTAGGAATGCCAATTAAATTTGAAAGTGTGTCCTGCACAGTTGGTGTTTAAACATTTATTTGCACACTCTGGAGGATGAGGCAGCAGGGAGTAATGGAAAAAAATTTGGGGCTTGGAGTCAGAAAGACCTTTTCTACCTCTGACACTCTCTGTACAATGGTCCTTTATTATCTCTTCGTGCCTCAAGGAATTCATTTTCTAAGTCATTCCTGGGTTTTGTTTTGCATTGAGGAAGAGGAGTTCCCATTCTGGGAGTTTCCTAGACCTTACAGGAAGAAGTCACAACTAGCCATGTGACCCTGAGTAAGTCACTTATGCTGATTGTCCTGGGGGAAAAGACCACAGATCTTTCATGCAAAAATGATTTTTAAAAAACACAACTTATAAAGGTTTTTAAGTTGGACAAATGTCCCTCTTGCTTTATCTCATTTGAGCATGACAATAAGATGGGTAAGTCTTTAAGGTATTATTGTTTCCATTTTAGAGATGAGGGAAATGAAGTTCAGAACGATTATTGCCCAGGATCACAAAGCTAGCAAGGGCAGGGGCAGAATCTGAACCCAGGGTTCCCCGAATTGGGATCCTCATATAGATTATGGGGTACTTGATCATAGTAGGTGCTCGTTAAAAGCCTTGTTTAATTTATTGATCTAAGAATTCCAGTTACATAAAGTACCCTTTTCCATGTTTCCCCAGATCTTCAAGGTCAATAAGAGGCAAGGGGAGGCTCTCCCCTTGCTCCAGAAAGCAAAACATAGCAAGACAGTGTGGCAGCATCAACTGGCTTGGAAATCTCCAGGCAAAGCTGTAGTCCTGTACAAATGAGAATTGCTAAGAGATCTGCCAACCTGCTTGAGAGTATTTCCTTCTTAGAAACAAAAAACTGAGAAATGTAGTTACTGGAAGCAACAGTAGTACTGGGTCACTCCACCATCAGTCCTATAGTCTGTGGATTAAAATACTGTACCAAGGAAGAAAGAACACTGAGTTTGAAGCCCAAGGCCCTAGATTCAAATCCCAACTCTCTTATTTGCGGCTTGAGTGATCCTGGGCAATTCCCTTCACTACTCGGATCCTGAGATTCCTCGTCTGTAGGGAGGGAATTGTATTACACAAAAATGGGGCAGAAAAGATAGGAAACTTAGGAAGAAAGTGATCACTCCAACTTCAAGATTTCAAAAGTTAAACATAGTCTGACATCTCTGATGTTCACCCTTGATATGGTAAGAATAAATTTCAAAAAGTCTAAAGCTAACATTTGAATAATAGCTAACATCATTAACTGGATATTCTGTAGACATTTTAAAGTCCACATATCCAAAGCTGAGTTTAATATCTTTCTCCCCAAACCCTTCCCCTCTTCCTGTTATTCTCAAAGGTGTGCATGCCATCCTCCCAGTCATCCAGGCTCATGACCTAGATGTCAATACTTGGCCTACCTGCTCTGACACTATCAGCTCTCAGGTGCAGGCCATCATCCTCAGATACACCTAGACCATCACAAGAACCTGCTGGCTGGTCTCCCTACCTTTTCTCAACACTCCACTTAGTCGTCAAGCGGATTTCCTTACGTTCTGATAGGACCATGTCACTCCCCCAGTCACTAAATCCCCATGACTCCCTATTATCTACAGGCACAAATATATGATTTTCTACACTTGGCCCCTTCTTACTTTTCTTGAAAGTTTTTTTATCTTACTCCCTTCCATATACTCTATGATCCAGTGACATTGGTCTACTGGCTGTTCCTCATGCAAAACACTCCCTCTCCCAACTAAGAGCATTTTCACTGGCTGTCTCCCAGGCCTGGAATACTCGCTCCTCCTCGTCTTTGCCTCCTGACTTCTCTGACTTCTTTTAAGAATCAGCTGAAACCTCAACTGCTGCAAGAAGCCTTTCCCAATCCTCCTCGATCTCAGTACCTTCCCTCAATTTATCCTGTTAGCATCCTGCTAGTTTGCATGTTTTCTTCCCCATCAGACTGAGCCCTTCAGAGCAGGAACTCTTTTTGTCTGTCTTTTCTATACCCAGAGTTTAATGCAGTGCCTGGTACGCTGTAGGCTCTTAACAAATGCTAGATGACTATTTTATAAAGTGCCATAAGATTGACAAAGTGCTCCACATGTACCATCTTATTTGCTCTCCACAACAACCTTACAAGGTAAGTGCTACAATTATCTCCATTCCGCGGATGAGGCCACTGAGGCATAGAGAAGTGCCTTTCCTGGGGTCATGGAACTAGGAAGTGACTGAGGCTCTGGACCTTCTCGCTGGCCGTCCCCCTGGCCTGGAACACACTCTCTCTTTCACTCCAACTACTGACCTCTCTGGCTTCCTTTAAGTCCCAACTAAGATCGCACCTTATATAGAAAGCCTTCTCCAGACCCTCTTAATTCCAGTTCCTTCTTTTTATTTTATTTATGCCGTACATGGTTTGCTTTGTATACATTTGTTTATGTGTTATCTCCTCTTACATTGTAAGCTCCTCCAGGGCTTTATGTTTTATGTCTTGCTTCTCTTTGGATCCTCAGCACGTGCCTCAATAAATGTTTATTGGCTGATTGAGGTCAACTTTGAATTCAGGTCTTCCAGTCTCCAAGGCTAGCACATAGTCATCTACTACACCCCCTAGCAGCCTAAGCAAGATGACTCTGAAGACCAATAAGAAAGAAAAGACAGAGAAGTCTTGTGGCAAAAGTAGGTTCGCAAAGAATAGAGAAAGGACAAAGAAGATGGAAGCAAGGGGTATGTGGACACTAAGAATAGTGTAAAGCAGGAGTCAAGACCTTATGTGTTGAGGCTGACAAGGAATTCTCCTGACATTACAAAAGGTTGAGGTTTTGTTGTTGGTTTTTCTTTTCTAAGATAGGATGGGGAAAGAGGAGAGAGGGCAAATGGTTAAGAAACATAAAGCTGGGATAACCCATGATGGATAGAAGGCAAAGGTGTGCTCACTTACTTTCTGTCTCTTTTTTCTGTTAAGGACAATAATCTTTCAAATGAAAAGGAAAGAAGAAACAGAGCTAACAAGGAGCTGATCCACAAGGCAAGTAAGAGAGTATCGGGCTGCCCTTGATGGGTTCAGGTCACTAGGCCATTATGAATGATTTCTCTGGGTACTGAATTAATAGGTGGGTGGCATTGTTGAGCGATCAATAGATTGATCATCAAGAATGACAGTGATCTCATTCGATTAGCAGATACATGACATTAGATTTTTCTACAAAAGGAAAGAAAATGGAGTCTGCAAACTATGGAGAGATGAGTTCAGTTCCTATTCTGAACAAGTCAGTCAATATGCACTTATTAAATACTTCTACCTGCCAGGTACTATGCTAAATACTGGGAATTAAAATAAAAGTAGAGAGACAGAGACAGAGACAGAGAGTCCCTGTTCTTGAGGAGTCTACATTCTAATAGGGAAAGACAAAACAAAAGAAATCTGTGAAGGATGGGGTGAAGGTATCTGGTTTAGGAACATGCCAGAGGAGGAGGCGGAGCCAAGATGGCAGCGTAGAAGCAGCAAAGTTCTGCAGCTACCACACAGCCACCCTAAATACACATAAAATATGACTCTAAACAAATTTTAGGGCTCCCAAACGCACAAAAAAAAGAAAACACATCTCTCACTGAAGGCAGCTCTGCAGGAGGGGCTCATCGCGACAGGCTGGGAGCCAAGGCCTGCCCAGCCCAAAACTGAAACTGCAGCCAGGCCCCAGGGTATGAGGAGGAGTCCAGCTGCAGTGTGAGTCTCCCCGGGAGAGCAGATCTACAGCACCTGGAGCAGTCTCCACAGCTTTCAAGCCAGGAAGAATAAGGATTAGAGAAAGGTCAGTGAAAGTGAAGCTTTCAAGCTAAATTTGGGGGAGAAAAAGCAGTTTGGCCAATCTGCCCCCAGGGCAAGGAAGGAGTGGGGAAAGGACACGGTCTGCTACAACTTGCAACTGCTCCACTGGGCTGCTTCAGAGCTCCTGGCCTGTGGGCCCCACAGGGGGGCTGAGACAATTGATCAGGGCCAAGGGCTCTTGTGTTGAGTGGCCTGGATCCGGATTGTGGTCTTGGGTGGTGGTCCTGGGTCGCATTTTCAGCAAGCCAAAGCTGGGAGGGGTTTCAGCACCCCCGTAATAGCTCTGGCAGTTGTGAAAACCCTAGTGATTTGGGACAGAGCTTTCCCCCCTGGAAGCAGAGTTTCACAAAGCTAAAAAAAACCCAACCAATAAATTGACTGGCCAACATGAGGAAAAGGAAGCAAAATAAGAACTGCAATAAAGCTCTAGAATTCTTTTTTGTGGACAAAAAGAATCAAAGCATGGAATGGGAGGAAGACAACACAGTCAGAACTCCCACACCAAATGCTTCCAAGACACTAGAAGATTGCCTATAAGCTATAGATCAACTGAAAAAAGGACTTTGAAAAACAAATAAGAGAAGTGGAGGAAAAATTCGGAAGAGAAATGAGAATGATGTGAGAAAATCATGAAAAGAGAGTCAACAACCTGACTGAAGAAAACAGCACTTTAAAAAATA
>CM053593.1:36607616-36655040 GCA_028646575.1 Pseudocheirus occidentalis | reverse complement strand
GGGGGATGGGGAGGAAGGGGAGAAAAATCTATAACTGAAGTGACTATGGAACAGAATCTTGTAACCTAAAAGTGAACAAACAAGTTAACTTTAAAAAAAATAATAATAAAATAAAATTTAAAAAAAAGAGTGTGACCCTAAACAAGTGATTGAAACTTTAAGCTGCTATTCTGGGCTGGGCCAGACTCAGGCCATTCCCCTGCTAGTTTACATTTGATATTGGGGCAAAATGAGAAAATCACAGATCACTCAGCTGTTAATAAAAGATCAAGTTATCCATAGCAAAAAAAGGATGGGCATCGAGGAGCCACTGAGTTGATTCAGATGAAGTTTCCTTTGTAACACACCTTAACTCTCAAGTACCCAGCTTCTCATGGCTGCTTTGTATTCAGACAATGAAGATGTGACATCAATAGTCTAGGACCATCATCATCTAAGCCAATCACATCTTGAGAAATTTCTTGATAACTCTTAGGGAAGAGAGACAGGAATAAGCATTTATATGGCACCTACTGTTTGTCAGGCATTTCGTACTAAATACTTTTCACAGGTATCATCTCATTTGACCCTCAGGATAATCCTAGAAGGTAGGTGATATTTGACAGTGAAGGAAACTGAGACACGGGTTAAGTGACTTGCCCAGGGTTACACAGCTATTAAGTATCTGAGGCCAGTTACCAACTCAGGTCTTCCTGACCAGACCCAGCCTTCTATCTAATGCTACACAAGCTGCCTCTGATACCTTTTAAGGGAAAACTAGGCTAATTTGCATAGATATAGGGGTTACGACATTGCTTCTGCCATTACTGCATTAAAAAAAAGATGACATCCAGGAATAGAGAAGCGGTCCTGCTGCTTAACCTGTTTTGACTACATATGGAATGCTATGCAATTCTGAGTGTGTCATTTTAGAGATGGGTGCAAGGCAGAAGGCGATACCTGTAAGTTCTGTCCAATTTGAAATTTTGAGAGCCTGAAATTCTGAGCAAAAATCAATTTATTTGTAATGCTGGCAATTACCAATAAATGGGTCAATGGCCTCTCAAGAACCAAAGACAAACTGTAAGTTTACAGAACTTATTTTTATAGTCATACAAGGGAAACAGAATATAATTACAGAATCTTGAGAAACCTGTTTTGATAAATTTCTGAGTGACTGAGGGTTGAACAAGAATGGAATGATTTACAGGAATGAGGAAAAATAACAGGAACAGGGAAATAGGTCAATTTACAGTATTGAGTTTCTGGGTGTTGGGGACATATAGATCATTAACTACCTATCTGATTGTCTATAACATTACATCACTTACAATTGATATCATGGAGTTACTGAGCTAGCCAAAAGGTGAGGCACTTGGGGTAGTTGTGGTTAGCCATTCAGGAGTTCAGCTCTGCAGAAATGAGGAACTTAATCTCTTACTACAATGATTACATATATGTGTGTGTGTGTGTATGTGTATACATACAGATATACATCTATAACATCTTAATCTAAAAGCTATCTAAATTAGACCTTACAAGCTAAATCAACAAGTAGATCAATATTAACTTAATTAAGAATTGTTTCTTTCAATTCCCCCCCTTTGATCCTTAAAGAAGTCAATTCTTCATGGATTGCTTAAGTAAACTATCAAATTCCTTCAACCAGTCCAAAGTTTTTAATGATCAATTTCCTAAGAGGTCAATTTGACTCTGCATAGCTAGAGTCAGCTGTCCAATTTCTAACAGGTCTTTGGACACTTGTAATGAAGTAGCAAAGGCCCCCAAAGCTTCAGCCTCTAAGGTCAGGGATTGATCTTCTTCTAACTATTCAATGGTGTTCCCAGTATAACTCCCTTACTTATATCCATACCAGCCTGAAAACATTTCTTAAGAAGACATGCCAGGGGCGGCTAGGTGGCGCAGTGAATAGAGCACCGGCCCTGGAGTCAGGAGTACCTGAGTTCAAATCCGGCCTCAGACACTTAACACAAAAAACTAGCCGTGTGACCTTGGAAAAAGTCACTTAACCCCAACTGCCCTCCAAAAAGCAAAAAACAAACAAACAAACAAAAAAAAAAACAAGAAGACATGCCGAACAAATTTTCCTACCACCTCTATCAATTATACAATTACTACTTTTTGTTAACACAAACGTATGGGTTGTTTTTTCAATATTCTCTTCTAAAAAAGACTTTACAGATGATACAGGTAACAGCTCCATAATGAAAGCCAAAGGTGATGTCCCCACCAATAGTGCATTTCAGAATGAGGTTTAAATGGTTGATAGTTTGAAGATGAAGTCTCAGGAGTCTCATGGGGTTCAGGAGGTAGGTTTTCCACTGGATAGGATGAAGATGCCCAGTTTTTGGTTGGAAGCTGAAGAGTTCATGGTTGACTGGAAGTTCCTGGAAGTGTCTTCGAACACAGGCATTGTTCCATGTGTCTTCTAGGAGAGTGGGGAGACTCAAATAGTTAAATCAAATTACCTTATCATGATTAAATGGCTATTATAGAAACACTTGGCAAAAAATGAGACTTATAATCCTAAAATGTATAACTATAAATTTAACTATTGTCCTAAAGCATGAGACATAGGGTAATTCAGGGGGAACCACATCCATAATTTTTGTAGGAGTCACTTTAGTGAAGACTGCATTACAAGGCTGCAGTAGTAATTCATACAAATCCAGGTTAAGAGTATATAGCCCAGAGCAAGAAGAGCTCATTTTATTAGTATGCTTTTAAAAAAATCCTCCATAAAACCAAGAACCTATCCAAGAAAACCAAGAAGAGGGACCCCACCATGAGACAGACCCAGTTGCTAATACACAAGTCCTATTTACAATATGTTGAGTATTGACCATATTTTTTGGTAGAGTATGATGATTTTGCCTGACCTATGAATGCAGGAACAGCAAGACTGGTTGAATTGGCTGATAACAGTGCAGGCCCCTTCTTGTGCAGCAGTGAGAAGACCTAGTACCTATCAATGTTTGAAAACCATTTCTGCAAACAAGTTACCCTCTATTTGAAGGGAGAAGAGTGTGCTTGATGCTTTACCAATAGCTCCGGTTGGAGCCTGGGCAAGTAGCTCAATTTCTGCAGAAATATTTCTAATATATCTGTTGAAATAAGTCCTCCAAGTATTTGGGAACTGAGCCCAGAGAACTCTATCCAAGAGCAAACTCAAATGCAGGTTTTGTGGTGGTTAATCTTTTCAGATGCCTGTGTCACCAGGCTCCTAAATTTCTACTTTAACCCTTGCCTATTAGACCAATAAAATCATTATAGATTGAAACTGGTGGAATTAGAGGCTATTCCACATGTCCCATGTTCCCCACCCAGGGGGAAGAGAAGAAAAGGCTAAACCAGCACAGATTTTTTTAGATGACCTAGAGTCTCCAATTCCAATGAAAATTCTGCAATTTCTGTATCGTTATTGCTAAAAGCAGTCCTATTATTATAAGTAAGGGGTATAAAGGAAAGTTTTGTAGGATGAGAATCATTCCTGGAAGTAAAAATGCAGTCTTTAGCACAAGTAAATGATTCTGCCTTGATAATCTCAGGAATAGGAAGAGTAAGGTTACAAATCACATAATTTCCAAAATCTATCCACCTATTTTCAGTCTTACTTCTCCTAACACTGAAAGGAAATACTGGCAAAGGTTGCCTGAGTGGGAGTGATGGTATTTCATTTTTCTATGTTTCATGGCTCCTTGGACTGAGGATCTAGATCTAGGTGTTTCTGAGAAGCCAGACTGTCACTGGTATTGATACTGTCCAGTTAGCCAGACTAGTTAATAGCATTAACCTTGCACTTAGGGAAGACAAAGAGTCCTGAAAACTGGACCTTTATTTCCTTGACCAATATTTGGTATGGTTTCATATAGTTGAACAGAAATGATTTTCCATGGATCAGGGTGGCTTGACACACCCAACATCCATAAGGTCCAAAGACTTTTGCATTATATAAAGATTACCCTATGTCGCCATAAGAATCAATTATTGAATTGTAACTTTGACACATGTCAAAAGAAGTCTAAGCTGAGGAGGACAGAGCTATGGGCAGCATGGATAAGATTATTACTATGCAACAAGAGGGAGGTTTGCATGTCAACATTATTAGTAAGATAATGACTACGGTAGGTATTCAATCTTTGACCAGGTTATCCCAAAAGGACAGAGGATCTCAGTACTTAATGTTATAGAGTTGGATCTTGCTGCTTGAGTAGAGGTTAGTTTTGTTCTCCCAGCTGCCATTAAACCACCACTGGGTTGTATAGTTATTCCAATCAGATGCCACTGTCTTATCAGTGGAATTTAGCCACCAAACAATTCCTTCTCTTGCATTTGAGATGCTTTGTGTTGTTATCATGATGTTGTATCTTTGGAGAATTTCCGGCTATACAGACTAGCCCTACATTTCCATCTTGTGGTGGTTTACAACTGCTGTGATCTTTACTTTGACCTGTAGGCTGGATTTGAATAGGTACCTTTGTATCACTACCTGCAAAGAACCATAAAACTATCACTTTGGCCAACTTCTACGCAAGTGCCAGTTTGTCTCATGTGAAAGGCTCTGCCTCTGCCACAATCATACACACAAGATATTGGCTGAAAGCCTGGATAAACAATGGGTAGTAACAGCAAAACTAAAAGGAGAATTTGAGAGAAGGTGGTTTGGGGTCCTAGGCCTGTTCTACCCATCCTACGCATTATAATGCCAAAAAAGCAAAGCCTAGTGAGAACAGTAAAACAAAAATTATCCATTCTCTGTGGGCATTTGGTTTCTACCTCCCTCATCAAAGGAGTTAATGCATCTTCTCAGTGAAATAGATGAACAAGATAGCACTCATACTGTAAGAGAAATCAAAGCAAGCATTATATATCACAGCATAAAACCTATTTTTATAAAGTAAATGAAAATAAATGTAAGTGTCTTTATCCTAACCAGGAGCAAGCTTTATGTGTGAACAGAGTATGTACCATCTCTCTTCTCTGATCTTGCTTATGGTCAGAGTGGTGGTCAGCATCTGGAATGGACCTTGCCAGGCTGGTTGAGTTCCACCAGTCCAGTCTACTGGAAGATCTTGATGTGGCCACTATTGCCAGGATGAAAACTGTGCAGCGAAAAGTGTAAAGGTTTAGTGTGTGCTGCTACTCCCACTTCATGAAGATCTTTCTGCCTATTTGGGAATTTTTATATATAGAAAGAAAGACAGGTTTCTCCTCCCAACAACGACGTATATACTGGGGGAAAGTTGTTGCCTTTGCAAGAAAGAGAACATCAGTCTACTTATGGTGGGTTTTAGCATAGTTTGCCTATTACAGTTTTAAGTTCCTTGTTCATATGTTCAATCTGACCTTAACTTTGAGGGTGATATGAAGCATGAAATTTTGGGGACGCTCCAAGATAGGAGTGCTAGGCAGCTAGGTGGTGCATTGGATAGAAGGATGGCCCTGGAGTCAGGACGTGATCTCAAATATGGCCTCATACACTTACTAGCTGTATGATCCTGGGCAAGTTACATAACCCTGTTTTCCTCAGTTTCTTCACCTGTAAAATGAACTAGAGAAGGAAATGTCCAACTAGTTCAGTATCTTTGCCATGAAAACCTCAAAGAGGGTCACAGAGAGTCAGACAAGACTGAAACAACTGAACAACAACTAGACAGGAGTAAACCAGGGACAAGAACTAATAGGTGGAGCGAGTCCCTATATCAGAGTTGATGTGAGCACATGAACCAAAGTAAGGAATAATTTTTTCCAGAAGGACTTTGGCAACAAAGTCTGCCATAGCTCTAGAGACAGAGAAAACCTCAACCCATCAGGTAAGCTGATCAACAATAACCAGTTTCAGGCATAAAAATGAAGTCATTTTGAAAATGTTTAAATAAGGCCAGAGGGCCCCACCCAAAGCTGCTGCTCAGAAGGCATGTGGGTTAACTACATGACAAGTAAGACAAGTAGAACAAACATGAATTGCAACAGAGGATGTGATACCCGGAATGATCCAATGCCATTTTGTTGTATCTAAAATTCCCTGAGTGCCAAAGCAGCCCCCTTAATGAATAAAAAGTCATAGCTGGTGAAGGGATCCCCAAGAGAGGAGGGGTTTAACTGCTGTATCACCCAGACCCCAAAGACCTATTTACTTTATATACCAATGTTTCTATTTCTTGACCTCCACATCACTGTAGACCAAGCCAACGTTGTCATGAAGAAGAGAGAACTCCTTACTTCTAGGTGTAGAGAGGTGAAACACATTGGCATCATCTGCTTGGTCATTCTTTCATGAGACAGGATCGGTGCTGTTCATGTGAGCAGAACAGTGGACAATGGCTAATGCCTTGGGTAGTTGGAGAGTAGAAAGAAGATCTCTGGTGAAATCAGCATTGCCAATGACCTTAACAGGAGGAAGTTAGAAATCCTCACTATAGTCACAGCATATAAATGGCATGACAGATTCCAGTAGTATTCTGGGAGTCAATGTAGATCTTAATACTCTATCCCACAGAAAGACAGCAGGCTTATGTGAGTGTGATCAGTTCAGTTGCTTAGATGCTGAGGTCAGATATAGCAAAGAGGCTGACTTAGCAGTATCTGCCAGAAACTCCAGTGGCTCCTGTGTGCTGGATGCCAAACATCATCAAGGGGGACCTATCAGTGTATAGGACTAGGTCAGAATCCTCTAAGGGGGTGTCAGAAAGGTGGTCATGGGGTTTCTCAGCCCTGTCGACAATACTGGTACAGTCATGGAGTGATTCTCCTGAAGTAAGTATATCAGCAAAGTGACTGGATTCAGGATAGAATACTGCTTTACAGTCACATTTTCTTTGTCCAATAAAGTCACTTCATATTTAGTAAGCCTCAGATTTGAAAAGGCTCAAGAGTGGCATCCCAAGAAAAGAGCCTCAATCTCATAAGGGCATTGTATTCTAAGAGGGGTACCTGTTTCCAAACCACATGCCTTTTCTATCAAAAGGACAATTGTTGGGGCAAACAGGGATCTTCCCGCTGCCAGGCTTCTACATGCTTCAATGCAGCATAGGGTGGGCAGGCATCCTTCAGTGGCCAGATCTCCATGTGCCTCAGCATAGCCCAGGGCAAATAGCTATTCTCCAGGGGCCAGACCTCCATGTGCTTTAGTGTAGCTCCAGGGAAACACAGAAAACCCCACCTGGCCTCAGCACATGCCAAACACTATCACTATGATCCTGGTTCAGCACCAGGTAAGCTGCCAGTTCTCTATGGCCTCTAGCACTAGCACCTGAGGCCCCAGCACACAAAGGGAGTGACCAGGCCTTTGACCCCCAGCACAAGAAGCTTGGGACAGTGTCCTTTGTGCCAAAAATGAGCAAGAAGCAAAAACAAACATTGACTATAGAAAATCACTATGATGAAAAGGAAGATCAAAACACAAACTCAGAAGAGGACAACATTGTCAATATATCTACTTCTGAAACCTGAAGGGGAATATGAATTGGTCTCAAGTTCAAGAAGCCTTCTTGGAAGAGCTCAAAAAGGATGTTAAAAGCCAAATAAAAGAGGTAGAAGAAAAATTGGGAAAAAGAAATTAAAGGTATGTAAGAGAGAGTCAACAGCTTGGAAAAGGAAGGACAAAACTTAACTGAAGAAAACAATTCCTTTGAAAAATACAACTGGCCAAATGGAAAAGGAGGCACAAAAATTCACTGGAGTGAACTCCCTAAAAATGGAATTGGTCAAATGAAAAAAGAGGTACAAAAACTAACTGAAGAAAACAATTTGTTAAAATTAAAATTGGATAAGTAGAAGCTAATGACTCTCTGAGGCATCAAGGATCAGTAAAACAAAATCAAAAGGATGAAAAAAAATAGAAGAAAATGTACAATACCCCATTGGAAAAAACAACTGACCTGGAAAATGGATCAGGAGAGATAACATAAGAATAGTTGGACTACCTGAAAGCCATGATCAAAAAAAAGCCTGACAGCATCTTTCAAGAAATTATCAAGGAAAAATATAGTTGCTACTATAGCTTTCATTCAGGATAGATCCCCTGCAGGTACTAAATCTATTTGAGGGGAGTAATATATGGAAGGTAAAGAGAGGGTCCAAGATACTGGGTGAGCACCCTGGATGCCACTCACTTTTGTACAAAAAGAGAAAAAGAATTACTATAATCAGGATGTACAAGTACCAGAGCTGAGAGCAAAGCCTTTATGAGGGTGGCAAGGACAGCTAGGTCGTCAGGGTAAAAGCTGTGAGAGCTCTGATAGAACAGTCTTTGGTTAGAGCAGTTAAAGACTTAATGGTCTCACCAAACAATGGAATTCACCATCAACAATATCTGCTGCACCTGAGATGTCACAAAGCAGTTTCTCAGTCTTTGGAGCTGACAGTTGCTGAATGACTTGCACATGTCTCAGAGGAAGAGCGCAAATCCTGGCAGGCAAAATGAAACCAAGATACTAGACCACTGAGGAAGGCATCATTTCACTTTTAATTTGGAGATTCTTCTCTACTGAAGCTGGAGAAAAAGGTGATGGCTGTCCTGATAAATGTCAGTACTGAGTACAGCTGGTATGAGGTCATCAACAGACTGAACCAGGGTGGAACCTTCAAAAGTGACAAAAGCTATGTCTTGCTGTAGAATTTGAGAGAACAAGGCAGGACTCACTATATATGTCTGTGGCTTGCAGGTCGACATCCACTCTGTCTTTTCTCAGGTAAAGGCAAATGGGTACTGGGTATCTGGATGAATGGAAATACTAAAGACGGCTGAGCACAAATTGATCACAGTAAAGCAGGCAGTCTCGCAAGGAACAGAAGAGTCGCTCTTGGCAGGGTTGGGTGGTATAGGGTATCTAGGAATAATGTAAGTATTTATAGTGTAAATCCTGAACAAAGCAATGAGCAGATTTCCATACTGGCCACTTCTAGAATAAGTGGTCTTTTCTCCAAAGAAGAAAAGGTTTCCATTAAACTGGTAACATCTCCACAAGTGAGATTATAACCTCCAAAGAATAGTTGGAAATTGAGTGATAACAGTTGCGGGGCCCTCATCAAATCTTCTCCATACAGAAAGATCAGATGGACTAAAGTCTTGTGGGTTCTTAAAGTAACAGACCTGTCACATCGTTGAGTACCAATTTTTTTCTGGAGGTGATACTGGTAGCATGTTCCTCCTTTTTGGAATTGGAGTGGGTGGTAGGAACCTCCTTTGGTGGTGGTAGGAACATACCATGTGACAAATCAGCCCAACAAAACCAATAGTCCATTTGGCCAGACTAAGGTTGACTGCTCTCAGTTTTCTCAATGTACAGTAATCAAAAGTGCCACGTCAAGGTGAAAATAGTTTATCGGTCAAATTTCTTGCATTTCTAAACCAGATTTCACACAATTCAATGGCATGTTTCTTTGTCATTCTCAGTTAACCAAGAGTTTCCCCTGGTCCCATGATCTTAATAATTTTCTCAGAAGTGTTCCAATATAGATGCTGTCAGTATTCCCCATAATTTTATTATCTGCCTAATACTTTAGTAGTATGCTTTATTTTCCAATAGTTAGAGCTATCTTTGTACTACAAAGATAGTCAACCTTAGAGGCAACGTCTATACCTTCTAGGGAGTTAAAAATCGCAGACAAGGAATTTCAGGTATTTTTCTAATTCTAAGATAAATTATTCTGCCTATAAAAGGGTCTTTTTTGCTTTTAAAAGGATTTCATTCTCCTTTCCTATCTGTAATTCTGCAAACAACAAAGATTCCACTAGTTGTATGAGGCCTTGTTACATTAATGACAAAGAATCTACTACCTAGGAAACAAATTCTATCATCTAAGATGTTACCATAGAAAGGACGTGGACAGAGATGAGTTATCACACTAAATATACAATTCAAATAGGAAAATGAGGGCAAAACAGCACATTAGAATAAATCAGAAGAGAAGCAAAGGAAAACTTTAAATTTCTTTAAATTTCTTCTCTAGAAGTTAGGATCTTACCTACTTCCACAAATGAATTTTCAAATTGTAACAAGGCTTCCCATACCCACAGGAGAAATGTTTCATTCTGTAGCTGAGGTCATTCTGTTGGATTAAGAAGGAGTTCTGCTCTCTGTTAACAAGGAATATCCTACATCCAGAAGAGATTTTCATATTTGGTACATGGGATCTCTGTCTTATCAATTATACTCTCCCATTCAAAGTGTCATTCTAATTTCCAAAATATCCTGGGGAAAACTGATTTACTATACCCAAAACATACATACAGAGAAACACTTAGCAAAGTCTTCCTCCCTCTCTTCTACTAAAGAAGCAAAAACTCAGCCCCTGCTAGAGGAGACTGGCTCCATATTTTAAGGTATTTGTTTCTGAGAAGAGAAACCCCTTCACCCTACCTAAAAACCCCATTTCTAAAACATCTTAAAGGTGGCTTTCGAAAGTATGTTAAATGAGAGTAAAAAGAGATCCACAGAGATATGTTTGTGCCCTGGATCTTACTTGTCAATCTCCAAGGAGATGCCCCTTTCATACTGAAAGTAATACTATAGAATGAAATCTTCTTAAAGGCAGGAATGGGTTCATTTTGTTCTTCCCGTCCCCAGTGCCTGGCACATAGTAAGTGTTTGATAAGAGCTTGTTAACTAAATCCACATGTATCTGTTTCAGGAATGAGCTCTTCCATCAGCTTCATAGGACTTCAATGACAATCTAGAAGCTTCCTTTTATTTAAATAGTTCAAAACCCAGATACTTTTGTTGTGCCAACCAAATGAGAAAATAAATAATAAGAATTATTCCTACTGGTGGTCAGGGGACCCTCTAAGATCTGTGGCACAATTGTTCTGAAGAATAAGACTATGAATAACAACAGTACAAAAATGTACCTTCCACTGAGACAGAATACACTCAATTTCAATAAGAGTCTATGCCACGCTCCTGAAAAATGGGTTTTCTCCTCAAAATTCTGACCCCATTCTAACCACCGTAGTGGTAACTGAGTACAATTATAATGCAAATTCTAACAGCCATTGTATTGAGTAGAGTTATAACCCACATTGCTACAAAGTTACAGAAGTGTCGTTTTTGACATCTAAGGCTAGGCTGCCTTCCCAGCTAGCAAACAAGGAGATGGCTACCGATTTTATTTACATGACTTGACTTGGAAAGACAGGCAAAGTTATCCTTGTAGTTCTATAACCATCAGTATTGCAGAAAAAACAATTACCATCAGACTACCTCACACATTGCCCTGAAAGTTTAATTGGGAATTTGCCTCCTCCAGTGCTAAAAACAACAATGCAACAAATCCAACAACAAAAAAGCCTGATATATATGTTTGTAAAACATAAATAACCATTTGATCACATGCTTTAGCTCTCTTATGATCAACATTTTTTTATCATAACATACCCAAGCAATTGAAATCACCTCACACTATACAGATCCCATCCTAGAACCATGCTAATTACATATTGTGTTGACATTTTCATCACATTTCCAGTCACAACATTTGAATTCATATACAGATAGACCATTTCCATGTGCTTTTCCCAAGTCCCAATTCATGTTGGCAAAGGCATCACTTCCAAGCTTATCTGCAGACCCAGAGTATGCAACCAGTGCATTAATATGTAGAAGATATAACATGTACATGTACAGGTACTTACTGTTTGTATGTTCTGTCTAGGCTTAGGATCAAGATCTGTCAGTTTACATTTCAAAGAGAACATCAACCTTATCTGATTACCTTTAAGGTAAGTCTTTCTACATAATTTTGAAAATCTTACTACTCTGAAATATGCTATTACCAGGAGAAACAAATGGCTTCCAAGTAAGCTGTGGTTTTGGGGGGAAGAGGGAAAGAAGGGAGATTTACCTTACATTAGTTAGAACTACTACCTCTAGGTAGTGGCAAATATGCCAATATCTAAATTTCCTTTCTATAGACTATTGATTACTACTGACAGGTCAAGAAAAAGATAGAATGTAATGTTGAAAAGGAGAGAGAGCAGCCCTCCAAGGCATGTAATCAGGAATAGACCTCGGTACCAAAATGAAAGTATCAGCAATATCACTGTTTCTAAGACTCCATACAACTTCATTTCAAGGGAACATTTCTGTTGTTGTTTTGGTCTGGACCTATAATGTCATCCATGTTAAAAAAAAAAAAGAGTACAGAAACTCTAACTGCTAATGTTCTCCAATTATAGTCTTCATTGTCTGAAGTCGTAGTAAGTTTCATGACTTGTCCACGGTCGCGCGGCCAGTATATATCAGAGTTAGGGCTTCAGTCACCTGACTTGGACCCTTATATTGCCCTTGGAAAGTTAAAATGAAAAATAGCCTGTATCTGGATCTCAGATTTTTCTCTGCAGCAATGGAAGTAATTATCAGCATCAATGAACTGAACTTGGAATTCTTCTTTCCAAATTCCACTGTTGCAAACAGGCAACAATCTAAACTTGAAAGAGGGAAACCAGAGGGTAAATAAAAGTTTAGGGGCGGGATTTCTTTATTTTTAACTTAATACACAGAATAGCTTTGGACTTCAAAGAAAGCTTTATTTTTAAAAAGAGAAAGCAAAATTGTCTTTATAAAAACAATACAACTTTTATTATTGTTTTTTCACAATTTTGATTCAATTAGAAATAAAAATTTAGCCAAAAATAATTTTAGATTTCTGCAAGTTGTTATTCATTTAAAAAATCTGTTTATATTAATTTAGAAACAGGAAGCAAAACAAAACAGTCAGTTCCTGGAGCTGTGATTAATTTCAGTTACACTTACCTCAAATTGCTTGTTTTTAACCCTTAGAACAAAACAAAGTGGCACCCAAAGTGTAACGTGCCAATTAAATTTGAAAAAAAAATTTAGTCGAGAGTAGGATTGTGTGAAGAATTTTTCTTGTCTTCCTTCTTTATTTGCTATTTCTCCTAAAGAATGTAAACATTTAGTCCTTCTTTTATGCATTTTAGAAAGCTGTAAATTCTTAAATTGATTCAATCGTGGCTTTTTATTTTTGTTTTGCCTTGAAAAATGATTCTTTGATGGTATAACTGATTTTAATCAAACAGAACTGGTTATTGAATGTTAATGCCAAATGTAGGGGAAAAAGAGAGGCAAAAAGGGAAGGGGAAAAGATAGAAGAAAAATGGAGAGAGAAAGGGAGGCAGGAGAAGGAAAGAGAGAAGTGGGAAAAGGGAAAAGGAAAGAGAGAGAGGAAGAGTTTTCTGAAAGATTACAATGAAATACCTGAAATTTTGAGCTCAAAATTTAGTGTCCTAAAGGGAAAAGTGCAAAAAAGTCATTCCTTCTTGCAGGTAATATCATCCCTTGGCTCCTGTTCTCACATCTATAAAATCTTGGTTCAAAGTGAATTGTAGGAGCTCTTGGGGTCCTGAGTTTTTCCTTTGTTGCTATGTGACATGTGTGTTTTTTAAAGAATAAGGGAACCAGGAAAGGTGTATTGTATGATTAAATCCTTCTCTTATGAATACACACACACATACACACATGTATACACACACACACACACACACACCCTCGTTTCAGAAATGTTTCACCCTTTACTCATTATTATGTCTAACCAAAATAAAGGAACACCAAGCCATGTGTTTTGGGAAAAGGTCACCACCTCAGTACTCAGTTCAGTGCAGCATCTGAAGCCTTGTGAAAATCCTAATTTCTAGCACGCTTAAAGGAAATGGAAGACTGAGCTATACAATATTTGGATTTTTAAAGCAAATGGATAAATAGTCTCATCTGCTGGTATACCAGAGAAGTCATCAGCAATGATTAGACAGGAAAAGCTAGACTTTTGCTATGCCACAAATGGCTCAGACCTAGTTCCAGGGAAGTATCTTTGACTGGCAAATGGAACAAAATCAGGTATGATGCTACCACAAGTGAAAGTGATTTCCTTTATAAGGTGCCCTTTACTAGAAATCACTAGTGAAGTATAGGAAGTTTTCTGAGATTTTCTAAATGAAACTACCTTCTTCCCTCACCTCTCCCCAGGAGAAATGCACTTGCATTTGGTCCATCTTTTAGGGCTATTATGCTTGACTCTACAAATAATAAATTTATGCAAAATTGGGAATATTTTATGCTTTCAAAACATTCCTATGGCATCTGGAGACCTCTACTTGCTTGTTAACATGGCATCTCTTCTCTTTGGCTACCTCCTTCGAGAATAGCACAAAAAGATCTATAGTCCCCAGCTCACCAGGTAGTATATATAAATAATAAAGACTTCGGCAATATAGATGGCTTCACCATTCCAAAATAGAACTGTATAAATAGGCATACATGAGCAACAAAATTTTAGAAACTCGCCAAGGCTGGATAAAGCAATTGAGAACATGAAATATGTTTGTCAGTTAGTGCAGTTTTATTTCAAATGAACTGTTGATCTGTTCTCTCCAAATTACATAAGCCCACTTCCTATTTTCAGTAAAAAACCAAATGCAATCCTTCCATTCTACTGCATCGTCTCTAGCTAATGCCCCCTTTGTCATCCCTGATCTCACTTATTTTGAATCACTCCATCTAATAGCTATTTCCTTACTCTCTTCTAACATGTCCACATCTTCCTTGGCCCCCTAAAAAATTCATCATTTAATGGAGCCATCTATGCTACCTATCTTCCCATAGCTCTCCTCACCTTTGTGGTTGAACCCAGCAACATGTGCTTACACTTCCTTTACTTTCACTCAAATTAACTCTACAATCTGACTTCCAACCTCATGATTTAATTGAAACTACTCTCTCTGAAATTGCCAATGATCTCTTCATTCCCAAATCTCATGGTCCTTTCTCAGACCTCAGCTCTTTTGACCTCTCTACAGCCTTCGACTGTCAATCACCCTCTTGGCCTTCATGCTCTCTCCTCTCTAGGTTTGCAGGACACTGATCTCTGCTGCTTCTACCTGTTGCACAATTCTTCAGTTTCCTTTGCAGGTTGGACATGCTATGCTAACCATGGTATATCCGGAGACCATACCATTGTTCTTGTTCTCCTTCTATACTATTTTGCTTGATGATTACATCAGTTCTTATGTATTAATTATCTTGATGAAGACAATTCTTAGATCTATTTGTCCGGCCTTAATCTCTTAACCTTCATTCTCACATTTCTATCAATCAGATGTTTTTAAATGAATGCTATATTTGCATCTTAAACTCAATATGTCCAAAATGGAACTCATTATCTTTCTCCCTCAAACCTCTCCTCTTCCTAACTTCCCAGTTACCTTCAAGGATATAACTATCATCCCAATCACTCAGACTTGTGTATCAAGTGTAATCCTTAATTCCTTAAGAGAAGAGGTGATATCTTTCTTTAGTCCATAAAATACTTACCTGTACAGACATTACATGAAATAGTTAAGAAAGAAGAATCTGAATGTAAGCATTAGCTTACAAAATCAAGTGACATATTTGACCTTAAAACAACTAAATCCAACTTTCTACTTAGGAATGGAGGCTAATTTCTCAGTGTATGAATTAGGCTCTCTGCTTTTCCTTTTCCCTGTAAATGCCTACTCACCTAATAAGATTAACTTTAGTCCCACCAAAAGATCCTATGTATCTTTTGCAATTTATAAAATACCTGTGATAAGACTTTGAAAGAAACTGAAAGCTAGTTTAATTATTAACATGAGGCTACTGATTTTGGGGGAGGGATATTTTAATAATCCATGACAATTTCTGTTACTATGGAAGATCAAAGGCCGATCTTGTACATTTCTGAAATTGAAACAAGTAGGTCAAAGAAAGGAAAAGGACCTGCATGAATTGTGAACTGCAAAATTCCAATATGTAAGAGAAAACAATGGAGTCAGAGCTTTGAAGGTGATCAATTTATTAGGGAAACTGGATTCAGGACCTTCAAGTTAAGGATCCCTCAGCTCATGGGTTGCTGGTTTTCATAGGTCTTGGGAGGTCACTTAAAATACAATGAGGCAGTACAATTGCATGATTGGTCATTTTAAGTGGGGAAATTCCTATGATTGGCTAAAGGAGAGAAGCCAGGGAACTGCTATGATTGACCAAGGGAGAAATCCATTAACTCCTTAGGGGCTTTCCACAAGCCACAAAACTTTGTCAGCAGTATGTTGGAACTCTCTGCAGTGTGTAAGAATATTATGAAAAAGTGATGTCAGAAGGAAACTGTGGTTTTTCAAGTAAAGTACATACACAGAAGTGTGGGGGGTGGGGGTGGGGGGGTGGAATAGTACCAATACAGCAAATTCTTAATACCACTTAATATAAATTCCAATAACAGGCCTAACTAATACAGTATAAGTCTATCCTATAAATCAATCAGAAGTAATATTATCATAAATACATGATAGTTTTATTAACCATAACCTACATAACTCTTATTCCTACAGTATTAATTAAATCAAGTTTAACTCTATTCTACTTAACTTGCTAATATAATCACTGATATCCATTACACCACAATAAAAACACCGATTAAATTGAGTAGCAGCGTCAAAATTATTTTCACAATTCCACCTTCAATCCTTAAAAGTCCTGTCTTTTATGAATCACCAAGGCCAAAGGACACAGAGAGGGAAGTCCCCTACTGAGGTGTGAGGGTGACAACCCAGGAGGAAAGGGCACAACTTTAACATACTGATTCAAGTGTCAATGATTAGGTTTGGCTAAATACTCTGAAAAACATCCATATCAAGAAAGACACATACTGCACAGCGCGCTAGATCATGAAGGACAAGAGTTGGGTACGTGCTAAGGGAGCAGATTTGGCAGATTTTATATAAAGGGCATGAAGGATCGTGGTCTAAGTCAGTATCACACTTTGTTTGCATTGAACAAAATAAGCCGTGGTCATATTCTTCAGTATTCAAGGAAATGGCTGAGAAGATTCTTGCAGACAAAAGTGTCATTTTGGAGGTGGGATGCAACATTCTTACATATTATGCAGACCGGCATGGGCTTGAGCTGGGAGTCATGGAAATAAGGCATCCTCAAAGTTGGAGCAACAAAGGGGATGAGTTGTATCCTTCCAGTATCAGAAAGTCCATGAGCTGATAAACTCAAACTAAAGGTGGGAGGAGATGGACTGGAGGTATGAAGCAGCTCAACCATTGCTTGTGCATGTGAAGGAGGAGACACAAGAGTCAGATGCAGAGGTAAGGAAGACTGTAACTATCAGGTGTTTCTGGAACGACTTGCACAGACACTGGCAAGCAAAAAACTGGAAATGCAGGTGCTGATATGGGTGCTCAGTGTGGAGAAGGTGGTAGAAGTGGCCAGGGGACAAGCTCAAAAGGACAATGTCATGGCAAAGGGTAGTCATGGGCTATCTTCCTCATGTTCAGGCAATTTTTTTATAAGCAAAGTTGTGTAGGTGGGCAAGACACTGGGCAATTGAGAGGAGTCTGTATAACCCAAAATGCACACCCATGAGACAGCACTTCTTCATGTGACATGCTGCACAGTTTAGGAGGGTAGTTGAGGTGATGGTTAAGCCATTACTGTTTCCGTACTTTAGACTGTTCTCTTTCTTTGCTGCAGTTTTGAAGAAATACCCAGCACTGCCACAACACAGGGTCTCATAATGATAACTATAAGCAAACTCATACAGGCCATAAAGAAAGACCAAGTGTTGGAAGGGGAGAGTTTCATTGGTGCAAAGCAAGATGGTCCCAATGTTGAAGATAAGTCACTAAGCTATTGGGATGATATTTCAGGAGAGTGGTTCATTAGGCAAGACAAGAGGAAAGGAGAAACACAAACTGAATCAGGAGGGTAAAGTGAAGGCAGAACTTTTGTCCCCCTCTGGGTCAGATTCCGGTGACTAGAACGGATGATCAGAGCAAGCCCTAATCAAGTCCTATAAGGATGAGAGTCAGCAATGAAAGTCTGTCTTTAGATTTTTCATAGACCAGTAGAGTGAACTGTAAAGGGTAAAGGGAAAGCCTATGACATTAAGGTCAGTCTCATAGGAACCTCTACTAGTTCACTGTCACTACTGGTATATCTGTGGGGTCCCCGTCTGTGAGCAGGTCTTTTTGCCAGCATGAAGGCTCATGCCCAAATGAAGGTACTTATTTAAGCGGCATGCTGGGCAGCGCCACCTAGTGAGGAGAGTAATAGAGTAGTCATTACTATGCAAACAACGGAAGTGGCTTTTCCTCAATGGATGGTGGTGAAAAAAAGCAGCACAGGATGAACAGGTAAAAGTCCCATAGTGATAGCTGGCAGGAGAGACTCCACACACCAGACAGGCTCTGGAGAGAGCTTTCAATTTTGATGTAGAAGGCGCAGAAGTTATGGAATCCTGATGAGCACTCTTCCTTTTTTGTCTCAAAGTATGCCAGCAATCTCTGTCACAGTCAAGAGGTTTCAAGGATTGTTGGGTCTTGTTGGTAGATGGATATGGAGGCTCAGGAGAAGAGAAGGTGGGTCTAGCTGAAAGAAGCCAATTTCTTTGTGTGTCTTGGGTTTTCAGACTGCCTTCCAAGAGTGGAGTAACCATCAAGCTAGGATAACCAAACAGCCAAAGATTAACACTGAGAAGAAAGCATTAACTATTCTATGGGCAACTAGGGTAACAGAGTGGCAAGTTGGACTGGGAATCAGCAAAGAAAATATCACATTCTTTTCATTGTTCCAAAGTTTGCACAACCATTTGTGCTAAGGCATTAGCCTGATCTCAGAGAGAGCTAATAGAATCATTGATAAACTTAGCTGTTATGGGAATCTGAAGATCTTTCCTGCCCCTAGGCCCTTTGATAGGCTTAAGTGGCTCTGAGAACCTTCTCTGATTTAAAAGTATACTCTGCCCCCTAATAGGCCGAATGTGGTCACATTGAGCCTGTGGCAGGAGGGTTGTTTTTCAGGAATACCCACACCTTATTACTTTGTGATTGGGCAGTGGTTCAAGAGGGCTGTGAAATCCTCCAATCCAGGAGAAAGCTACATATACACCCTGATGTGAGGTTTTGCTTTGGGGCTCACTTTGGAAAGAGTTGTGTGATTTGGCCAGACAAGACTCTGGGAAGCCATTGAGCCCTTCCAGCTTTGAAAAATCCAGACGTTGATGTTTCCCTCTCTGGTTATCTGACTAGGTATGGATGTAATGGTCAGATGGCTGGAAGCCCCTCTACTGATCTGTTTCTCTGTCTACTTGTAACTTCTGTTTGTATTCTCTGAAGTCCATGGTGCTGACTTTTCCCTCTGACCTAAGTGAATGATATATGTTTGATTGATTAAAGGTAGATTGTTAACCCTTTTTGAGTTGCTTTCCTTCAGAAAAGCAGATCGAAGAACCTGTGTTAGCAGCCATCCTGAGTATGCTTGGGTGCTTGCTGATACCTTAGCAAAGTAATTGATTTGATTTGTAAGAAAATCACTAGATTTCCCTAGTCTCAGTTAATCTCCCTATCTCTAGCAATAGAGTGGTGGTGGTCTTGGCTGATATAGAGGTCTCCTGCCTGAACATGGCACTGCTTAATCAGTTTCTTCAGATCTACAGGATTGGTTCCCCTAGTTTTCTTACCCTTCTTCCTCATACCTAACTGATAACGTGTTTGTAAGCAACATGCTACACGCTTCTGGCTGCACTTAGTGATGATGCAATTACCATTTAGGAAGGTGCTTCTTTCCTTCAACTTTGCTAAAGAACACTTTACAGCACTGATAAATAAAAGCTCCAGAATAATACACAAAAGCAAAACCTCAACAAACATCGCAGACAAATTCAAGAGAAAGGAAGAGGTAGCTGTAGAAATAACAGGGTGAGACTCAGGGGAGACTAGAGCATGGGCCAGATCCTGGGAGTTGGATATCAGAGAGGTGGACAATAGTGGAGAGATGGATAGATGCTCATTGTCTCCTGTAAAGTGGGAAGAATCCATAGCTGAAGATGTATCTTGAAGGGCAATTGCTAGGTGGGTTAGAGGAGAGCTCCTGCTACCAAGAACAAAGTGAAACACAGAATTTAATTTAACATGTGCACCAAGATAGATACAAGAAGTCACTCGTTGTTTCTTTAAGAACATACAAACCATCAAAGATTAAATAATGGAGTCAGTTCATTAATTTGTGCCTGACAATGAAAAACTAAACTACATTCCATTTTAAAGAAGAAACTGGATTTCCCTCTTTATAAGAGCCAGGTTTCTTTCAGAGTTTCAAGAAGTCACAACAGCTCAATAATGCTGTTTAAGGGGGCAAGCTGACAATCTCACATGGAAGGGTTGATTATTTCATAATTATTAGTGAAAATCTGATAATACTGACTTCTGTGTCTTTCTGAGGTTTGTTTTCCAAGGAAGTTCCTATAAGCACTGCCAACAGGTCCCTCAAAGTAACCTTTGAGTTAAGTAAAAAACACAATGGTCTTATTGCAGCAATCCAAAATCCTCATGTATGAACTTGGAAAGGAACAGCAGTTAAGTGAGGCAATCCAGTTAAAGCATGGGGAAGACAAAGCACCCTGTGGATCCCTGGATCCCAGCCTCAGAGAAGAGGTAATGACTTCTGCCATATTTTATTGAAATTCTGATAGCTAAGGGTTTCTACAAACTGCAGCCACAGTAGACAGGCCACCAACAAATAGCAGATAGGATCTTTGGAGATAAAGAAAATAATAATAATCAGTGTTGCTAGTCTAATTTTGTGACCAATCTTGAGACCAATTTAGAGGCATGAGTAATAGAGCCAGAAAAAGATGATAATGTACAGGATCATTACAGCCCTTCTGAAAATAAAGGAGAGAATTCCACCACCTTGGAAGAGAAGTGATCCAAGAAAGCCAATATGATGGGTCCCACTAATTCCCACCACCTCAGATTACATCCTAACAAATGCTATTTGTTGAGTATTATTCAAAATTCTTTGAAACTCATGAACATTCATGAAATTGTCACCTAAGTGATGGTTGTTGGAATCACAGGATTAGTTAATAATGGCAAAGGTTCCCCTTTGTGCAGCAGTGCCATTTGATTTTCCATAGCCACATGAGCTACAGAGTCCATTTCTGTCTCTAAGTCAGAGATGGCTGTTGTGATGGGTTGAATGGTTGCAGCTGTGTCTTGAGCAAGTCTTTGAAGTTCTGCAGACAAGTTACTGACAGAATCTGACACGGCACTTATTCCCACATTAGGAATTAGAGTCCACAAAAGGCAACAAACTATACCAACTTTCACTATAGGACTACTCTCACCTGTACATACTGTGCTTCTTTTGGATCGATGGAACCACCAGGCCCCCATTTTTCAAGTGGTTCTTTTTTCTACTAATCTCAGAAAATTATTTATAACACAAGTGGAATTAGATAAGCTATCCCAGAAGTTCCATACTATTCTGGTGTAAGGGAAGATAATGCCAGCACAAAACAAAAAAGTGGCCAGGGCTTACCAACCCACATGAAAACTCAGCATAGTTGTGGTACTATTAGAGACACTATTAGTAAGATTCTGAGCATTGTAGAAGACCATTGTAAAAGAAAGATTTCTGGGAGGGCCATTATTTCCTTTAAAATGTCAAATTAAAACACAAAGGAAGATACCTTATTGCCATCTAGAATGGTGAAAGAAAAAGTATACTTTCCCGAGTTTCCTACGTTAACTTTAGAATCTTCAGTTTTACTTCTGTTAACACAGAAAGCAAAGTTTGGTAAAGGATGGGCCATGGCTAACAGCGGGAGCCTGGATTTAAAATTTAAAATTCACTTGGGTCACATTATAATGTCAAAGATGAAATTTGACCTGGGAAATATTCAAGGGACTTGATTTTCATAGAGACTGGGGTTCCCCATTTAGTTGGCTCCCAAGAACTACTATTTACAGTAACTGTACAATATCTGTAACAGTATCTGTAAAAATGTTACTATTTACAATATATCAAGCAAGCACAAAAGCTACAAGGGACCTAATAAAAGTAAGATGACTGCATCTTATTTGTGACATGACCTCACTTACAGGAAAAGCTAACACATTCACTGACAAATCCAACCTTTCTGTGTTCTTATAGCCTTAGCATGATGTAGTTTATGATCTATCTGGCTATGCATACCAACAAGAGAATTATTCAAAACCCATTCATTCTTAGATGAAGCAACAGCTTCCATTTTTAAAAAGCTAATCTATTTCTTTTTAGTTTTCAACATTCACTTCCACAAGATTTTGAGTTCCAGATTTTCTCCCCATCTCTTCCCTTTCCCCAGCCCAAGATAGCATGCATTCTGATTGCCCCTTCCCCCAGCAGTAACAGCTTCCATTAATGATCATGAAGAATTTCTCACATAGGTACAATTGTCCCAAGAAAACCTTCCTGTGTCAGAGCTGGAGTTTAACAACCAAATATTCTCTGCCCTATTACAACTATTACTCTAGGTAGAGTTGAGGATTTCAAGTCTTTTTTTCTTATACCATCACAGATAAGGCCCAAAGATATGTATAATAGAATCAAAAAGATTGTGTTCTGCAATGACTTCATCATTATGACCATTAACTTCTTGCTTTCTCCTTAGTACAGAGTTGGCTTATTTGTGACTAAAGGAGATAGTATTCAAATCAAATATATGTTGCAAGTCATCCTTTGGGGTGGGTAGATACTTATCATCCCCAAGGATAAAGGACAATAAATAGGCCAAAAACATAGCAAGGGTTGTATTGCCAGACAACTTTGCCATATTTTTTTATCTTTGTGTGGACTCCTCAGCTGAGCAGGGTTTAGGTTTCTCCAGATTTTCCTACTTTCCAACTGTAACTGAATTATTCATGCCCAAAAGTATTTCAAGAGTATCACATTCTGATTTTTCAATTTCAGTATCACTTTTATCTTTCTCTACTCATTCCTCTGTCTTATTTTTAAAATATATCTCTTCTATTATGGAACAGTAATCATCAATTTGGTTACAGTTGGTAAGAACTATGTTGGACTGTATCCATCCTTGGAACATGTGGTTTTGGCTTAGGGCAGAAACATCATCATCATCCCAACTAGAAAATATTTATAACAATAATAAACTCCCAATGATGTTAGTACAATGATCAATAGTGATACGGAAATCCAAAAAAAGAAAAATATAGTCTTCCCATCTACCATGAGGTGGACAAGGTAAAAAAAGGTATAAGTCATTGCCTATCTCAGTTGTTGAAAGAGTGCTGATAGGACCAGCCACTGGGCTAGAAAAATTCTCATGGAAGACTGGTGGTATAAACTACATTGTAGAAGAACTGTATTGATGGGGAGTTATCCAAAATGACTCATTCCTCAGAAAAAGACTGATTCATGGAAGCATTCAAAAATAGAAGGGCAATGCTATGAGGGTCCAGAGAGAGAGAGAGAGTGAGTTTTAGAGTAGGTGGGAGGGTATAGGTCTAAAAGGCAGAAGGTCCAGGAGACATGGGCTAAGCTCCACTAGAAGAAGAAGAATTGTTGCCTGTCATACACAAAGTATGTACTTCTGGGAAATAAGAGCATTTCCAAGAGAAGCTTCCTATAATTTCAGTAGAAACTTTTGAAGCATTTTCACTCTCATTAGTCTGATTTCCATGATTATTGCCAAGGACCCCATTTTCCATTTGCCAGCAAGTCATATTAGTTTCACGTACAAGGCTTCCACCTTTCTGACTTGGTTTGAAGTTAGAAAATTGGAGCAAAGGATAGATATTGATGTTAAAATCAAGACAAAGACATATGGGGGAATATGGTCAAGTCTTTGCATGATCTTTCTCATTTCGTTTTTGTTTTGTTTTGTTTCGTTTTGTTTTTTTGCTCTGTGGAGGGGGGAGGGCAGGGCAATTGGGGTTAAGTGATTTGCCCAAGGTCACATGGCTAGTAAGTGTTAAGTGTCTGAGGATGAATTTGAACTCAGGTCCTCCTGACTCCAGGGCCAGTGCTCTATTCATTGTGACCCCTAACCACCCTGTTCTTTCTCATTTTTCACATCATAATGGCCAACAGCAGAATGCTGGAACTACTAAATAGCAAAGAATCTCCAGTCATTTAAGGGGAAAGAAAGGGGCTGCTTTCATATGAGGTGTATAAACTTTTGTCCCCTCCCCTTCCCAGGTGCAAATAGAAACTGGAGATGGAGTGTCATGGCAAATGCTAGGTAGCAACATCAAAAGTGAGAGTAGTATATGAGGATCACCTCCTTTGGCTTCAGATACTGTCTCAATCAGCCAAAGAAGGAAAAGACCAATTCAGAACCACCAAATAAAAACCTACACACCTGTAGGAAATGGTATTTTGTTCCTGTCTAAAAAAAGTCTTATTATGATTAGAGGTTAAGGGAGTCATAACTCAGAATTTGGCACAGATATTTTAAAATTTATTTTTAATTTATGGAATAAAACAAGCATTTCCATGACAAAGTACAATACAAAAGATGATTATACTTGAAACCACAAAACTACTATGCACAACTTGAAAGTATACAACAAAATTAGCATGTAAATTTCTTTTTTCCCTTTTTTTTCTTCCCTACTTCCCCCAATCCATTAGACACAAATGGGTATATATTTGTGTGTATATATGTAAAATTATTCTATACATACTTCTATGGATCAGCTCTTTCTCTGAATACAGATAAATCTTTCTCCATATGTCCTTTATAGTTAATTTGGGTATTTATAATAGTCAAAATAATTTATTCATTCACAATCTTTTTTAAAACAATGTTGCTATTACCGTATATAATGTTCTCTTAGTCCTACTCATTTTTGCTCTCCATTATTTTGCACAAGTCTTTCCATGTTTTTCTAACATCATTGAACTCTTCCTTTTTTTTTTGTTTGGGTTTTTTGTTCTTTTGGGGTTTTTTTTCGCTTTTTGGAGGGCAATTGGGGTTAAGTGACTTACCCAAAGTCACACGGCTAGTGAGTGTGTCAAGTGTCTGAGGTTGGATTTGAACTCAGGTGCTCCTGACTCCTGGGCCAGTGGTCTATTCGCTGGGCCACCTAGCCGCTCCAAGAGCTCTTCATTTCTTACAGCATAGTAGTATTCCATTACAATCATATACCACAACTTTTTCAGCCATTCACCAATGGGAATGCCCCCAAAGGATGGGCATCCTTTCATTTCCAGATCTTTGCCACCACAAAGAGAGCTTCTATAAACATTTTAGAACAAATAGATTCTTCTCCTTTTTCCTTAATCATTTGGAAACAGACCTTGTATTAGTATTGCTGGATAAAAGAGTATAAGTAGTTTAATGACTCTTTGGGCATAATTCCAGATTGCTCTCCAAAATGCTTGGATCAGTTCACAATTCCACCAACAATGAAATATTGTCCCAATTTTTCCACATTCTCTCTGACATTTGTTGCTTTCCCCTTCAAACATTTTAGCCAATCCGGTAGGTGTAAAAAAATGTCTCAAGGTTGTTTTAGTTTGCATTTATCTAATCAACAATGATTTAGAGCATTTTTCCATATGACTATTTGTGTCCAATCTTCAGCAGATCACTCAGAGCTCGTATTAGTCTGATCAGTCATAGTCGGACACACTGTAACTTGATTCTAACACAGTGATGTCATTTTGTTCCTCTTCGAGAATAAAAGATAACCACCAACCAATAGCTTTCTATATATCTACCACATGTATCATTTTGACTTTATCTTGGTAAATGGTTTAAGATATTTGTCTATGAATGGTACAGGTTTTATGTGTGAACAATGAATCCATGAGTCCTTTTCTCCAATCCTGATGGCAGTGAGAGTACTCGATAGAACCTGGAATGGACTTTCCCAAGCACGCTGAATCCCATTAGTTGGCTAAAAGTTCTTCACATAGACATTTTCGCCAGAACAGAAACCATGTAGTGAAAAGTCCAAAGGTCTAGTTTGCACTACAACTTCTGTAACACCAAGCTCTTTTTCTCTATTCTGTAGTTTTCATATATAGGAAACATTCTGACAAAGCAACGATGATTTCACTGGGGGAAAAGTTTTTGCACTTATAGGAAGGTGACCAAAAAAACATCACTTAAAAAATATGTCCCAGTCTGCTATGCAGTTAAAACAAAGCTAAAGGGAGAACATATCAGATCATTACAAATGAGTTTCAAACCATAATTTACCAACTAAAGACTTTCGTTCTTCATTCATATTTTCAACTTGGTCAGAATTTTGAGGATGGTATAGGGTGTGAAACTTAGGAGTGACACCAAGATTAGAAAGAGAACAGAATCTATAAAATGAAACCTTTCTATGCAGGCAGGTAGAGAGACCTGGCTACAATTTCTTTAATGAGTATTTTGATAAAAAAAAAAAAGGCAGTGGTGGCTTTAGAACTAGGGAATGGCTCAACCTACCAAGTAAGTTGGTCAGTGAAGACAAGATAGGATTTTATAATGACCTGTTTTGGGCATATTAACAAAACCAATCTGTTAAGTGTTCAAAAAGGGTGAAGCTAAAGGATGGCCACCAAAGGGTGTGGATCAAAATGTATGATGACTGAATGCTAGGCATATTGGACAAGTGACTATTATGCAAACTGCCATTGGGGTGACTCCTTGAGCAACCCATCTATGCCCAACTGAATTTGTCATCCCTTGTGTGTCATCATGGCTCCCCTTATCAATGGAAAGGCATACCTGATGAAAACTCTGGGGGAGGAGTGGCTAACCTTCCTCAGTCACCCAAACCACGGACAGCTACTTAGTTTTGTGCTGCTGTTTCTACTTGTCAGTCTCAGCTTTGCTGTAGGTAACACTGCAGAACACAATTTGTTTCCCCCCAAACGACTAGAGATCATATGCATTCACTTGATATCAGAGCCATTAGAAAAGAGAGAGTGATCAGCTGACAAAGGAGGCTCATTGAGGTGAAGTATGTGAAAGAAACTTTCTATAGCAGCTAACTTTGTAGTGGCATCTTCCAGGGCATTAGAGGGTCAGTTCCATTGGTATGAGCAGGACAATGACCAAACACCACAACCTTGGGTAGTTAAACAGCAGAGAGGATCTCTTTAATAGAGTCTGCCTTACTAATAACCTTAAGGAAATTAATCCAAGCTGCAACACAGCATCCTGGCATTACAAACATCAAAAGCATAGCAAGAGTCAGCGCAAATGGTAACACTCTGGTCAGCAGCCAGGTGGCAGACTTGAGTAAGTACAATGAGTTCAGCAGCTTGGGCATTCAGCTTAGAGAGCAATGAAACTGCCTGAAGTGTATCATGGTCAGAGACCACAGAGCTTCCAGTGTTGTGCTCACCATCTTTCATGAAAGAAGAGTCATCACCATGAAAAACAAAGTCTGAATTTTTTTAAAAGGCACATCCATAAAGTCATTACAAGTCTTCTCAGTCAAGTGCAGTCATGCTCACCAGAGATAGGTGGGGGGAGGGGGAGTGTTGCAGAATTGAGAAGAGGACATTTTAAAGTGACATTCTCTTTCCCTAGCAGTCACCTCATACCCCCACCAGCCTCTGGTCAAAAAAAGGTTTGAATACAGTAGCATAGCAATAAAGCCTTGATTTTAATGGGGACACTGTACTTTTATGGGACATCCTAGGAAAAGATCACATGCTTTCTCCACTAAGAGGGCAGTGGCTGCCACTGACCACAGGCAAGGTGGAATGTCCACAGCTATATCATCTAGTTTAGCTGAAGATTAAGCCACATGGCACAGCATGGGTCCTAGTGGTTGAGTTAGGACCCCAGAAGTCACTCCCTTTCATTCACGTCTAAAGAGAGTGAAAGGCTTACTGCCATCTAGGAATCCCAGGGCACAAACAAAAACTGTTGCTTTTTTAAGGTTGGTCAAAGGCAGCAAAGCATTCAGGATCACAATACAAAGGTTCAGTAATTTGTTTTTTAGTCAAACGAACAAGAGATTTAGTAATCTCACCAAATGATGGGATCCACTGCTGACAATGTCTTACTGACCCAAGGATGGGACATCCCTGCTTCTTAGTCTTTGGAACAGATAATTGTTGAAAAACCTGTATACATTTGGGGGGAAATAGAGTGTACCCCTGAAGACAAGACAAATCTAAGTTACTCTATCTCAGGTTGACCTTCAAACCTTCACCAAACCTTCAATCTGGAGACCTTGTGGTCTCTTTGATGAAGCTGGAGAAAGAAATGATGGTTGTCTTTTTTGGCAAGATCTCAACAGTGGGTGATGCTAGCAGAAGACCATCAACAAATTGGACTGGGAATATCAAAGCTAGTTCTTGCTGCAAAATTTGGGAGGACAGAGTTGGACTTCAGACATCCCTTTGTTCCAGGTGAAAGCAAACAGGTATTGGGGATCTGGATAAACAGGAATGCTAAAAAAAAATGCAGAGCACAAATCACAGTAAAGCAGATTGCCTCACAAGGAACAGAAGAAACAATGTGGCAGGATTAGGTATTACAGGATGCCTAGGTACTAAGTATTAATATCATGTACATTTTGCACAAAATGACAAACAGTCTTGCCATCTAGACCTGGTTAAAGATTCTTGACTGCTAATATGGAAGTATTACAGGTAGCTTTGTAGGGCACAACAATACCTTTATTCCCTTAACATAATAATAATGTTCATAATGAACATAATAATATGTTCAATATCTCCAACAGCTTCTCTAGATAAAGGGTATTAAGGTATAGATAGTGGTCGATTTCCTTTAGTAGTAATAGTAACTGGGTGAGCAGACTTCAGGAATCCTACATCAGAGGATGAGATAGCCCATAAGGAGCTAGGAATATAAGGAGAGTTATAGGGGTCTTCTCCACTACAGATGTGTGAGGATAAACCAGGGAACAACTAAGTGGTTTCTTCATCAAAGTAATCATTGGTAAGGTCTATTAATACAGAGAACATAGAAGTTGGGTCATCTGGTTGATAATGAGTAGTCAAAATATTATTGGGAGGTCATGAGATAGTAGCTTCTGGTTTGCACAGAAGATCTCGTGCCAACAAAACAGCTGGTGCTTACTGAAAAAGACTGCTCTGTGGACAGATACCTGTTGGGGATCTCCTTCCATTCCCACTATGTTTGTGAACCTGACATAGGAGAATCTAGAAGACGGCATTTTTCTCAAGGCTGAATAAGAAGTTCCAGTTTCTATGAGACTATCATAAAAGGTACCATAAATCTTAAAGGTGATTTTGGATTCCCTAGTTCAAGAAGAGGCAAAGACAGGATTCTATAACTCCTGTGCCTTTTGCATTTTTGAAAGTTATAATTCTACCTGAGGAAATGTAACTGACTTAATGTGAATACTGTCTGGTGTATGGAGTCACTCCTGCCAGTTATAGGATTTTTACCTGATAATCCTAAAACTTCTCTATCTACTCCTGGGGCCTTACAAAATCATTGTCATTGGGACAGCTAGGTGGCACAGTGAGTAGAGCACCAGCCCTGGAGTCAGGAGGACCTAAATTCAAATCCGGCCTCACACACTTAACACACACAAAAAACTAGCCATGTGACCTTGGGCAAGTCACTTAACCCCAATTGCCCTCCAAAAAGAAAAAAAAAAAAGCAAAAAAAATCATCATTATTTCACTCCTGAGGTCTGATGAAGCTACTATGGAATCTTTTTTCTCCCCCCCGTCCCCCCCCCCGTTCTCATTGTTTTTGTTTTTGTTTTTCTTAAATAGTTCTGAGTAAGATGTCCTTTTTTATGGCAATAAGAGCACTCTTGTATTTCACTCGTAGTTTGTGGAGCATGGAATGGGCGTATGATCTGAACTGAGGTCAAGATGGATTGGGTTTTCAACTTGGGCTTCTCCTTTCTATCACCCGCTGTGTTTCTTCCTTCATAAACATATTAGGCAATGGCCTTTAGTTCACCTATATTTTTCTCATGCTACCAAGTACAGTGCTTGTGAAAGTACTGTCTGATTTCTGACATTGATTTGTTTACAAAGGTGGCATTAACAATCCTTGCATCCTGTGAGTTAAGGAAATCTAACCCAGTGAAGGACTTGGCACTTTTGCATAACCTGTCACAGAAGCACATGGAGGGGGGGAGTCTCATGTTCTTGGGTGGTCTCCTGAACCTTATTCTAGTTGTCTATGTGTTTAGCACAGCATTCCATGCCCTGAATAAAAGAATATATGGCTTGAACCAGCAGGGTATAGTGTATGGGGTTATGAGAGTCCCAATTCAGATCTGGCAAAAGCCAGTTGGAAAACCCCCTGGCCCTGCTGGAACATTTCCCCTTGGAACTCTATTAACTGCTTCTATTGAGGCAATTCTTTCTCCTGGGGAGAGCATGGTTTCCATTAAGTCAGTTTATCTCCCCAGGGAGAATTACAACCTCTAAATATGACCTGAAATTTGGTTATATCAGCTTCAAGATCATCAAATTTAGGCGTATCTTTCCTTCAAATATAGCAGTCAGAAGGGCTGAGTGATGATGTTCTTAATAGGGACGCCAGTCCAGTACACCTTTTCCACAAGAGGGAAAATGCCAGTAGGCTGTTTTTCATTTGTAGTTGTTGTAGGAGACTGAGGTGCAGAGGGAGAATGAAGAGGAAGAGGAAGATCAGGAAAGGCAGGAGAAAGACTGCAGGGTGGGTTGGAAGATAAGAGGCTTAACTCAGAGCTTCCCAGCAATACCAGTAATTCAGTTGGTCTAGGTGAAGCTTAGGAGATTGTCAAGGAAACACATTAACTTACTAAGTGCAGTAAAAGTTCCAAATTTTGTCCAAAACAAATCACCGGAATCCTTAGTATTTTCAGGCCATGTCTGGCAGCCTAACAGCCCTTTACTTTGTCATACCCAGTTAGATTGGGGTTTTGGGGTGGGGAGTTACCCTTATCCTGTGATGCAGGGATTTACCCAAGGAATATCCTGTAGGAATGCTTATGCTTTATTCCATCTCTTTTTGGGTATCTTTCCATGAAGTTTTCCTCCTTGGAAGTCTTCTAAAAGAATTTCTCCGAGAACACTTCCTCTAGAAACTCCCAAAGTTCCTAATTTGCTTCTAAGAAGTTCCAATGAAGACATTCCTAAAATGTCTGAGGATCCTTCAGTGTAGGTCTTTCCTATCAGGATATTCTCTGAATTTCTCTGAGAACTCCCTCGCTAGAAATGTCTTAAGACCATAATTAGCTTCTTAATTCCCAAAGTAAAAAAAAAAAATTCTAAAGAAGTAAAAAGATAAAAAAGAGGAAGTTCTAAAGAAAAAACTGGCTAGCTTCCCAAGACTTTATGTAATTGGCCAGAGGACAGTCAGTTGATAAAAAAGGGAAGTGATACTGGTATTGCAAATTCAGCCTAGTACTTAGTTTTTGTGCCAATACAGCAAATTCCTAATACCAGTTACTATAATTCCTTATAACAACTCTAATACAGCACAAATCTATATATCAGTGGTTCTCAACCTGTGGGTCACAACCCCTTTAGGGGTCAAATGACCCTTTCACAGGGGTCACCTAAGATCATCGGAAAACACATATTTCCAATGGTCTTAGGAACCGAGACACCACTCCTCTATTCATCTCCAGGAGGGTCCACCCACATGCAGATACACCAACATACAAGAATTAAAGGGTCAAGGCATTAGGAAAGTTGAGAATCATTGCTATAAATCAATCAGAAGTAATATTATCATTAATAATACATGGTGGGCTAATTAAAACCTACATAACTCTTATTCCTACAGTAGTAACTATATACAACTTTATTCTACTTAACTAATACAATCACCGATACCTATCCAAACACAATGAACTGAGTAAATACCGATTAAATTGAGTAGAGGTATCAAAATTATTTTCCTAGAACCTAAAGCTCTTTGTTGGTCCACAACATACATTTCTCCATATAATAACACAGGTGATCTTTGCAGAATGAAGTCACAGGTGCTGTATTTGTATTTGATTCTCTGGTGATGTGAAGTCCAACCATCCATAACATCCTGAGGCAGGACCAATGAAGTGATTTGATCTCCATTCTTTGGCATTTCCTCTAGCATTCCCCACTGTTCTTCATCAAGCATCACAATCCCTAGGTACAATATTCTATTTTACGTATTCTAGGATCACAGATTAAGCATGAAAAGACACCCTAATTCAATACCCTGCCTTCACTTTATGATTGAGGAACCTGAGGCCCAGATGGGGTAAGTAACTTGCTTAAGATCACACAGCAAGAACACAGATGGGATTTGAACTTAGTTCCTCCATCTCCAAATCCAAGGGTCTATCCACTGCACCAGGAGACTCTCATGCTGCTTTTTATCAAAATATTTTTTCCCAATTACATGTAAACAAAAATTTTTCACAGTCACTTTTTAAAAATATTGAGTTCCACATACATTATCTTTCTCTGCTCCCCATTTTTGAGAAGGCAAGCAATTTGACAAGTTACACATGTGCAGTCATACAAAACATTTCCATATTAGAAATGCTGCGATAGAAAATGCAGGGATTCCCGCCCCCCACTAGCCCCAAAGCAAGATAATAAAGTAAACAAATATATGCTTAAATCTGCATTCAGACTCCATCAGTTCTTTCTCTGGAAGTAGACAGCATCTTTCATCATTAAGACCTTCAGTCTTAGATCATTATATTGCTGAGAATAGCTAAACCATTCACAGCTGATCATCATATAATATTGCTGTAACTATGTTACACTATTTCTCTCCTTCTGCTCACTTGTATCCTTGCCTGTTATTTCTTATAGCACAATCTTGTTACATCACAATTATATAAAACAACTTGTTTAGCCATTACCTAACTGATGGGCATCCTATCAATTCCCAATTCTTTGCCACCACAAAAAGAGCTACTATAAATATTTTGTACATATAGGTCTTTTTCTTTTATCTCTTTAGGGTACAGACCTAGTAGTAATATTTCTGGGTCAAAAGCTAAGCACATTTTCATAGCCCTTTGAGCATAGTTCCAAATTGCTCTCCAGAATGGCTGGATCAGCTGACAACTCCACCAATTGTGCATTAATGTCCCTACTTTCCCAAGTTCCTTCCAAGATTTGTCATTTTCCTTTTCTGTCATATTAGCTAATCTGATAGTTGTGAGGTAATACCTTCGAGTTGTTTTAACTGGCATTTCTCTAATCAATAGGGATTTAGATCATTTTTCATATGACACATTGCTTTGATTTCTTCTTCTCAGAACTGTTTGTTGATAACCTTTGACCATTTATCAATTGGGGAGTGACTCATATTTTTAAAAATCTGACTCAATTTCCTACATATTTGGAAAATGAGGTCTTTATTAGAGAAACTTGCTATAATTTTTTTCCTGTTTTCCTTCCAATCTTGGGCAAAACTTTCAATTTGATGTAACTGAAATTATGCATATCACACCACATAAAGCTCTCTATCTTTTATTTAGTCATAAATTCTTCCCTTATCCACAGATCTGACAGGTAAAATATTCTATTCTCTCCTAGTTTGCTTGCATCACCCTTTTATGTCTAAATCACGTACCCATTTTGATCTTATCTTGGTATATGATGTTAGAGGTTGGTCTATGCCAAACTGCTTTTCAGGTTTCCCAGTAATTTTTGTCAGATAGTGATTTCTTGTCCCAAAATCTTTGACCTTTAGGTTTGTCAAATACTAAACTGCTATGGTAATTTACTGTTCATTGTGTACCTAATATATCCCATTGATTCATCACTCTATTTCTTAGCCAGTACCAGTTATTGTGATGGTTACCACTTTGTCTTCATTCGTTCATTCATTCATTCACATTCTCTTCTTTCTTTCCCTTTCTTTCTTTCTCTCTCTTTCTCTGTCTCTCTGTCTCTCTCTCTCTCTGTTTCTCTGTCTCTCTCTCTCCCACTGTTTCCCGTCCCTCCTCAAAAGTCTCTTTGGTTTCTGACTACTTCAATACCTCCCTTCTATTAGTCCATCTTCCCTTTCCTTCTCCTACTTCCCAGTAGGGTAAGACAGAATTCGATACCCAAATGAGTGCATGTTATTCCCTCCTTGAGCCAATTATAATGAGAGTAAGGTCCAAGTATTGCCTGCCACCTCCTCCCATCTTCCCCTCCGTTGTAAAAGTTTTCTTTCATACCTTTTATGTGAGATAGTTTTCCTTGTTCTTGCTCTCTCTCTTTCCACTTCTCCCAGTGCATCTAAGTTTATTAAGCCCCTTAAGTTTATTTTTTGCAATTATCTTATCAATCATCTCACACCTGTGCCCTCTGTGTATGTATATTCCTTCTAATTGCCCTACTAAAGTTCTTAGGAGTTACATTGATCATCTTCCCTTATAGCAGCAGTTCTCAACCTGTGGGTTGCGACCCCTTTGGGGGTCGAACCACCCTTTCACAAGGGTCACAGGGGTCGCCTAATTCCATTGGAAAATATATTTCCAATGGTCTTAGGAACCAAGACACTACTCCTCCATCTGTCTCCAGGCAGGTCCACCCACATGTAGATACACCCACATACCAGTATTAAAGGGTCAAGGCATTAAGAAGGTTGAGAACCACTGCCATATAGGAATGTAAACATTCTAACTTTATTGAACACCTTATTTCTCTTTTGTGCTTACCTTTTTATACTTCTCTTAAGTTATATATGAAAAATCAAATTTTTCTATTCAGCTCTGGTCTTTTTATTAGGAATGTTTCAAAGTCCTTTATTTCATTATCTTTTTTATCTCCTGAAGGATCATGCTCAGTTTTGCTGGATAGGTTATTCTTGGGTATAATTCTAGCTCCTTTGCCTTCCAGAATATCATATTCCAACCTCTCTGATCCTTTCATGTCAAAGCTGCTAAATCCTGTGTGATCCTGACTGTAGTGCCACAATATCTGAATTGTTTCTTTCCAGCTACTCGCAATATTTTATCCTTGACCTGGAAGCTCTGGGATTTGGCTATAATATTTTTGGGAATTTTCATTTTGGAATCTCTTTCAGGAGGTGATTGGTGGAATCTTTCAATTTCTAATTTACTCTCTGGTTCTAGGATATTAGGTTAGTTTCCCTTGATCATTTCTTGAAATATGATGTCTAAACTTTTTTTTTAATCGTGGCTTTGAGGTAGTCCATTAATTCTTAAATTATCTCTCCTCAATATACTTTCTAGGTCAACTGTCTTTCCAATGAGACATTTGACGTTTTCTTCTATATTATTTTCATTCTTTTGGTTTGTTTTATTGCTTCTTGGTGTCCCACAGAGTCATTGGTTCCCACTTGCCCAGTTCTGATATTTATGGAATTATTTTCTTGAGGGACTTTTTGTACCTCTTTTGCCATTTGTCCAATTCTGCTTTTGAAGGCACTCTTCAGTGGATTTGGCCTTGGCCAACTTGGCCAACTGTTTTTAAGCTATTATTTCCCTCAGTATTTTTTGAGAATTTTACCAAGCTGTTGCCTCTCTTTTCATAATTTTCTTGCAATCACTCTCATTTCTTTTCTCAGTGTTTTCTCTACCTTTATTATTTGACTTTTAAAATTCTTTTTGAACTCTTATAGGAATTTTTTTTATTATGTATCCAATTCACATTTTTCAGGCTTTTCTTATAGTCACTAACATTGTTTTCTTTCAGGTGCGTCTCTTGATCTTCCCTGTCACCACAGTACTTGGTCAGGTTCTTGTCATTTGCTCATTTTCCTAGCCTGTTTATTGACTTTTAACTTCACGTTGAAGTTGGGCTCTCTTCCCAGGGGAGGGGGCACTATCCTAAGATTCAGGTCTTTCTTGCTACTGTTCTCAGAGCTAGCTCTAGGGATCTGTAGTTTTTCAGTGCTTCCAAGTGGTATAATCTATGGAAAAGTTTTGTCATTGCTCTCCTGGCCTATGCTCTCATCTTTACCTAGGTTGGGACCTTGTTCCTCTGTAGCCAACAACAGTATCCTTCTTCCTCCTGGTCCTGGGACTGTGACCAAGTCCCCTATTCCCCTGCAGCCACAATTACTAGTGTTTCCTTCTGTCTTGCAATTGAGATCAGGGTCCCTAAATCCCCCACGGGTAACCATAAGCATTCCTCTCCATACTCTAATAACAACCAGTGTTCCCTGCAGTCACAAGTGCTATTGTTCCTTTTGATTCTGGGATCCAGAATTGCATATGGGTAATGCAACAGGGTCCTAAACCCAGCACCAGCAAATGTGCTGTAATCTTGTTCTGACCTGTTTGTCACACACACCCGTCCCCCACCTTCCATAGGCTGAAAGCTCCAGAGGTTGCTACTGCCACTTACGCAGCTTCCAATGTCCATTGCTGGAACTTCAGTGTAGCCTGAGCTGTGCATTCTGTGTTGTGCTGCAGGCTTAACTACCACTCTCGTGAGACCTTTCCTGCCAACCTCCTAAGTTGTCCTGGTCTGGAAAACTGTTTCACCAATTTTTTTTTAATTCTGCTGCTCTAGAATTTAATTTGAAGTGTGATTTTAGAGTTGCTTGGATGGAAAGTTGGAAGGACTTGGCTGAATGTTTCTCTATTCCACCATCTTAGCTCTGCCTCTCCTTATGCTGTTTTTAAATATAATTCAAGTAAACACTAACAGTTTTCAGTTAACTTTGCAATTTTCTACATTTCTTATGCCTTGTGTTGATAATGAAGCTGTAATTCAGACATATTCACAGACACTACAGGTCAATCTAAATGGCCTTCTTACTCTTCACCATTTCTTGTCTCCATGCTTTTGCCTTGGTTGTGTCCCATGTGTATCATTCTTCCTCATTTCTGCCTTTTAGAACCCCTAGTTCCCTTCAAAGCTCGGCTGAAGATTGTCTTCATCTTCTCAGTTTCTAGTGACTCCTCCCCCCCCCAATTATCTTGTATCTATTTTGAATATAGCGTTCATATATCTACATATGTACATGTCTTCTCTGGTAGAAAAGAAACCAAGAACTTAAAAGCAAGAACTGTTTTATTTTTGTCTTTGTAGCTTCAAAGCTACACACACAGCTCAAGGCATATAGAAGATGCTTAATAAACGATTGCCACAAAATCCCAAAGAACAATGACAGACACATCACAAAAGACACATAGAAAGATGTGATTGTGACCATTACCTTCACTTTTATTAGTTGAATCCAGTTAAAAGCACATATCAGAATGACGTGTTTTGTTTCCCCATGTTTTGTTTTTTCCTTTGTTTTTAAATCCACTGGATTGTCTTCACTTAGACCAAAATGTTACTTCACTAGGCCCTTACTGGAAAATTACATTAGTACAGACAGCTCAGGTTTTCACAAAGAGAAAAAAAGGAAGCTGGAAAATTAGATCTGGCTTTTTATAGTCCTTTTCAGTAGGAATGATAAATCTATTTTATATTGAATCATCGCATTAAGCAACATCAGGCTTATTATTTTACCTTTTTTTCAGACAGTCAATGAATCTATGCAAATTAACAAGGTATTATACAATAAGTAATGTATTTCAAGTCAAAAGGTATTGCATCTAGAAAATAATTTAACACTGTAATGGGATCTCCAAGATCAATTCTATTTTATAGATTCTGCAGCAAAAATAACATTTCTAGTAGGAAGGAATTAATTATCAACCTAGCAAGATCTAGACATTCACATAGTTGGGGAAACAGTTTTTAACATGGTTTATTACATTTCCAGAGGGGTTAAGCTTTGAGAGTAAGGGGGAGGGAGAGGGGTAGTTGGTTAAATTTTCTTTCATATAGAGTAATATGTGTGTGTGTGTACATATATACATATACATATATACACACACATATATAGACAGATACATGTTGATGCTGTGTGTATATATATATATATATATATATATAATCTTCCCATATATATTATATATACATAAAACATCACTTATTATTTACTTTCTTTGCAAGTTTAAATTGAAGGAAAAAAACAAATTGCCAATATGTATAGCCCAAAGCAAACTTTCCTTTGGTTTCACAAATGGGCATATCTGGGTGTAAACAAAACATTGGGCTGTTTCACTGCAGAAGGGTTGAAAAGGCTGTAGGACGGTGTTTTCAGGATGAACTGTGTAGTTCCTGGCAGTAAATACCTAAAAATGATGGTTAAAAGATCAGATTTCAAAAAGCAAGGCAAAACATTTCCGCCTAATTGTTAGTTTCTTATGGATCATACCGTGTGAAATGACCCCAGACGGGCCATGACACTGTACAACAAAAGCTATCTAGTGCTCAGATGTTTCTCACACGACTCAAGAAGAAATCAGAATACCACTTCCAAGGCTGGTCATGTGATTTAGAGTGGATTACAATATTTTTCCATTCACTTGTTACATTTCTAAAATTGCAAAAAAATAACTGATTATGTCATTTTTGTATCAACAAAATTGCTAAATCAAGAATAATAGATTGAATTTTCAACCCATAAAACAGCTTTAAGAAGGGGAAATTCTAGATCAGGAATAGTATGGCAGGCCTAGTTTCTCTTTTCTGCTTTTTCTCCATCCTCTCTGAAGGACCTCACTATACCACAAGTGACCACCTATGGAAGGCTCATAAAAAGCAGATACCATCCCAGAATAGTATATACATTTTTTAAAAACCCTACTCAGAGGGTCCTACCCAAGGGCAAAATAAAGGATGAGCCTTCCCCCACCAAGAAATCCCATCATAAGGAACCACCCCGAACAAATGCTATGCAATGACTTACATGATAACTATCAAAGTGGACGTCCTTAAAAATCCATATAAAAGGTAGATATTTTCCTTAAACTCATGACAGTTACCTCATGTATGTACCCTAAACACAAAGTATGAAGTATTGTAGAAGTTTGCAACATTTAGTGAAGAGAAATTTAGCCTATAGTAAAAGCAATTATTTCCAGGGCATCAAAACCCTTGATCATGATTTAATAAGATTTTGTAGTTGTACTATCTTATTGTACATGGAGAAACTGAGGAATGAATTTAATAAACCATGCTATGCGTATCAGAACTGGCCCAAGTTTTGAACCTCATGAGATACTCATGACTCCACATCAGTATAAGCAATACTAATGAATTGCTTTACTTCATTCTTGTTCAGGGCTAACTTGGGTATTTGTCTGCATGACACTCATCTATTATTAGGATGATGAAAAAACCCTCCCTCTATGAGCAACAGAATAGTATCCAGCTTGCTAACTCAATAATGAACATGGAAGCGATCAATTGGAAACCATGAGCAGTATTAAAAAAAAAAAACAACTATTCAGCCATAGTGATGATTAGGAGGATAATGGGAATACATTATGTCAAGCAAACAACAACATAACCATGGAGCAAAGAGATTTTATAAAGCAGGGGTAAGGAACAATAAGAGGGAGTCCCTAATTAACAACTGTCTTGGAAAAGAACCTGGAGCAGTAATACAACATCTTACTGATGCAGGAATTCTCCAACGTCTATCACCACATTCCTACTTTTACAGGCATCCACTGTCACATGAGGGCTACCCAAAATATTGGCAGTCGCTCTGTTATTTACTTTATGGAATATACTGCTGGCAGTTATACCTTTGAATTGGCTAGAAAATAATCTGTACAGCTAGGAATACATACTTTAGTGTTGATTGATGCATGTAAACTATCATTTATTATAAGGTGATTTCCATAAAACAGACAAGACGGTAACTTTCCAATGATACTCATAATTATATCATTTACCATGATTTAATATTATCTAAATTTATTTCTGAATAACAAACTATAATTAATTGCTAAAATCTTTAAGTTAACAGAGTAATAAGTAAACATGAAACATCTCAAATTAAATCAACATTTCATGAATGGGAAGTCAAATATATAAGCTCCTTGAGGGCTGGGACTGATTCATTTTTGTTGTTATCTCCAATGCCTAACATAGTGCCTTGGACATGTTCAGTCATTTCTGATTCTTTGTGACCTCATCTGGGATTTTCCTGGTCATTTCCTTTTCTAGCTCATTTTACAGATGAGGAAACTGAGGCAAACAGGTTAAATTATTTGCCCAGGGTCACACAGCTACTAAGAGCCTGAGGCCAGATTTGAAGTCAGGAAGATGAGTTTGCTGACTCCAGGCTCAGCACTCCATCCACATCGCCTAGCTGCTTGACTTGCACGCTGGAACTTAAATTGTTGTCAATGATTGATTAACAAAATTACTTATTTTGCACATCAAGACTATATACATTTTCTTAATAGCATTCAGGTAGCTAATGCACGTTATTGTGTCACTGAGAGCTAGTCTGATACCTACTGGTTAAGGAAGTCTCCCATTTCTCTCACACTTTGGTGTCTAGTGCAAAGGTACATACTTAAATAGAAGCATTGCAAAGTTCTTTTATCTTCCAAAGTGAACTGCATTCTCTAATAAATAATACCTCCTACCTAAATTACTTTCTTTCAAAGTGTAAGTCATTTTTGTTTTCCAGATCCTGGGAAGATAGTAAAGTTACCACATCCCTCCTGCTTCATGAGGAGCTCTCCATTTGTGCAGAAAAAAGCAAAGAGGGAAATGAACACAACTTGTGATTTAGGTACAAGAGGGAAGAGAACTGGGCTGGGTCAGACAGATTAGGGGCTCTCTAGTTATCCCAACCTTACAATCAATGAATCCTAACTGTTTCATTATACTTTTAACAGAAATTTAAAGAGCAGACTAGTTTTTGAAGTGGAAAAATATCTACCTTCCATGAATCTAAACTTTTTGGTGCTCAGTAAAGCATCAGGAAAAGCAATAAAAGCCAAAAAACCACTTTTTTTTCTGAATCTTAAAATGACAAGAAGGTCTCATGTGGGCTTTAAAAAACCCCTGAAATCACACTGCAAGAAGCATTTTTCTTTTTGTGTTTTTTTTTTCTTTAAAGAGAGTGCTGTAGGGCATTTTCAAAGTATTACAGGGATATACAATGGATTACTTGCTTTAATATTCCTTAATATTGTCTGGGAGGTCCCTGGGATCATGGCCCTTGCTGAAAACCAAAAATTATTTTTAAAGGATATTCTCTGCAATGAAGTTAAAAATAATGTGATTTGATTTTTCAGTAAGAACAGTATCTCTTGGAAGTGGATTTATAGACTATCTGCAGAATCTGCATGCAGTACTGAAAATGAGAAAAGTCTGTGGCTTTGCTCTCATTCTACTTTATTCTTTATATACAAAAACCACTAACTCATTGACATACTTGCAAGGCAGATTCATTTGACTGATAGAAAGACAAAACAAAGATTAAAAAAAGCTATTTCAATTAAGAAATTCACTATCTTACTTAGAAAAGGAAAAACATTCACACTGAAAATGAAAGATGTCCAAATTTTCAAACTATTGCTGTTAACAGTATGCCAAATGCCAATTGAGAAATTATTCCTCAGAAAATCCTTCCTTGTTCCCTCATTTGGCTTCTCCAAGAGTTCATTTAATTATCCTCTGGCAGGAACTTCAAGGTGGTCTTCCATAAGCCTAAAGTTATTTCCAGTTTGGGGGAACCCCAGAATCTGGATCAGTTTGGATACTGTCAGTCCTGGAACCAAATCAGCTTCTGGTTTCCAGCTAGGAACTCAATCCTTCAAGTCAATTCAACTTCCTGGGTATGGGGCCAACAAGTGAAGCACATCAGAATACTTCCCAGTGGCTTTTACTTATGTCAACATCTGACCACATACTTTCTATTTACAAGACTTTACTTTCCAATTTCTAATAATAACATTCCTGATGGAAATCCCATTATTTAGAGTAGCCTGAAAACAAGGCTCACCGTATAAAGGGGGCATCTTGGATTCTCTTTTTTTCCTTTTTATTGCAAAGTATAAATCGAGTCCCAAGAATGGTTTGTTAACTATGAAGTTGGCATACAAAAAAAAAAGCAGTTTCTAATAAAAAGCCCAGTAATCCTTTCATGAGAATGTAGGTCAGTTTGTAAACCAAAGCTATATTCTAAGAGAAGAAATGAGGATGTGTTGGGAAGAGTTAAGAGTTAATTCCCAAACACTTTTGGCATTTTAAAGTTGTTATTTTGGCAGCTCTATGATCTGGGCAAATGCACAGATTGAGGGACTGGGAGAGCAGAAATTCATAGAAATAAGGCAAAAACTAATTCTAGATAAAGCAATATTTTCTACGTAGTAAAATACTATGCTGCATATTTTGTGAGTATAAAAACCGGTCAATCTTACCTACTCCTTGACATTCATTAGGCTCATATCTCTCTACACTGTTTATTAATCATACTGATCAATCACTGAGTACCTGCTCAGGGCGAAGCACTTGAAACGTGGGCTCACTCTATCTTCATAATGGATGACAAGGATTCAGCACTTTCTCAGTCACCTTAACAGAGTTGAAGATAAAACTACAAAGCTGCTGCTGCTTCCATTTATTTTAATTATTGTGCCCTTAATTGTACTTCTTATGTGGCTCGCGTACCCAGGGCATTAAATTTCAGGTATCCCTGACTCAGGTTCATGGGACAGGATTGTATGGGGAATTACTTCACTGCAGAAGAGCTTTCAGTGTTCCTACATCATCATTCAGCAATCTTAAGGTGACCATTGAGGCCTCCAACTTTCATCCCTGCATTTCAAAGCTCCAGAGTATTTTTTTGAGAACAGAGAGGTTTATGTGAAGGTAGAATCATCTGACTTCCCACACCATAAGAGGTTTGATGGTGCTTGGGTAGAAGTTGGTGCCATAGGCTTTAATGACTGTCACAGAGTCTGCTTCTTGGATTGGAGTCTAAGCCTACCTCAATTATGTTGTATGTTCCCCAAAGATATCAAAGGGTCCCATTCATGCATTCAGTAACTTGAAAATCTTTTTTTTTACTTCTCTTTATTAGTATGAAAGTATGATAAGCTTTATTTTTCCATCTTTTGGGTTGATCAATGAAAATATCCAGAATGTTATTCTGATGTTTGCATAGTCAATATGGTTTGGTGGCTAAATTTACCTCTACCATTGCTGAGATCAATCAACGTCTGTTTCCAGTAGGAGTTAAGCTATGTTAGAAGCCCTGCAACAGTCACATGACAAGATCTGATAAGTTTAATTCATCCATAGATTCATCAGAAATGAACAAAGCTCACAAATAAAGCTTGCCATAGTTTTTAATGCAACGTATTTTTTTTGAGTAATTTTTGCTGTTGCATTCTCTAACTATGCCAGGTGTGTTTTAGTGTTAGTTTTTTTTTTTGAGAGAATGAGTTTTAGAAGATATGTCTGCAAGAGGGTTTTGAATAAAAAATTTCATTTCTGGAGGAGAGGAGCCTCTCTTCCCTTAGTGTTAATCTACTTGATTCCTAGTACCTCATATTAAAATTCTTAAGTATTTTTAAAGCTATGGCTCTTTCCTACCTCCCTCAGTGTTTCCCCTGCTATATAAACATATCACACAATACCCTTTAAATCTTAGTAGAATCCATAGCCAATTTTTAAAAAGTCAAGTAAGGGCTGCTTATTTACTGGATTTTTGCAAGTTAAAAGCGAAATTATTTTCCTACTTTCCGGGATACCAACATCTTTTATTAAAACAAATTCAGGAAGTTGACAAATTCAGCAGTCAACTTGGAAGAACCACATTCACATTTGTCTGTTGGGCTTGCTTTTTTTTTTCAAAATACTGCAAATAAACCATAGGAATTCCCAGAGCATAGCCTGGCTTCTTGAAAGTTTAAGCTTTGGCTACATCATTATCACAAACTTGCAATAGGGGAATCAAAGACATTACCTCTGAAGGCTTGAGGACATCTTGGCTAAATTAACATCCATTTACACACGAAGTTTCCTAATATGACTTTGATAAGCAAATAGTCTGCTAAATATGATTTTCCCCTCTCTGTTAGGGATTCCATTTTTGATGTTGGGAGAAAGCATCCATGTTGAGTTCATTAACATTAAATTCTATGCTTAAATGTCCTTGGAAGCTTATGATCTACATGAACTCAGGCTGGAGACTTCTTTCACCCTGCTCATTTCCTGGAGAAAAAATCCCGCTTTCACATGACAAATGGCCCCTACTTTGGTAAGAAGTGTCTCATGACCCTGGAGATGAAAACATACCTGGTATTTTCCCAGTCCGGGCACACAGAGGACATAGATGTTTTGGAATCACTTGCATACTTGTACACCACTAGGAGGCACTGTTTACAAAGCTGTACCAGCTGCTGGCAGCACTGGAGTTGTTGGGGAGTAATCACTTCTGTGCTTTTGCTGAAGATCGTCTCCCAAGAGCTGTGGTTGGCATGGAAACAGACATGACCTCATGTAGCCAAAAAAAAAAAAAAAAACAACCAAAAAACCAAAAACCAAACCTGTGAAAGAATTAGCAACGGGCTGGGGAAATTGGTGCCTATTAGCTGCCTGACAGAAGCAGCTTTATATGGCAGAGCCCAACAACTGAAGGGAGGTATCTTTTAAAAACTGCACATAGACACATTAAAAACCAAATCATTTTATATAAAAATAGCCATATCTGTAGGGCTTTGGTCACGAGGCTTTCCTGAAGAACCTGATGAGCTGACTTAGTCACAAGCCTTTTAATGGGGCCTTGACCAAGTGTCTTCTTACAAAGGGGAGGGACAGTCCGCCTGCACCCTGCTCAAGGCTTTACTGAGGATGAGGATGGTCTTGAAATGAATTGGCTGGCTCTCTGTTGTGGGGTACTCCAATAGAATATTAAAATGCTTTTGTATAGCTTACTAATTGACCACTTCACCTCTGCCCTACCTTGCATGGCTTTAAAGGAAACTCACAGGCCCTTCTTCCTCCTCTGCTTCTCTTCCGGAGAAACATGACAGGAATGGGGGCTTGACCTCAGAGGAGAAGCACAGGTCTTATCTCCAAGGCAAATGGTGGCCATGGAGATGGGAACCTTATGACCAGGTGATACAAGCTTCTGAAGGTTCCCTGCCAGCTTCTGGTTGAAGAATCCTGAAATTCAACCTTCTAGCTGGAGGAGAAGGAATCTGGGCAGTGCCAGCTTTGACAGAGGGACCTCAAGCACCATCTCCTAAATGAACTGATGGCAGCACCCCTACAAAATCACCCAATAATGTATCTTCTATATAGGTATATGTTTACATGGGGCCTCCCCCTATAAAATATAAGTTCCTCAAGGGCAGGGGCCATTTTATTTTTGTCTTGGTATCCTCAGTGCTAAGCACAGTACCTAGAACGTAGCAGGTGCTTACACACTTGATGATTGAAATAACCTTGAAATCAACAGGTCAGGGATCGAGGTTTCTATTGCCTGGTCATCTCTTGTAAAGAAGATTGTAAGGGTCACACCTGTGGCTCCCTCCCCCCACCCCCCAGGAGCCATGGGAAAGTGCTAATGCTGTGGTATGAGGGGACAAGGGACCTCAATTTTGTACCTCATAATTACTGCAAGTTAGTCAGATGATGTGAATTCAGTGGGAATGTGGATGACCTGTCTCAGCCCCAAGTGTTTTGCTCCTCAGAGAAGTCCAAATAACTAACTGGCTGACCTGAATTTGGGGAACATAATACTCTATGGAAAATGGGAATATAGGAGAGGGATAGAGTTGTGTTCATTATTTACAGGTTATAAGAAGTCCTCTCTGTATTTTCTGTTAGGTTGAAGAAAAGCCATCACATACCAATAAATTGTGTGCCTGTACTGGCTCCCAGGGACCCTTCTACAAATATCTATAGAGATCTAAACACCGTTCTCTCCCTCTCCCTCTGCCTGTCTCTGTTCTTCTCATCTACGTGTACACTGTACATCCATAATAACATAAACACATGTATCTGTGTATGTATTTATATGTGCATATAGATTTCTGTGTAGGGACATATAAAACCTAAATGTTAAGAGATTTGGGGGGAAGTCTGTGAGGTCAAACCCTGTACAAGTAAACCCAGGGCCTGGGGACTTTGGGCCACAGTCCACTAACATCTACCAAATCCAACGTGGTTGTTGTGTTATGGCATGAAAGTACCAGTGGTTTCCTCAAGCCAAGGAAGAGAGAAGACTGAAAATCACAGAACTAGTTAGAAAGCTTTGAATATGGGCCCAGCCATGGTCTTCCAGAGAACTGACATAGGGAAGTTCAGAGAGACTCATGTCCGCCAGTTAGCGATTCTTCCTTTTGTTTTTTGTTCAACTCATAAAACTCTCTACTAAGATAAGAAAAAGTGGGGATCGAGTCAATAGACCTAAGTATCCACAGTGAAGAAATCAACATCTTCTGAAGTCTATAAGCTACTGAGGCAATATGGTATTGTGGAAAGAGGCTTTGGAGTTAAATGATCTGGGTTCAAATCCTTTCTTTGATGCTTGCAGTTTGTGTGACTTTGGACAAGTCACTTAGCCTTCCTGGGGGCTTAGTTTCCTCCCTAAAAAATGAGGGCATTGAATAGAATGATCCCTGTGTTCCCTCCTAGCTCTCTATGTGGCCCCTCTCTAGCCCTCTGAAAGAATGTATTGAACTTTGCCTTAACAACAAAGAGCCAATGAAGAGCTGCATTCACTTCTGAGCACTGGGAGACTGGCTCACAAGGCTGTGTACTAGATAGAACCTTTTAGACCATTCTCAAATGTTATTACCTTCATGTTAACCACAGAGCACAAATCCTGTATCCTTTCAGTGGTCTCAGACCCTAAAGCCTTCTTAAAGTGTCACCTACTGAGCTGTACACCAGGGATTTAAAGGAGTTAACGTGCTCCCCCACCCCGTTCCCCTCCCCGCCCCCGACTGACTGACTTTTAGGCTCATAGTTGGTCATAATTCTTTGGCAAAGAGGATCAGGTTATATTACTATGCGTGGATCACTTCTCATAAGGGTGTATACAACATACTTCAAGCCTCATTCGTGAAATTTCATTTAGTTTGAATTTGGTGACAGTTCAATCTCCATTTTACAACCCTCAGGGAAAAATGGTAGATTTTCCTATAGAGATATACCCTTCCTTGAGAGAAAGCCAAAATGACTTAATCATCAACACTTTGTGGTTATTTGATATTTATTGGATTTTTAAAGCTTTTAGACCCTCTAAGCTCAGAATTTTGAAAAAATAGAATGACTATTGCTTATTCATGCAGAGGCAACATGGCCTTAAAAACATGGTGTGTCAACACTGTGTGACAAGTTTTCCTAAAGGAATATAGCATTCAATGTGTTCCCTGAAATTAAGACTTCTGTTTGAAATGAAATATTTGCTATGAAAAAAGAACTCCCCATAATGATTTTTTTCTTGAAAGACTAATGAATATCACTTAGTAAGTTATGGTATTAGTTATTATTATACTAGTTATTATTAATTATACTAGTATATATTTATGTAAGAAACTGAAATTCAACAAACAAAAATAAATTCACATTCCTGTGGCAAAGTGATGGAAAAATGGAAATTTCAAGTCAAAACGGAGAGCAAAAATTTAAGTTACTTAAATTCTATAAGGAAAAGACAAAAGTATTAAAGAAATAAGGTCCTAGAGGAGGGTTTTGGAGGTCCTGGGCCTTTACTGATGATTTGCACTGACCTCTTGGACCTTGCTTGTGGGTCTGAGTTGATTTAACAGGCAGATCATGAATTGATGATGGTGTGTATTAATATTATTGTGGCTTTGTCAAGCTTTGTCATCCCAGAATCAGGAACTGTGAA
>CM053593.1:36541083-36607116 GCA_028646575.1 Pseudocheirus occidentalis | reverse complement strand
TTACTTGGATACTGTGTGCTAAGTGAGAAGATTATGATTTACTGTGACCTAGGGGAGGAGAATTTTGACTTTTGTACTTTGTGATTGAATTAAGGATTTTGTGATTGACTAAATGAATGTACTTTGTTTAAAACTACGTGACCACTTTGGTGAAAACTATGTGGCCATTTTAGGGATAAATTGTTGAGTTGTAACATGGAAAAAAAAAAAAAGTATTAAAGAAATAAGGGAACATCTTTGTGCATCCATGAAAAAAATAATACATTCCCTGACTCATTCCTTTCACTCCTCCTTCCCCCAAACCAGGTCCCTTTAATGGAAACTAGGGTGAGTCTAAAGAAAATCAGCATTTCCCCAAATAATTTACTCTAGTTCAGTGGTTCTCAACCTGTGGGTCACGACCCCTTTGGGGGTCGCTTAAGACCATAGGAAAATACATATTTCCGATGGTCTTAGGAACAGAGATACCCCGCTCTCTCATCTGTCTCCAGGCAGGTCTGCCCACATGCAGATACGCCCACAAACTAGCATTAAAGGGTCTTGGCATTAGGAAGGTGGAAAACCACTGCTAGCTCTTCCATTTTTTTTCCCATTATTTTCCACAGCAATCTATGATTTACAAAAGGTCAAGTACATATGTAGCTATCTGGAAATAGCCAAGTGGGCCTTTTTTAAGTTCAAAGAACAATTCTGGTCCCCTTGAAGCTAACCAAAATGTTTCCTAATGGTAAAAACAAATGTCAAGTTACCTAACCTAAACAAAGAAGTTAAAACAATAAGCCCAAGAAAAAAAAACCTCACTGAAAAATAAAGAATTTGAGAACTCTGTTTCTAAGACTTGGAAAGGCAAACAAATCCCCAAACTTTTATCTACTGGCAAAGATCTGGCTTCTGCTTAGGGAGAACTTATTATCTCTAATGGTTATGAAAAAGCCCTTGATCTCTCTCCAAACAAGGTCAGAGCCTGTTTGGTCTGTGAGGGCAATTGTGCTTATGGGCAGGAAGACACAAGCCACAGAAGTCAGTGATATGAGAAATAAAATGCATGTAAAAAGTTAAGAAGAAAACAGGCTGCTGCTGCTGAAAACTGATAGGGACAAAGCAAAGTTTGGGACCTAAGAGCTGCATGAGGGAAAGGGGGTTAGCTAATAACAATTAAGATATATTTGAAGATTTCTTCTAATTTCTTTCTATTTATTTACTGTACTGTCCATATATTAAACATGGGGCAACTGTGAACAGTTCAAATGAAAATTAAAATATTTACAGTTATCAGCTAAGGAGTGAACCCAATGCTTCACTGGACATGGAATCTTTAAATGAATAAAAGATAGTAATCAGTTCACAATACTTAACTGAACAACATTCTTGCATCTTCAAATTCATCCCTTAGATTCTCTAGGTGATAAGCTCCATTGATTGTTCTACTAACAAACTGTTCCTTAGCAATGCTAACTATCAGAAAAGTTGAGGTACCATCACAAATAAGGTTATCTACTTGGGAAGAGTCAAGAATTCATTGTACTTTGCCTATTCATCTCTTTTTACCTTCTTATACTTCTGATCCTCGCCTCCCCTTCATTCCCTTCCTCAACCCTCTGAGGGTGGCTACCAACTTTCATTCTTGTGTCATTAGTGGCCTGGAGCCTTTAACCTCTTAACTGGATGGCCCACATCAGGCTCCCAGCACCCCTGTGGTAAATTCCTAGCTTGGCTAGGAGAAAGGGAAGAGGAAGTACACTCTTGCTAACTTTGTATCACATTACCAGCTAAACTGTGGTAGCCCTCTGAGTGGAATAATTTCCATAAGTTACTCTCCTCCCTTTTCCTCTTTCCCCTTCACTTTAAGAAATCATTATGAGAGACAGCTCTATGTGCATTTTTGGCATGCTGCTCTCCAAAGACTGTGCTCCCACAAGGACAAGCTAAGTACCATGTTCTAGATTTTACTGATCTATATTCAGTGGGCCACATAACAAAGCCATCTATGAAAAAGGAGCAGTCTACCAGTCTGCCAAGGAGGCAACCTATTGGGCTAAGGCAGGGGCCTGGTGGCCCAAGGGCGCATGGTTCTTGAGCACACAGGGAATCTACTGCTGTTTCTATAACCCGGTGATTCTGGTCTACCTGCTATACCTTGCATACAAAATTCCATTTCTAGTCTCTGACTAGAAAGCTAATCCTTCACATCTCCAACTCTTGGCACCCTGGCTTCCTTTTAAAGACTCCATTTGCCTAACTTCCCAGCCTTCTGCAAGAGGCCTTTCCTGGTTCCCCACAGCCAGTTACAGCTTCCCTTCTAAGTTCCCCTTCCTTCTGCTCTCTCTCCATTGTATGTGGGTATTTATTTACTTGTTGCCTCTGTCATGAGGCTATAAGCTCCTAGGGATCAGGGACTATTTTTGCTTTTATTTATGCTTTCTTTTTGCTTTTTCTTTCTTATCTTAGAACAGTGGTTGACACAAAGTAAGCAAACTGCTTCTTGATTGATCTCATGTCTGATTTTATCATCCACTCTTCTCCCTTCCCCTCAACTCAATAAAACTGTCTCCCTATTACCTCGAGGATCAAATACGAACTCTTGTTTGATACTCAAAGTTTCTTCACCACCTGACTTCTTTCTTATATTCTACTCTTCTCCATGTAACTTACAGTTCAGTCAAATGAGCCTTCTTTCTATTCCTGAAATATGACATTTTATCTTGTGCTTCTTTGTCTTAACTCCAACTGTTCCCCATGCCTGGAATGCACTTCCTTCTTACCTCCAGCTCTCGAATGTCTGATTTCCTTCAAAACTCAGCTTAAGCATACCACCTTCTGCATGAGACCCTACATGATCCCTTCAGCTGCTAGTACCTTCCTCCCCAATATTATCTTCAAGCTTTTTTTGTAAAATATACATATGTACATGTTGTCTCCTCCCCTTTTAGAATGTAGGCTCTTTGAGGTCAGGAATTGTTTCAGTTTTGTCTTTATACCACCAGTGCCTGACACAGTAAGTGCTTAATAAGTATTTGTTGGTCAGTTATTGACTGCCTAGAATATTAGAAGCAATAATTTGCATGAGTGTCAGTTATACCATTTTAAGGATTCTACAGGTCATAAATTTATCAAACACTTACCATGTGCCCAGAATTTGGATACATGTTTTCAGGTATATAAAAATATAAGATGTGGTCCCTTTCCTCAAAGATCTCACCATATAAATGAAAAGGTGAGACCAAAGCACTTAGAAATGATTAGAGAATAAATCGAACCATTAAAAAATCACTTATAATACAGAATGTGTGAAATGGATCTTCAAATTATAGGATGTCTACAGAGAGCTATGACTGGTGACTTCACCAACTATTAGAGCAAAATCTCATCAACTCATTCCTGGACTATTAAAAGAGCTTTTTGGTTGCTGTCCCTGGTTCAAGTTTCAGCCCACTTCTATTCAGCCTCCACTCAGCTACCAAAGCAATTTTCCTAAAGCACAGTTATGATTATGTCGCCCCTGTACTGAAGAAAAAAATAAAAAATTCCAGTGGAAATAAAATGCAAACAAACACAGCAAACAAGGAAAACAATAAAAAAAAATAAAACCAAGAGACCATTAAGAGATTTCTTTCCAAAATTACATATGGACATAAGGGTGGCAGCAGAACGCTGTGGAAGTGATGCTGGAGAAACACGTTGGAAATCCCAAAGACTAAACTTCATAATGTCTCACATGCAGGTGAATCAAAGCTTTCAAGGGACTACATATAGAATGGTGGTGGGAGAGGGTGGGATATGAAAGGGGGATGAGAGGAAGAAGATAGAGGGGAGTATGTGATGTAGTCTAATCACATCAAATGCTAGCAATGAAGAAAAGTTAACTCCTGTAGTCTCTTAGGAAGAAGAGAACCTTCAGAAGAATAAGTGAAGAGGCAAATAGAGGGACTGAAACAGGGGGAAAAAGAAATCTTGTTTAGTGGTAGCAAGGTGATATCACTGATGAACACTCTCACAGGATAAGAACTATTCAATAAAAGGAAATGAAGACCTGACAATGGGTACAATTTATAGGAATCCAGTGCTCATCCTGCCTCAGGAGAAAGGGAATCAGAGTTCTTGGAATAACTGACACCCAGAAGAGTAGGAAAGGATGAATCCTGAGAGGAGATTTCATGGCAAATGGGGGGAAATAATGACCAAGGTAAGAGCAAAGATTAATAATGAACAGCAAAAAAAGGAGATAGGAAAATTCCTACCACAGTGCAATATCTTCCCTATCACCTGCAGGAATAGATATTTCTAAGACTGAGGCACAACAGAAAAAGGCCAGGGGCTAAGATTGCCAAGGCAAAATATAACACAGCAATTGTTTTGAAGAGGGAACACAAAACAGAAACATTAGAAGCTTTAATTCCATGAAGAATACATAGACTAAAGAAGGATTAAATAAGTATCAGGGTCATGAATCAAAGAATAAAAGTCTAGAATGAGAAGAAAGGAAATATAATGAAGAGAATGAGAACTTTTTTTTAAGAAAAAGACATAGAAAAAGAAAATTTAAAACTAACAAAACATGCTGAAGGAAAGAGGGTAAGGGGATTTTACTTAACTAAGAAGAAGAATAGAGCAGAATTAAGTGAATGAAAGGGAGAAAGAAACAAGAATTAAGGGATAAAAGGAAGGAATAAGAAAGAAGTGTGGGGGAATAGGGGTTAAGGTCAAAGAAAGAGGGATAGTAGGAATACTTTGCCTTAAAGCAGAAACACCTAAAATAACTAAAAAAAAAAAAAAGTACTGAGTTTACAAAGAAAGAAGGGGGGAAAGTCTAATTTGCAATATATATATATATATATGTATATAATGTATTTTATATAACTATATATTCCAAATTAGATGCGCTTGCTCTCTCCTCTCATATATGTGTTTGTACATTTGTATATATATATATATATACACATATAGACATACATATAAATGACAAATGGGCAAAAATATAAGCAGAACTCTCATAACTTTAAATGTAAATGGGTTAAACAACCCAACAAAATGAAAAATAATGATAGATTGGATAAGAAAACAAAATTCTACATTAGGTTGCCTACAAGAGACACACCTAAAAAAGAAAAAACATGCAGAGATTAAAAATAAGGCATAAGAAAACAAAAATTTGCCATGTATGCAGTCAGTCCAAAAAAGCAAAAGCTGTAATCATGTCACCAGTTAAAACAAACACAAACATTCAGAATATAAAAATGGATAAACAAGTTAACTGCATTATGATGAATGGGCATAAATTTAAAGCATCACTACTATGCTATAAGAAATGACAAATACTTTTATACAAAGAAGCATGGAAAAATCTCTATGGATTGATGTAGAGTAAAGCAGGCAGAGCCAAGAAAACAATATACAAAATTACTATACAACACTGTAAGTAAAAAGAACCTCACACACAAAAAGCAAAATTTGCAAAATTATTGAATGATGTTGTTGTTTTTTGTTTGCTTGTCCTTCATTCTCAAAGAGTACAATGACAGACCTATGACATCAGGAAGGGGATGTGCAAGTGAACTGGGTTTACGTGAAGAAGGACTGTGCAAAGTCATCAGCTTCTCTTTCTCCTACAGAGTCATCTGGGTCCAGTGGCAAGATATGGATCAAGACGACTAGAGATGGCACCAGATGCAGTGGGAGACATTGGCTTTTTAAAGCTAAAGTTTCTCCCAGGTCTCAGTTTGACTGGGGCAATACCCATTCATTGTCAATGATTTGGGGATATGCCCCCATGTCAATGCCCCCATGACTGAGGCCTACGTAAGAAATTACACAAAAAAATGGCTTCTTTTACATGGTTAAAAAAAATCATTTGGGAGGGGAAGACCCTCAGTTCCTGGACAAAATAGAAATAGGTGCTATTTACATTCACTCTGAGCCATCAGGGCCCAAAGAAAGATCAGGTGGGGCTTGGGTTTGGATCTATTGTCAGCCACTCAACAAGAGCCACTTAAGGCTTTCTACTTAGGAAAGAAGTTTAGCCAGTAAAGGCCAAGACATATTGAGAGGTTTCAGCAATCAAACTTTATATTCCTTTAGGTAGAGCATTCACAGGTAAGAGTATTATATGTGGACCCATGGGAAAGAAGGAAGACCTACAAGGAGAGGAAAGCGGAGGGGAGGAGAGGAGAGGGAAGAAAGGAAGGAGATGCATTGGTCAAATAAAATTGGCCAGTTGGGTATGCAGTGGGGCAGCCTGTACTACTCACAGACTGTTGTTTGTCCATTGTTCTCAAAGAAGACCATGACATCAGGAAGGTGATGCCATGACTTGCTAGTGAACTGGATTTAAATGAGGAGGACTGTGCCAATTCACCAGCCTCACTTTCTCCTCCAGAGCCATGGTAAGATATGTAAATCAGGACAACTGGAGATGCGCCCCTCTGTCTACTGTGGTGCTAATTTAAAGGTCTATTTTTGAGTGTCCTGAGAAAATAACAGGTATCTTTCTGTACACAGCCCTGTCCAGAGGCAGAAGAATGACTTTAGTGGTCTCTACTCCACACCCTCAGTCACAAAATTCATGAAATAATAACTGACATTTATATAGGACTTGATAGACATTTTCTCATTTGATCCTCAAAGCAGCATTAGTGAAGCAGGTAAAAGAAATAAGGTTTAGACATATAATTTAAATGGTATAGGCAACTCCCAGGTAACAAAACTATTTACCAATGCAGGTTGGCACCTTCTCTGCAATTTATAATCTTAGTGGGTAACACCAAGATTATCATGCTCCTTTTAAGAAGAAACTGATGCACAGAGAGCTTAAGTGATTTGTCTATGTTCACAGAACTAGTAGATATCTGAGGTGAGATTTGAACTCAGGTTTTCTTGACTCCAAGGCCAACTATCCCCTACACCATACTGTCTTTAAGTGACAAATAGGATACAGCTGTATCTAGATCCTAGGTCTGCATGGAATGTTGACACAAGGATTGCTATGGAGCACTATTTGAGATTGCCACCTAGTCAATTCACATTGGCCATTAAGAACATGGGAGAAAAAACAGTCCAGGAAATGATCAGTCAAGTTACTGGGAGGAGACAGCTTGAAGACTGAATCCTATCAACCATACACCATTGGACCAGCTGATCAGGTCACTTCTCCATTATACTGCCACCATAACTTTGTGTTTGACTCAATTCATTCAAGTCCTACAAATCTTGGCATTATCCCAAACTCTACAATTTCTCTCACCTCATAGATCCCATAAGTTGCCAAACCTTACTGTTTTTGCTTCCACAGTATCTTTGGAATTTGGATCCCTTCTCTCCACTATTACCTTAAGGTGGTATCACCTGGCCATCCTACACACCGCTGTCAAAGTAGTTTTTGTTAAGCATGTATCTGACCATGTGAGTCTCCTACTCAGTCAACACTAGTGGTTCCTTGTTGCTTCTATGAAAAATTATAAACTGTACTCAACTTTTAGAGTCCTATACAACCTTGCCCTAACCTATCCTTCCAGACTCACTGGACATTACTCCCCTTCTCCTACTCTTCAATATATACCTGACTATCTATGGTCCTCATACCTCTGTGCTGGCCATCCTCAATACCTCCTAAAATTCACTCCTTCCTTACTTTTCCTCATAAGGTCTTTCTTTTTTTAAGATGCAGCTGAGGTACCATCTTCTACATGAAGACTTTCCTGATCTACCTCCCCACTGCTATTGACCTTCCTCCCAAACTACTTTGTGTTTTCTTTGTATATATTTATATATGTCTATACATATATATAAACTATTATATATTAATTGCATATTATATAAATAAATTACATATTGATATGTTACATGTTTGTATATTACTAATGTTATATATTTGTATATCATTATTATATTATTGTATATTTATGTTATCACTGAATAATAAGCATGGTTCAAAAGAAGAAATATGATATCACACAGCGCTTTGCAGAAGTAGGAAGACCACAAGTATGGTACATTGCATACATTTTCATACTTTTTCGATATATTAATCAGCTATACCATTTTTTCCTCTTCTTTTTGTTCTTTAAAAAACTCTTTGGTAAAAGAAGTAGCTCTCTCTGAGGGGGATATTAGGGAAAACTTTGATGATGTTAAAAAAGCAATACAAACTTATTTTTAAAAACCCTCCAGTGGTTGCCCATTACCTACTTTCAAATATAAATGCACTGGCATTTAAAGTCCTTCATAACCTGGCCTTTTCCTACCTTCCCAGTCTTATTTTACATTTCCCCATGTACTTTATGATCTCACAACATCCACCTTCTTGCTGTCTCTCTGGCATACAACATTTCACGTCTTGACTGCATATTTTTAATCTGTTCCTCATGTCAAGAAGGTGGTGTAGGAGAAAAAGCACTGAACCTGGAGTCAGGAAGACCTGGGCTTAAATCTAGGCTCAGACATTTCCTAAATGTGAAGAGGGTGCCCAAAGAGGGTTAGGGCTGTCTGAGATCCCAAAATACCAACATGCCAGGTCCTGAAGAAAGAATTCCACTCAAGTCTTCTCAGCCAAGGAAAAAGTAAAGTTTATTGAAAGTTCAAGTTTGCCATGTGGGGTGCTAGGCCATTTCCTGGCCCTCTCACACCACATGGAGGGAAGATGGGGTTCTATATACAGAAAGGTTGTGGGAGGAATCTAGGAGTGGTCCAGAGGAGGAGACTGGGGAGGGTCTTCAGGAGGAGTCAGATGAGGTCAGACTCCAGTAATGAGTAGTTAAGGGTGGGAATTTGCTGGAGGCTACTTGGAGACCATAGATAATGGTGGGCCAGGAACATTAAGGGTGGGAAACTACTGGAACAAAGCAGGGCTAAAGACTTGGGCAGAGCCACAACTTAAGGCTCATGACCTCAGGCAACTGTCTTCCCTGGGAAGGTTTACTTTCCCAGAGTCTGTACCTCAAAGATTCAAGGAGCTCAAGGGGGGGTCCCAGAGCCTACACCTCATCAAATGTACAACCTTGGCCAAGTCACTTGACTTTGGTCTGCCTAAATTTCCTCAATGGTAAAATGAAGGTAATAGTAGCACCAACATCACAGAGCTGCTGTAAGGACGAGATGAGACAATGCTCTTAAAGCTCTTAGCACAGTGTCTGGCATATTACAGACACTACATAAAAAAGATGATGATAAGGATGTGGATGATAATGTTCTCTCCTCCATTTGTTGGTTTCCCTGAATTCTGTCAAGTCTTAACTCAAATCTTGCCTTCCTCAGGAGGTCTTTTCAGGTCCTAGTCACTGCCAGGAAAGCTCCTAAGCTGATCTTCCATTTCCACCTTACATACCTCCTAAGCACCCAGTTGTTTACACCTTGCCTCCCCCATTACATAAGAGCTCCCTAAGGGAGTAAATCCGCTTTTTACCTTTATGTGAATTCTCAGTACTCAGTATAGTGCCCAACAAACATACTGTAACACATAATAAGTGCTTTAACTGACTGACTTGATTTAATTGATATTTGTCCAGGAACAACACAATGTTCATGTTCTATTACATGACTGGAATCACTTTTCTTCCTACTTATTTATGTTCTTTCAGTAAGTCTGTATGTAAAAATATAAGTTATTGCTGCTACATGCCACATGCCCACTAAGCCTTTCCATCTTTGCATGACCTGATGGTGCTTGTGCTCCATTGGTAGACCCTTGGAGAACCTCCATGAGGCTATGATGGGGACATGACAATAGTTAACTTTGATGTAGCACTTGGTGCTGGTAGAAAGCATTTTTAACAATGAGACTCAAGGCCTCAGTGAAGTGAATAAGGCAAGAATTATTGTTCTATCCCCATTTTATAGATGAGGAATCTGAGGCTTCAAAAGACTGAGGGATTTGTTCCAAGTAACACAACAGTAAAGGGCACAGTAAGGAACCGAACAGGGTGGTATACGGAAAAGGACACTGAATTAGAATCAGAGGAAATGGGTTAAAATCCTATATCTGTTTCTTCTGTGACCTTGGGGGAGTCATTTCTCTGGGCCTAAGTTTCTTCTTTTAAAAAATGCGTGTTTTGGACTAGAGGACATTTAAATTCCAAGTCAGCACTCTTTCCACTACATCATATGGCCTAATCCTACACCTGGATGTGTTAGATGCACTACTGAGCAACAGACAAAAAAAATTACTTGATGACAGAGATGCTTAAAATACTTACCGCATGGCTGCTCAAAGCCTAAGTGGGCTGATTACCAGCCTTATATGCATAAAGAAGGCAAGAAGATGAAATAAAAGGATTGAGGTGAAAGGCACTAGTTTTCCTCCTTGTTTTCTTATTTCCCTTCTTGTTTCTTATTATTTGCACGTGGCCCAAAGAATTTTAGAAAGTGAAAACAGGAGCTTTAACTCACATAATTTTTGTGGGAGTCTCTCAAAATGAGTTCTGGGGCATAGGTTCTCTATTAGGAAATTAAACAGGAACTAGAAGAATTTTCTAATCTTAAATCAGAGAAAGGCTTGGCTAAGGGACTTTTCCCTTAGTCAAGAGGTAGAGGTTCAAAGACAAGTTTAAATGACTATGGTCTCTACTTGCCTAGCTAATTGTTCTGTGTTCTAAAAGAAAAGAAAAAAATCCTTTGCCCTTAGGGAGAAAACACTTTCCTTTTTCCATGAAAAAGCAAACCACAACTAAGGTTTTGGAGGTTGAGATCATCTACTCATAATGGGGAGGGAAAGGCTTCATGCTCTTATTTGATAATGGGTAGATGAAGGTCTAGTTTTCCCAAGGGAGCTAAAGCTTGCATTTTTAAGTTCTAAGTTAAATGGCAAATAGTAGAACCTTTTCCTCTTATGAAAATGATTTAAAACCCAAACTAAGAATTCCTGCTCTTGCCAGAAGCAGGAACCAGGAAGATTCTCTACAACATCTCTGTTAGAGCATTGCTTAGCAGGGACCATTAGACTGATAGTTAATATTAACCATAAGACTAGTGGAGAACTGCCCAGCAGGGTCCATAAGACCCAAAGCCCTTAAGGAAGCTAAGCATAAACAGATATCAAGAGCTATGTTGCACTGGAGACATAAATTGCCAGCCATTCATATACTCGAAATATACATATTCCCTATGTATGGTACCAATCACACATTTCCCAGGTATGTTCATCCTTCCCACTGATGGAATATGCATTTGCAAAACATACTAGGGGAAAGGTCAGGCTAGAAGAGTTATATGAGTCTGTCTGGAGGTAAGAACTGAAGCCTTGGCATTAGATGATATCTCTAGGAAGACATGTTCCTAATTCAGTCCTTTCACTAAGTTATGAATTATAGGTTTACAGGCTCACTTGATTTAAAGCTGGAAGAGACTTTAGAGGTCATCTGACCCAGCTTCATTTTACAGATGAGGATCTGAGTTCTAAGCAGTTGAAATAACTTGGTCAAAGTTTCCCAACAGTCAGGATGACTCCAGCCTTCTTTCCACCCTGCCATACTTGCTGGTTCTCTTTTCAGTTGGTTCCAATCATTGAGGTCTAACTGTAGTGACACTCCAGTCAAACACATCAAGTTAATTATCTTTAGAGTGTTGCTAACTCCTTAAAATTATTCCTGATCAAAAACTATATATTCCAGGTGATAAACCACTGAGGAAATATCATTTTTTTGCCATCCCTATAACTGGGTAGATATGGGAAAAACAGAAATCAAAACCACGTACCCTGAATTACAGAAGCAGTTCCACAAGCCTTGGCCATGGCTCCACAGCAGCCGGTTAAAAACCCGGTTAAAAATTCGAAACAAATGTAAACCTTCCATGTCCGGTATCTTCCAGATGCGTGGGAGTACTGAGCGAATGCTTGTTTTCACAATGTCCAAAACCTAGGAAGAAACAGAAAAGCATTTTCAAATCCTAGGCGCATTCGGAAAAACCTTATGACAAACATCTGTGCTTATTGCCTCCAGCCAGAAAAAAAAAAAAGAGGATGGCAAGAAATAATCACTTAACATCTCCTATAAACCTGAACTGGCTACTTCACCTAATTTCTGTGTATTTATCATGTATGCTGTAACATGCCTTTTCAATCAAAACCATTTTATCAAAACAAACTCAGATAAATAAAGTTGCTCTCTTCCTAACATTATCTAGTTGGGGGAACTGCTTGTAAAAACCGGACCCAAAGTAGGCTAAACACAGAAAGGGGAGGAAGAGAGGAAGAAAGGGAGAGAGTGAGAGAGATGATGATGAGGAGGAGGAGGAGAAGGAGAAGGAGGAGGATGAGGGGGAGAGAGAGGGTGAGAGAGAGAGGGTGAGAGAGAGAGAGAGAGAGAGAGAGAGAGAGAGAGAGAGAGAGAGAGAGAGATCCTGATTATACATTTATTTCAACTGGTACAAATGATGTGGGAGAACTAGAAGTAAGAGAAGATACAGCTTAAATATGGTTCTTGTGTTTAGAAAATTGCCAGTTTTTAAAGAAGTAATTTTGGCTGTCTCCGGTCCATCCTGGCATGAAGAAAAAAATGAAGTAGATATTTAAATTTAAAAGTTATATCAGCATTTAAAAATAAACATTTGATAAAATTTCATTTACATATGACTGCATTTATAAGCCAAAGTATAAAAAATTTACAGGAGAAAAAAAGAAAAAAAATTAAATATTAAATTACTCTTATTATTTTACTACAATGAGCCATACAACCAAATGGATTTTTAAGTAAAAGAAAACAACATTGATAGCTAATATTTGTATAGCAATTTAAGATGAGTGAAACACTTTACATATATTATGTTGTTTTAGCCTCATCAACCCTATGAGTTAATTCAATTATTATTATCACTCTCATTTTATTGATAAGAAAACTAAGGTTGAGAAAGGTTAATTGGTCTGGTTAAGGTCATACAGTTAATAAGTATCTTAGATAGGATTTAAATTCAGATCTTGCTATCATTCCATCCCTCTATCCACTATACTTAGCATTAGTCAACATAAAAAAAACGTGGTTACATTTCCTTAATATTACGTGATAATATGAATTGTGGTGTGTATGTGTGTGTGTGTGTGTGTGTGTGTGTGTGTGTGCGCGCGTGCTTAATAGAAGCAGAAGGGAGTCAGGTTTCATATACAGAAGAAATAAAGTCGCAGTGAAAATTATATTGCTATATACATTACAGTGCTTTGCACATAGCAGGGACATAACAAATGGTTGTTGAAAGAACAAATGAATATCCTTCAGAGCAGGTTTTTACTTGGTTTAATGTCAGAAAGCAGTGGACAACACAACATGGAGTTTACAAAAGAAACAAAAGCTGGAGCTCTGGTTCTGAAACAGGTAAAGCATGTGTATATTTAGCACCCTTTGTGTGAGAGAGGGGGGCACTAGATAAGAAATGGCTCCAACCTTTATGGAGCTTACAATCTAGCTGAGGTGTAAACACAGATAATTAACATATACAATAATTATGTGATAAGTACATTAGAAAGTTTTATGAGGGACTATTACCAACCAGGAAGGCTTCGTGGAGAAGTCATTTGAGTTGGCCTTTAAAGAACAGTTAGTAATTTAATGGGCAAATAAGGCAAGAAAGAACATTTCTTACTGTGAACAAAGGCAAGGAGGCAGGAGACCACAGAGTGTGTTTGGGGAAGGGAGAACAGTTTAATTTGGCAGAAATATAGAGGACATGGGGAGTAATAGGGGAGGCTCCCCTTGGAAAAGGCTGAAAGGAGAGTTTAATACCAGCTGGTGAAGAGCCTTGAATACCAGGTAAAGGGGTCTAGAATTCACTTCAGAGACAACAGGGAGCCCATGGAAAATTTCGGAACCAAAGAATGACATAAACAAATCAAGACATAAGAAACTTTGTTTTCTGGTAGCAACATGCAGGACGGATTGGAGACAGTATAGACTGAAAGATCTATTATTGTAGTAAAGACCAGGACTTCCTCGGGGAACGGCGAGGCAGCAGGAAGAGAAAGAAAGGAATGAACGGCAGAGGCATAAACACAATGTGCCATCTTCTTGTCTAACATTAATCATTAAGTTATAATGTGCTATTTATAAATAATACTAAATAATTTGATATATTTTACATGCTATAATAGTTAATAATTGTACATACAAGAACCAGTACACACATGCAATTGTGTGGCACTAACTCTAAATGATAATGAAATATAAACCCAGGATAATAGCAGCCCAGAACAGGGATTAATCAAGAAAAGCCTTCTTAAGGAAGACATGTCATTAGATGCTGAAGAAAACATAGGATCTGGTCTGACAGAGCAAAGGGATAGACAATGTATGCCTCAGACATCTACTAGCTTTTTGACCCTGTGGTAAGTCATTTAATCCTGTATGTCTCGGTTTCTTCCTCTGTAAAATGAGCTGGAGACAGAAATGGTAAACCACTCCAGCATCTTTGCCAAGAAAACCCCAAATGGGGTCACAAAGAGCAAGACAGAACTGAAATGACTGAACAACAACCAATACATACAACATACATGGGTAGGACTTGCTCTTGGAGCCAAATGAAACTAAGCATGATACAAATCTTCATTTTCTTGTGATTGATTTAAAAGTGCCCCCTTCCCAAACTACACTGATATTTTCAAAAGAAAAAATAGGGGATTTAGCTAGTGACAGTACTTAAAAACTGCAAAGTAAAAGGTTTGCCTATCTTATTTTGTTTGGGTTTTTTTTTTCATTTGAATTACTGCAAAACCGAAGGCACAAGGCATAAAGTCAATCCATATATTCAAGAAATGTTCGCTATTATTTATCAGTGCGAATGACAAACTGCTTCATATAGGTGAACCGTTGGTCTTTGTTGAAAATAATGGCATGAGGTGAATATAATTTAGAAATCATACTGAAACCACTGCACACTGCGCCCTGACACTACAGAATTTCCAGCAGCCTTGCTGATGCACCATCGACAGCTCCACAGTGCATCTAGGGCAATCCAAGTGAGAAGGAAAGGTGGGAAATGACAATTCACGGTGCTTATAGAACCAACTACAGTAAGTGATAAGAATTAGCTATTGTTCTTTGGAGAAAAAATAATGAATGAGTAAAAGATCTATGGGAACTGAATGCTGAAATCCCAATATAGTCCAAGTGGAACTGCTTGACTCTCTCTCTTCTCTTCATTCATGTATCAATGCTTTCCCATTTGTGCACAGATGTGTGTGTATAAGCATGTGTGTGTCTGGAGTTCTTTGTGTTCTGTGTAATATGAACCTCAGAGAAATCTCTCCCATTTTCAAGGGCAACCATCCAATTTCTGCATCTTCCTATTGTAAGAGGCCCAAGGGAAAAAGCACCAAATTGCACAGGGACCACAGAACCCCTGGAGATAGGCATATGTCAGTGCACAGCTCTCCACTGAAAATGCCATGCTGCCAAAGAGACTGAGGGATTCAGAGAAGATCAAGTTGGATATGAGTTAGTAAGGCATGGTTTCTGAAGAGGGAACTTGGAGAAGTTTCCAGTTCTTTCTCTCACAAAATCAGTAAAACTACAAAAAGAAAAAAAATATATCATCATCTGGAACTAGAAAATATCTGTGGATAACATCAATATCTTCCATAACATAACTGACATTATCTGGACAAGTTTGACAAGAAAAGAAATAAAGCCAGATCACTTAGTTATGTGGAGTTTGAGTGAAACAGGCCACTGAGAAGGGCATTTACAGAATTTATTTTGGAAAATGTTCAGAGCACCTTAATTAAGGTCATGGTTACAGATGACCTCTATTATTGGGTTTCTGGTCTTGTCCCCCTCTCGGTCACTGCTTCCTTCCAGTTTCATAAAGTGTTCTGGGACAAGTCTTCCCACTGATATATGATCTTCTGGACAAATAATCAATTGCAATTGTGCCCCATCATAGTGGACAATTTTTCTTTATAATGCCTAATCTCTTCACATTCCATGCCACATGGTTAAAGAAAGCATGTTTCATTCAATGAAATGAAATGAAGACAATTTCATCAAGATTAAAGAAAGAAATAACATGGCATGAGGAATACAAGCTGGAATTTTAAATCTTTATATTTACATTGAGGCTTCTATAGTTTCTACCGAGTTTTCACTATGATTAATTAGTCTCCTGACTGGGAGATATTGTTCCTTCCACTTCAAGCTTTTCTCATCTCTGATGCTTTTTGTTTTTATGTCAAAGTAATTTCCCTATAGGCTCCCACATCCTAGAAGCCTTCCTTCTAACAAAGAAAAAGAATCAAGCAGGACCAAAGGCCACACCAATTACAGTTGACTCTGTACATGGGCTCCCCTGCCACTCTACAGAGGGGCCACAAGTGCACTTTATCATCTGTCATTTTGGACCAAGACTGATCATTATAATCAATAACAATCTGGAGGATGTTCTGTAGTGTTTATGTTTTACCTTATTGGAGTTCCAATTTTTACTCTCCTGCTTTTGCTGACTGTGCTCTGTATCAGAGCATGTGTTTCTCCTCTGTGTCTATGGCACAATAGTATTCCATTACATTCCTATAGTGCTATTTGTATAACCAATCTCTACTCAAATGAATACCGCCTAATACAGATTATTTTTCTGTGTGGGACCTTTGGATATGTCTGAAATTTGACTTTCTTGGACCCTCTTTGGAGATTTTCCCTGTCGTACTTCAAAGAGTATCAACATGTTGGTGACTTTTCTCACATTATTCCAAATAATTCACCAAAATACAGTATTAGTGCACCTGTCTTCCAACAATGCTTCCAATACTATTGCTACTGGGATTGCTTTTTAACATCTTTGCCTAATTTGAGCAATGTTAGGTGAAACCACAGTTGTTCTGTTTAACATTCCTCTCATTAAAAATCTGAAGCCTGCTTTCATATGGGCATTGAGAATCCAATTCCCTTACTGTTAAAGATTTTTTACATACCCTGTGCTCAAATCACTTTTCAAATGGGCAGGAGTTCTTTCACCACTGACTTTATTAGAAAACTGAGTGACTTTTTTTGCAAGGAAATGCCAAAAAAATTCAACAACCAAATATAAAACTATTAGCCAAGTTTGCCAGTTAAGTTCCCTGTTTTTTCCATATTTTCTTGAAATTGTGGTGCCCATCTCTGCAAATTATAAGGATTTACCTTCTGACACTTAACGCTCTTTAATAGCTACAGATATAACAAAGTCTCACCATGCACAATTTTCTCTTCTAATATATCATCTTTCGCACTAGGACATTCAGCTGCCTACGTTTGGCGTAGGTGTTTATTTTACCTTTCATTACACAGGGCAGGGAGAAAGATCTCTGCAAAGTAGAGTTTTTAATTTTATAAAAATGGTACATTGGGCTAATTGAGCTGATGGTGCTTATTTTTTCAAACAGCTCTGCAAGGCTCAAAGCTCTTAAGCTATCAATGGAAGGATATTATCATAGAAAAAAACCCTAGTGAAAGCTGCCCTTCTCCTCCTTTCCAGGAGCAGTCCCCCCATAGAGGCAAGAAATTAGACTCTGAATACAGTTTGGGGAAAAGTACTGAGTGAAATAACATCAAGAAGAGCCACAGTCAGCACCAATCAAGGGAACAGGAAGACAAGAGGCTTGGCCAAACTTGCACAGGCAGAAGGCAGAGACTTGCTCCATTCACTATCCCCAGAGAGGAAACTGTACTCCCCCATCACTTTCTCTCTCCCTCTCTCAATGTGGGCAAACTCTCCGCAAGAAGTGAGTGGTCTAGTTTAAGTTTAGACCACCAGAACTAATGGATAATGAAAATGCAAGCAAGGACCAGCTCTAGCAAAAATGGCAACTATCTACCCAAGTTAACTGGAAAGTTGTCTGCTCCCTCCTGTGCAACAGTAACAAATGCTATATAACCAGTACTGGGACACCTCCCCTCCTTTTAAAAACATCAGAAAAACTTTGCATTGAATCAGTCTACATTATCCTACCACTGATGGAGAAGCAGTTACAAAACCAAGGAGATTGTCAATTGTAAACAGTCCTTTCCCTTGGACCTTAACTGCCTCAGGTCGCCTCCTCCCACAAGCTTCTTGGTTTCTCCCCCTGGGAGCCCAGACCACTTTGGACTCTGCCAGCTGGACTTCCACCTCTCTTGCTCCAAAATGGACTCTGTTCCTTACTTCCTGACCTTTTCCAAAACATGTGCTCACCTACATACCCTTCCTGCCCCCTCCACCTCCAACCCCCTTTAAGTGCTGTGTTCTTCCATTAGAATCTAAACTCTTGGAGGGCAATGCCCATCTTACTTCTTTGTATTAATATTCCCAGCATTTATCACAGTGCCTGGCACATAATAAGCACTTAATAAATGGTTTATCAGTTCAGTTCAGGTCAATTTAACCGGGGCCCTACTCCTTCCCCTCAGCACTGCCATTCTTTCTGAAAAATGAAAGATCCATGGTGCATTATTAATAACTGCTGTACTTATTGTGCCACACCTGGGATGTGGGGGAAAGGTTTCAGTGACGCTGTCTCACACTCATGAAGCCCCAGGACATGAGTGGGAAGGCGAGAAGGTTGACATTCACGTTGGGAGAGAGCAAAAGTACCTGTTGGTAAATCTTTAAATAAGTACTCATCATTATTCTGGATTTCCAAACATATAAAATATGCTAAGAGTTAACTGCAGCTCAGTTTTCCTCCTGTTCACAAGTGTGATTACTATCAAAACAAATCCCTGTCTTGTCCTAAAACATCATTTTGTAAATTCTTCCTTTTCCCTCTTTTGTTTTTTTTTTTTTTGCTTTTCGGAGGGCAGTTGGGGTTAAGTGACTTGCCCAAGGTCACATAGCTAGTTTTTTTTGTATGTGTTAAGTGTCTGTGGCCGGATTTGAACTCAGGTCCTCCTGACTACTCCAGGGTAGGTGCTCTATTCACTGCGCCACCTAGCCGCCCCTTCCCTCTTTCTTGAATCCAATCAAGTGCCGAGTCACATCACCTCAAACTTCACAATCTCTTCCCTATCTTCTCCCTCCTTTCCACTCCTACTGTGCCAGCCCCTTAGTAAAGGCCCTCACTACCTTTTCCATAGACCCTGGGTTGAGATCTGATAGGAACCTTTGAGATGACCCAGTCTATTTCTTTCATTAGATACATCTAATAGCCTAGAACTCATCGCCCCTGCCTCCTGTTTCTTCCATCTCACTTATTGTTCCCTGATTTTCACCTGAACCACCCTCTCCTTCCTGTGCATCGTCAGGGACCCCTTCCAGATAATGCTGACTCCTCCCACGTGCCTGACTACTGAAACCTTATGGGTGTAGCTCGGGTACCACCTCTTCCATGAAACTGTCCAAAAATCTCCCAGATGAAGAATCCCTCCCTTGTTAATTTTCTCATCTGCTTGGCCTCACCTCTGCCCTTGGTAATATCCTAAATTACATTATAGTTATCTGCCTAACATATTTTATCACCACCATTAGATTTTAAGCTTCTCAGAAGAAGAGACTACAGTTTATTTGTTCATGTTTGCATCCTTGGCACTTATGTTCACTGTTCTTTACAAATGGTAAACGCTTAATACATGATCAAGCAAGTAAGCTGTTGACCGTGAGTTGACAAAATAAGAAAGGAGAAGGAAATGCAAGGAAAAACACAGAAAAGTCAATTACACTTTCTCAATCTCTTTCTCTGACTATTCATTCAGCCTCACACCAAACTTTGCACTGTCCTTGAACTTGAGTAAAGATACAAAGTGACAGCAACCAGCACTCACAGAAATTCACCCCCTTGCCATGGCTGGAGGTCTCTCCATCTCCTCACTCACCTTTCAGGTCCCAACACATTCAAGTGATGATCACAAATGGTGTTCCAACAAGATGATCTTTATCTTTGTTGACTAATGAGTAAATTGGTCAGTTGACCAATATTTAATAAGTATCTGCTGTGTGTGTGTGTGTGTGTGTGTATGAGTACTGGAATAATGCCCCAAACTCCCTAGGCCCCCCTTTTTCCTCTAGGTGCATCATGAAGAATCAAACCCCTCTAAGCTATAAATGACACCTCAAAATATTATCTACAAGTTATCAGAAGACCTGTGTCAGAGTCCAGCTTATTAAAAGTAATTATAGATGAAATTATATCCTGTATTGATGGCCCACAGCACAGAACCCTGTCCATGACATACCCATAAAACAAAATGCCTAGGCTGCAATGCAAATAGTAGTCATGGACATGGAAATTTGGAGATGCCAGCAAAAGCATCCTCCTTAGTTGAGAAAGATCTGAAGGGTAAGAACATACTGTACATTACTCACCTTCCGTTGTTTTACAGAATCCAATTTTATGAGCCAGTACGAAGCCACCTTGGGTTTATGATACTTCCAGTTATCCATGATCTGTATTTGGGAAGAAAAACAAAATGAAGTGCAATCCATCATCCCCCCACCCAAACAAGCCCCCAAGTAAGTGCTGAGATCAATACTAACAGTGTGTGAATTGAAAACTCAGTATTATCAGCAGGTAAAGATGAGGACTCATCTCTGTATACGCAGCATTAAAAATCCCCCACTTCTACTGCTTCTCAAAGCAGTAAGACAGCATGGACTTCTTTTCAGCGGCTGGTAAACATCTCAAATCACGGGATACTGATGTAAAAGAGCTGGCAAAATTAGACATTCCTGGAGTTAAAAGGACTTTAGAAAGTCCCTGGTCCCTTCCTGGTCCCTTGAGGTCCAGAGAGGTAAGGTCAATTGCCAAAAATCACATAGATTGCCAAAGGCAGTGAAAAGCAGAATTTAAAGCTCTTGCCTCAACACCCTTTGACCAGTCTTTTAAAATTAAAATGCCAGCCCCTCAGACAGAAAGACTTGAATTCAAATTTGACCTTTGGTTCTTACTACCTTCATAGCTGTGTGGCCCTGGGCAAGTCACTTAATCTGTCAAAACTCAGTTTCCAGATCTTTAAAATAGGAATGGTAATAACAGCACCCACGTCACAGAGGTGTTACAAAGATCAATCTATGTAAAACATTTTGCAGACTGAAAGTGCTGTATAAATGTCAGTGATGAGCTATTTTTAGTCCTTAGTGAGTCAGATTGTCTTAGAAACTGTATTACGCTTTTGATATGCAATTGGGAAGACATTTCGTAAATCACTAACTTGGTATGATATTCAGTAGCGTCTGTTAGGGACAAAAATATGACTGAATTTTATTTTGGAACACAAGTTCCAGAAGTTGGGGGACTGAAACATCTGATTGTACCACATGAAAACAAAGGTCAGGTCAGCTAAATCTGAACGTGTAAATATGGACACAGACGTGTGGACACACACTTCTGTGGCTTGGGAACTCTACTAAGACTTATTGCTCTAGGGATATATGTTTATAGTACAGTCAGTATGCTCAGTGTGTAGTACAATCATAGACAGTACAGTATAGTTCATAGTACAGCACAGAAACCAAAAGTGAATCCCTTAACCCTTTTCAAGCTGCTATTCCTCATAGATAAGGAAATCAGATTTGCTTGAGAAACAGTTACGTGCAATTAATGTGCTGCTTATACAATTCTTGTCTTCACTTAGAAAAGATATTTCCATACCTTAGAAAACAAGAGCTCACAAAGAGAGACTCATCTGCACTGTTTTAAATTTAGTCACCCAATTTAAACTTGCCTTAATACACGTACAAAATATTTTAGGCATGGCAAAAATTGTTGTTGCTGTTTTTCAGTCATGTCAGAATCTTCATTTGGGGTCTTCTTGGCAAAGATATTGAAGCAATTTGGCATTTCCTTTTCTAGTTTATTTTACAGATATGTAAACTTACAGCACCACACTGTGAGTCTGAGGCTGGATTTGAACTTAGATCTTCCTGACTCCAGATCCAGCACTCTAGCCACTGTGGCACCTCACTGCCCCAATGAAAATTAGGCTAATGTTCAATTATTAAAATTTTTCATAAATAATAATTTAATGACAAAAATTAATCTCTTGATTATCAAATTATTAAATATTAAGTTTATCTGCTCTTCAAGTGTCAGTTTATATCATAAAAAATTAAAAACAAAAGTCTTTTTTCCCCCTTTTCAAAAACAAGATTGTCAAAGAGGTCAGAATTAACGTTAGGAAATGAAAAGAGGAATACTAAACCCACAACTCTGCTGCAGTTGTTAGGTTAATATTGGCCACTGGGTGGCGACCTTACTCCATAAAAGAAAATCTTCCAAGGCTAAGAGGAAAAATATTTTTCACCAGTAAACAACTTAAGTTAATAAAAGTACATGCTTGCATGCTTGAAAAGAACACTCTGATACCTTATTTACCCAGCAACTGGCATGACTCTGATGAGGGAAAACAATTCTCCCTAAATCCCTTCAGAAGCCCATGTGCATGTACATGTGTATGTGCATGTGCGTGTGTGTATGTCTGTGTGTGCTGATAGAGTCAGAGCACTAGAAGGGACTAGAAAAGGGTAGCCCAGGGCTAGTTTTCCTACTTTTCCACAGGTGCTCTGTGTCATTTAAAAACAAGTTGCCTGGTGGCTCTCCCATTTTTACAAGATAAACACCTTGAAGCTAAGTAAGCCATGATTAAAGCTACCATTCCTACGATATTGGTTAAACCTGGTTCTTTGTTTTTCCGGCACTGCCTCTCCACCCACCCACCCCCCAGGATGCAATTTCTACTGCCCTTTTCCAGTGCATCCTCCCCAGAGGACTCAAAAGGATGCTTCTTGTGGTTCTTTTAATACTGTGGGAATGGCGAGGTGCTCCTTGGCTGTCCCATCTCTGGTCTCTCACTCACACCACATACCTCGGTGCTCCCCTATTCCAATCATACAGATGCTGGGCCACAGTATCTTTAATGTGGTGATCATCCCTGCTGCTTAAGCCCTCTGTCTTCTGAGCCTAGAATTCCCTGCTTTCCCTCATCCCTGCTTCCTGACTTTCCTGGCTTCCTTCAAGTCCCAGATAAAATCCTTCTGTAAGCCCTTCCTCATCTCCCTTAATCCTAGTGCCTTCCCTCTGTTGATAATCGGCAGTCTATCCTATCTTGATCTGGTTTGCGCAGGCTTGTTTTCCTGCTTTCTGCCCCATTAAGCCATGAGCTCTCTTTTGCCTTCATGCCCCCATTACACAGAGTAGGTGATTGCTAAATGCTTACTCACTGACTGACTGACTGACTGACTGATCGTTACTCTTTGGATTACTTGTAGTTTTATTCTTCTGAGATCAATGTGTCCTTTGGTTTACAGCTAAAGAAATCACCCAGGATTCTACGGGCATTAAAGAGATCAGTATTTGCAAAAGTGGGCACTTGGGATTAGTGAAAGAACAGTGCTGTTTCTCTAATTCCATTTCTAACCACATGTACTTGATTTAAAAATAAATTAAATTCTTCAAGCTCACTCTTCAATTTCATTAGGTCAGCTTTAAAGATGGTTCATTTTACAACATTAAATGTCAAGAAAATGCTTGGAATTCAGAATAAGACTCAGAACACCTCGGCTCCATGTGATACCTTCATCCAATGATAACAACTTTCCCCAAAAGACAAATACAGTCACTAAAGGAAAGAGCACTGGAATCAACAGAACTGTCCAGCTAAAAAGGACTACAGAAATCAGTGGAGCTATTTACGGAAGGAAAACTTTCCATTCTTAGTCAACATTTACTATATCAGCTACTTATAAGGGGTTTTTTCTCTCCTGACCACTGCTATCCTCTATACCAGCCCCAACTTCTGCTCTTGCTCCTGCAATAAAAATTCTGACTTTCTCTTCTTTTATTGTTTAATATTTCCTTTTCACATGGATTTTCATGTCTATTAAAAAAAAAGCTTTTTATCTCTATTCAAAATATTCACCCAGTAAGGTTTAATGAAAGAAGTTTTAGAGTCAGAGATCATGAGTCCAATTCTGGCTGGCACTGTCACTTACTTTCCTGGGACTTTGGATAAGGTAACAATTAACTCCTTTGAGCCTTGGTTTCTTTGTATATAAAATGAAAGACTCTGTTGGGAGTGACAGCTAAGGGGATGTTTCTTCCAGCTCTCAAAAGTAAGTGATTTCCCTCAAACACAATTTCATTCCCTTCTAGGGTGCAATATCAACCGCTGTTTGGCTTTTAAAGCCCTTTATAACTCAATCATAGCCCACTCTTGCAGGCTTTGTAACTCCCTCTTTCCCCTCCCTCCCCCTCTTCACTTCCTAGGTGTTCTAAGGAGCAGTCATCAGGTCTTCCTGCGACTTACTCATCCTGTCTGTCCCTCATCCTCTCTCATCATTTCCATAGGTCAGAAGCGTCTGTCCTCTTGAGACTCAGCTCAAAAACCACTTTCTTTGACCCCACCAGCTCTGAGGTTCCCCCCACTAAAAACTCCACCTTCTCTTAATACTCCATATGTGCCATCCATGTTCCTGTATGTATGCATGTGCTGTTTAAAATGGCTCCTCGTTAAGGGTAGGGTTATTTTCCCCTTTTGTCTTTCTATCCCCACCACCAAAAGGACCACTTAGCACACAGAACTTGCTTAATAAAATGCCTGTTGATTGACTGGTTGAGAAATGAAGGAGATCTTTGTGGCATGTTTACTGAGATTATTTTATCAAATTCTAATTTGTTTTTTTTTAACGAACATATCCAGAGAAAACTTTACCATAGTTAACAATTCTTTGCAATCAATTAGAAGATATAAGCCTTAGTTAGTGTTCCTTATCCTGGAAGTTTCTGGAACACAGCCCCACAGCCCATGGTGAAGCAGCTCTTTCTGTATGCTGTGTGTATCACCTAGCAGCCCACCGCTGGGCAGCCATTAATAACCGTGAGAAGAGCGCTAAGGACGCTGACGCTACATACATCACACACTCACATCCTCAATGATCCGTTGTGATTCTTCATCTGTTTTCCCCGGGAACCTGATCTTCATGTCTTGGAGAATAAACAAGGTCTGCCTTGTAAATTCTTCCTCTTGTTCTTTAGTTCTCAGGTGCTGAAAAGGGTCTGTCTTAAATTCAAAGAAAGACAGATATTTTCAAGTTTTATTTTGCAATGATGGAAAAGATGCTTCTGAGTAAAAATGATTTACTTTTAAAAACTGTACCTAGATAGAAAAGGGAAAGCAATCATTTATTCTGGTGGAGGAAAAATGGAAGTTAGCAGTAAGAACTTGTAGACATCCCCAAAGAGCACACACACCGTTCGGTGATAGACTCTCTGTAAGCAAGGCAAGCCTGCCATTAAAAGGGTGGAGATGTCAGAGTACCTCTCACACGCCAAAGGAGGAGAGCCTTCCTGAACTCAGTCACCAAAAAGGGGAAAAAAAACCCTCTTAAAACAGTTTTATCTCATCAACTTTATTCTGTACATGTGTCTGGTATTTCTTCGTGGTTAGGAAAATGATTATTCACTGATAACTTGGCCTCATTCAATCACTGTTGTATCTTGGCTCTTTCTTCAGTAATAAGGCCTTTCATGTAAAAAACCCCAAACCACCAGATTTTACTTGTAGAAGAGGATAATCCCAGGGTGGCAAAGTACACCATGCTTACTACAGGGTATCTGGAGAAACTCAAAAGAAAATGTATGCCTGTGGGCAAAAGAAACTCTGTAAAACTCTTTAACAATAATTCTCTGAAACTGAGTGGTGCATCTAAATAAAGGTTGTTTTTGACATACAAGGGTACAACATGAACAACACTCAGTTTATAGGTGGTATTCTCTAAGGGAGCTTAGAAATAGATGAGAAATCTTTTGAGACTTCAACAATTAATACCATCTTGTAATATCTGCATGGAGGAAGGACAATAAATATTTTCCCAGCCTTAGAGGAGATAGAGAAATGATAAAAAACAAAAACATTAAACTTGGCTAATTTTCAATACAATAAGACTACTGTATAAACAGCAATTTAAAAGCCCAACCTGAGGGCCTGGCTACAATGCTAGCCATAGGCTCTATCACTCAAGACAACTTTAGAAGGTTCTTTCCCTTCTTCCCGTAATTAAGTTGGGTGAAGTCCAAGATTGAGCAGCATCAGGCACAATTCTGAGCTGTCATTGCTTATATTATGTGGCAGCTCCATTGTATGACTGGAGTTTCTCAGTATCAGCACTGTCTTCCATTTGGTCTTTTTTACTGCACAAAGTCAGATTAGAGAATTCTATTTCTTATGATAAGAAAGAGGATAAAGTAGTTACATACCACTGGAGTCTCATGGTGATCCATGCCAGTAGTTTGGGGTAAACTCCTCAAGGAAGAGGAAGAACGGTTTAGAGACTGAGACCTGACCCCAGATGCTGGGCGTGGGACTGAGATCATTTGTCTGGCAGAAAAAGGGCGGTGTTCAATCATGGATGGATTTGCTGAGATGGAGCGAGGACAGCTGAGGGAGCGTCTGATGGAGCCTGTGGAGAAGGATCTGCATTAGATCTCTGCAGCACTAATGGAAAGAGCCCGGGACAGTTTCTCTCTATTGAAAAAATATAAGGCAAGAAACCAGCAGTGGCCAAAGAGCCAGTAGGACAGGAGCCATTAACAGCAAATGTAATGGTAAGTCATGTGGTTTAATTGTGTGCACTGGAGTCTTGTTCTAAAAGGAAAGGTCCACCTTAGAAGGCTGTGAAGAAACGAAATGTCATAAGCCATGAATGAATGAAAACTTTTAAAGAACTATAGAACTAGAGAATTGGAAGCGATACTTCAGGATCACCAGGCTGAACTTATATCAAAATGGAATGTCCAGTTTCACTACTAATTCAGAGTCTCACTTCATATTAAATAGAATAGTAACATTAGCTAATGTGGCACTTTAAAGTTCACAAAGCACTTTCCTGAAAACTACCTGCAATTATTATTCTAATTTTTCCAGTTGAGGAAACTGAGACATATAGCAGTTAAGTGACTTGCCCAAGGTCACACAATTATTATGTGTTTGAGAGCAGACTGAACTCATGTTCCTAATTCCAGTTCCAACACTCTGCAATGTGACACCTATTCATGTTTGTATCTCCTATTTTGCCTAGTATATGAACCTAATGCATGAGGTACTCAAAAAAAATCTATTGATTTGAAATGAATGCATATGAAAGCACATGGAATTTCCTTCATTAGCTATAAAATTAATAAATCTTTACAAAAAGAAATGTATTAAGCATGCATGTATGTATGTATGTATAGATAGATAAAGAAAGAAAGATGGAGAGAGATTTTTAAAGTAGTCCTCTTTTAAATGGTGTCCTTTGGGTATAAAACATATCTGAATTACCTTTTAAAGATTCTGTAGGATAAAAAAAAGCATATACCCAATATACAAGAGGAACAAAATCCTTGATTCTAAGAAAGGGTCCATAGGCTTCACCATACTGATGAAGAGTTGGTTAAGTAGCCCTAATCTCATCTAGATTCTAGGCATATTGCCAGTTCTAAGAGAAAATTCCCCACCTCCTCCTCCCCCAACAATATCTTATAGCTTTTTAGATTCCTAGTGCATCTTAGATTCTGGGATAGCAAATTTCAAAGAGTCCAGATGCACTATCATTAAGGATCCCATGGATTAGAATTATATTCAGTAATACAAACCCTAAGAGGGACTGGAAGTGGAATGATCTCATTAATGGAATATTAAAGTCAGAAAGAAAAATATGAATGACCCAAAGGGATCAATGTGCATGTGCAAAGAAAGGTGCCAATGAAGAGAGAGCTGTTTATAAAAACATGCATAGAAGATGGAGGCAGGGCCTATCAAAAGAGACTGCTAAAGCTCAAAGCTGAAATGGCAAAGGAAGTTAAGGACAACTGAAGGTGTGGATTTGTTTCTGCTGTTTTTTAGCACTATGCTCGAAGAGGAAAAAGAGGATGTTTAAAGAAGGGCTATGGCTACTGTTTGGGATGAATGGGACAGTGATAACTAACAGCAGAGAGAAGGCAGAGATATTTAAGTCTGATTGTCCTTTTTCAGCAATGCTGTGATTAAATTGTTAGATCAGAAACATGCAGCCAATGCAGTTTATAGCCATTTTAGCAAAGCATTTAAATCTTTTGTGCCATTCTTGTGTAAAAAATGGAGACGCGAGCTTGACCCTAATACCATTTGGCAGATTTTAGAACTAGCTGAAGGACAACTCTCAGAGAAGCCATCAATGGTGCTATGTTAACTTGGAAAAGGAGTGATGAATAGAAAGCGACTGAGACTTTTATTAGTGACCGGCATAAAAGCAGAGAAGTAACACTCATCAAACATGTAGATAACACAAAACTCTTAAGGGAGAGGTAACTCACTGGATGCCAGAAAATAAATCCTTCATGACATATTTACTAAGTATGTGTGAGACACCCTAAACAAGTCACTTAACCTCTCTTAGACTTGGGTTCCTCATTGGTAAAATGGGATGATTCCCGCCATAGTCACATGACTAGTAGGTTTCAGAAATAAGACTTAAACCCATGAGGAAATTCAATACAGATAAACATAAAATCTAATACTTCACCCAAAAAGCTGAGTTTCACAAATATAAGATGGGGGAGACATGACTGGATAGCTGCTTATATGAGAAATGTTTGGGGATTTTAATGGACAGGTGTGATATATGTCAACCCTAGGCTATAGTCAAAACTATGCTACAGTCAAAAATCTAATGAGCTCTTAGCTGCTCATTAAGAGGTTCAGATTCCAAGAGAAAGAGGGGATAATCCCATTGGACATTTTGTGATGATCACACAAACATCTGTAGTACCATATTCCATTCTCAGTAGCATAGATTAAAGATAGGTACTGATCAGCTGGAGAACATCCAGAGTAAGGAAACCATCATGATAAAGGTAACATAGTCCATGCCGTAAGAGGCTCCAGCTGAAAGGAGGAACACTATTTAGCCTGAGAAGGCTCAGAGTTTATCAAGTATTTGAAATATCTTCAAGGATTAAGCTTGTTCTGGTCTCCCAAGGGCAAAGGTGCAGAGAAGTAAATCTAGGTCTGCTATTATAAAAAACTTTGCAACCAAGGCTAACCCAAAGTAGAGGGGACTGCCTTGGAAGCAGTGAATTCTACATCACTGGAAGGCTTCAAGCAGGGCTTAGGTGTACTGTAGTATCGATTCCTTTCCAAATATGACCAGACATCATGGCCTATGATGTCCCTTTCAACTTTAAGAACTTGTCATTATGATAACATTTCGATTGCAGGAAAGAAAAACTATGGGAGATGGGAGGCATAACAATGGCTTCTCTGCATCTGAGACTCCCCATTCACAGATGATACCAGCTACAGATAACAATACTCTCTGGGCAAGTTGCTTGACTGATTAGATCCCATACAACATTCAGCGTCTACCACCTACAACACACTGCTAGGTATTGGGAAAATAAAGAGAAAAATCCCTACCCTCAAACAGCTTACATTCTCCTAATAACACTGCACGTGTACCCCTAAAAGAAAAAACTTCTTCTAGATAAGCTCGTTGGGCACATGCCTTTGGCATGGAAAGAGGAGGTGGGGGTGGGGAAGGGCAGTAGCTCTACCCTCAGAAAATATACAGGTATGTATACTAAGAAGATCTATCAATATTTGGCTGAACCAACTCACCAGAAGTGGAATTTGTATATGCAAATTGAAAATGATGAAAAACTACTTAAATAGTTCTTTTCTATGACCCTCTTCTATCAGTACATAGTATAGTCTAATGGAGGTAGGAAGGATATAAATATAGTAAGTCTAAACTCCTTCCACTGACTCCATTAAACACATGTAGTCACCTATAAATCAGATGGTTTTCTATCAACCATTTGATTCATTCCTGAAAGGAAAGAAGCTTGTTTACCATGTTTTTCAGGTCAGATATAGTAAAGACAAAGCATAAAATAAGAAGACATACTTTGCTATATTTTCCAAGTATCACAAAAAGGAAATATGATTAACAGAGGGAGAATAGATATTTAGGAGAGTCTTCAAAAGAGAAGAATTATACTGAGAAGACATGAAAAACAATACCCATATTATATTTTAATACATCCATTTGTCTGGCCACAGCTTATAAGCTTCTGGGTCTGAGAACAGTTTCTGAGATAACATTACATTACCTCTGAGATTGTTCCTGAACCAGTCATTTTTGTGTTGGCCTTCTTTCATATACACGCCTCCCCCATCAGTCAGTGCTATCATGAAGTAGATAGCACTATCTGGGGTAGGGGGAGGAAGGAGAGATTGATTAGTTGTGGGTAGAGGAGCCTCAGCTCCTAAAATATAAAGGAAGAAATAGTATGAAACAAACTTCCTGGAAAAGACAACTCATAGAAGGCCATATCCAGAGTATCCAGGATCACTCTAAGAAGCAAAGGATTACATGGCCCCCAAACCACAACTAATTACTGAATAAAAAAAAATGCTGAAGTGGAGAACACACAACATCCACCCTTATACACAGGGTTGGCTTTAAATAGGGAAAGAATAGGAAACTGTTTATATAGTTTTGGTCTCATCTGAAGGCCAATGAAAAGATCTCTGACCATGACATTTCCCCTCCTAGTCCTGCCATTGTGCCTGATACTCTCACATTACTCAACTCTCTAGATTAATGCAAATATCATCTTGGAGAAACACCATATCAAACTGTTATTGGCCGTGAAGCTCCTAGGTGTTCAAATCAGCAGCTAGTCACCTTATCAAGGCTTAAAATAGGGTGGATAACTTTTGATATGAAGGAAAGGATGAGAAAAAATCCTAAACATGAGAAAACTATCCAAGGGAGATCATAGGAATCAAGAGGGCAGAGCCACCAAACTGTCTACAAACACATTTCTGCTAAGGACTAGCATTTGTCATGAACATGCAGATGAGCATACCTAGAATCAATGAGAAAATGCATGTTGGCATGTGGGAGAAAGCAGTTGAATGATGGGGCAGATGGGGTTAGAGAAGATGTGTGGGTGGCTAGGTGAGTATGGCAAGTGTGGTCAGCAAATCAATTCCCAGACACCAGAACAGGCCAGACTTGATCAAAAATACCCCTTTTCAAACAAGGACCCTTACCTCACCAATGGTCTACTCACAACAAAACCAGACTTTTGAACCTAAAAATTCATCATCTGAGGAGGAAGAGATCTTGGAGGGGATTGACAAAGGAGACCAAAACCTCACTATAGTCATAGGGTCAGTTCTCTCAACTCTCCTCTGATGGGGGCTGGAGGGGGAGGATTTTCTTTTATTTTTTTAAAGTCTTCAACTCATTGGCTCTTTCTTAAGCTAAAACTGATCAACTTACTGGGCTGTGGAGTAAATTTCCACTTGCATGCATCAAAATCATAGGTGACTTTCTTCTCGCCGAGTGTGCCTGAGAACTCTTCCCGCTCAGTTTCTTCAGATCCAGAGGACTCCTCAGTGCTTTCATAACTGCTTTCACTACTATAGTTCTTCTGCTTCTTCAAAAACTGTGAACTTTCAGGCATGGAGTACAGAGGCTAGAATAAAAAGATCACAACAGTGTCAACTGATTAAAAGTTGGAACAAATGCTGGCAACACAACAAGCTGGTCATCTGAATTCTACCTTTTCTGTGTAAGTGGCAGAACTAGTTTAGGATCCCAAGAGTGCTCACAACTGTCCTAAGTCCCTCAACAAAAAGTCTAATGACTCTGTTCTGAGAAATGTCCGATGACCATGGGATTGAATGGGGAGAACTAGAGGGGGTAGGGATCTCTGATACCATTCTGGTCCAACCCCCTCATTTTAGAGATGCATATCCTGAGGGTCAGGAAGGAGAATGATGCCCAGGACAGCAAAGACAGCCAATATCAGAGGTAGCTCTGAACGCCAGTCTTCTGTATTCCTTGCACTGTCCCACACGGTCTCTGCTCATTCTCTCACCCAAGGACCCCAACTCAAAGGGCTATTTTCAATTATTCTGTGTTTGAGATTTTAGATGAAGTGTCATTTATGAATGGCAGTCAAAGCCTCAGGACGAAGAGAGCTGAGTGACTAAAATCAAAATTGAGAAGGGTAAAGGCAAATGAAAAACTTCTGAGATGAAAAGTATAACTCTAGGAGATGGAACCAGTTCTGTTCTGCATGATGCAGGACAGATTCTCAACTGCAGGCTCAAAGATATGCACCCCTGTGACATCATTAATTAGCAATACTTAAGCAATCACACTCTCTCTCTCTCTCTCTCTTTCTCTCTCACACACACACACACACACACACACACACACACACACACACACCCGCGCACACAGATGATTTCAGAAAGAAGCACCTGAGAAAGCTGCTATAAACAAAGGGGTGGGGGAGGAACTTAGGGCTTTTGAATTCAATACAACTTTCTCTGTTTTACTGCTTATAAAACAACCAAAAACATGAGATCTGATCCCCTTAGTGTATGTACATCAAGAACATATCTCAATATACTTAACTTATTGTTATTTTTTGAAAGCTAATAAATATAGCTAAATTTAAAAAATATTACCCAATCTTCAGCTTGGTAACAAGTTTCATGGGTCTTTTGTCAGACAATGCCTAACTCTAACACAGATGCTCTTACCTAGTGAAGCAATCCCACTTCCCTTTCCCTGTGCTACAGAATAAATGAAGCATATAATGTGGAAATTAACATGTTGTGGGGTTTTTTTTGTTTTTGCAAAAAGGAATCATGTTGAAGGATGTATTTGAATGAATTCCAAATGTAATGTTTTCACGTTGTAGGCCCTCTGCTGAGGGCCACCTGTTTCTAATCCTCCCATATGACTTATTTTCAACAATTCCAGGTGATGGAAGAGAGAAGTGGGGATTGGGAAAGGCCTTACTTCAGAAGAACATGCCCAGCCTAGAATAAGATGTATTTCCAACTTAAGTACTTCAAGGATTGTTTACCATACACACCATATGTCTCCAGTTACTAATGGGAATGATTACTACAGTTTGCTAGGCGTTAACAGTAGCAACTCCATGTTAAGTGAAAAGGAAGACATTATAATGTAAGCGAAATCTATGACAAAGTTATGGAGTATCTTGAGGGTCCACTGAAATAATGATTGTCCATTCTGGCTGAGTGAGATGAAGAAGCCATCCAAACAATGTGCCTAGAACAAGTCTATCTGAAGACTGATATTTTCTGAAGTTTAACTCCAAAGGAGTAAAAGGGAAATTGGAAGGGGAAATTGCCCTAACACTTTGAGGTACTAGCTTTTTTTTTTAAATAAAAAAAGGTGTAAATGTAGCTAGACACCAACAATATATAAGTTGTCTCTCAAAAAACGATTCAGGTCAAATTCATTCTCTGAAAATGTTTTATGTTTTCCTATACTGTGTGCTCTTTCTTTCCCCCTATAACTTTTTTTTTAATCACCTCCACCCTCTAGAAATCCAATATCTCTCCATAGTTAACTCAGAGATGGCCCTTCCATGAAACCTTCTCTGATGTCCTCCAAACACACAGTGGGGTCTCCTTCTAACTCTCATCATACTTCACTTTTAACACTGATCATATGAAATCATATAATGCTGTAAGTTATATGTATATGTATATGTGTCTCATCTTCCTCAGTAGATGGTAAACTTCTTAGGGGCAGGAGCTATCTCTTATATGTTTGTGCTATCTGTCTAAGCATCTAGTATTGTACCTTGTATGTAGTAGGTACTCAAATAGCTACTAAATGAATATTGACACTGAAAACATTCGTCAAACATTTTAGCATTATGAAGAAATCTATGTGCAGGAGATGGATTAGTATAAACAGAAGTTAGTTTGTGAGACCAAGAAGACATGTTTCAACAGTGTCCCTTAAAAATAACTAGATGCCTTTGGCAGGCTTATGAATGTAACCAAACTTCACCTAATCTTTTCAAAGCAATTTCAAAATTCTTGAATGGCACACATGCTTCTCAAACCTTTAATGAATAAAGGTAAACGAATGGGTTGAGCCTTCATCACATTTGCATCATCTAGCCCAATGGACCAACCATCTATTCAAGTGAGACATAAGACAACACATCGTTGAAACAGTAACAATGGAGCGATAAGTCACAATGGCACAAACCATACACAGCATATCACACAAACACAACAAAAGCTATACACAAACTGCACACTTCATTTTCCATCTCGTTAGATAATCATTCTCAGTCTTTATAACACATGGAAATTGATTAGATCACCTCTCCTAGTAAAAGCTCCATTCAACCTTGACTTCATAAAAACCAGATACAGAAGTTTAAGACATAATTCTCCTTTGCAAACCATCACAGCCATCAGTTCAATAGTTTACAAATGGCAGTCACTTTCAGAACAAAAGGACGCTTTAGAACTCTCTTCCTTCCAAGATCTATGGATAACAACATAGATTAGAAGCAACAAGCTCCTGAAAAAAAATATTTTTAAGTGTAAACTTCTGGAATACCATTCTCAATCACTTGAAATGCTGCTCTTTTCCATTAACAAAAATAATTGTCCCATTTCAATTGAACAAGCGCATTGAATTAGTAAAGGGACAATTAGTTAACATTTAGAAAAAGGAAATGGTGATCACAAGAGCCAACACAGCTTCATCAAGAACAGGTCATTACAGATGAACCTCATTTTCCTTTTTGGCAGAGTTCCTAGGCTGGTAGATCAGGGGACTGCTATAGATTTAGCTTACCTAGATTTGAGCAAAGCAGTTAAGTCCCTCATTGTATTGTGATTAAAAAAAAAGTCAGAAAGAGAGAAGTGAACAAAATGACACTATGTTACATATTCAGAACTGGTCAAATGACTGGATCCTAAAAGACATCACAGATAGACATGTCCGCATGGAAGGAGTCTCCAGTTGAGCTCTTCAGGGTTTTGTATTTGGCCCTGTAATATTCAGCACCCTTATCAAGGGCTCAGATAAAGGTACAGATGATATCTTTAGCAAAGGTGAGGATGACACAAAGCTGAGAGAGACAGGAAAACTGGGTGACAGGTTCAGGTTTCAAAAACACCCCAACTGGTAAGAAAAATAACCCTAATCACTTAGCCATAAAAACTATTCACAAATACAAGAAGGGAAAGGGATCAGCTAATACAGAAGTTGGTATCAATGTGCTCTGTGGAGGCAGCTCAATGAGAAAGAGTTTACAAGATAAATTAATGTGGTATTACCCTGAATAGTCCAGAAGAAAGAAGGTAACAATCTCGCATTTTGCCCTATCCTGGTCATAAAAGTGTTAGAGAACTGGGTTTAGTTCTGTAACCAGAGTCAGGGGACCAGGATGGTAACAGAAGGTGAGATCATGACATGGGTGTTAATGGGAGCTGAGGGACAGGATAAATGTCTTCAAGCTATGTGAAAGGCTATCATTCAACAGAAGGAAGCTAAAAGGTAAGAACCAAGAAGAAATAGCAGAAGTTTTGGAGAGGTCCATTTAGGACTAATGTCAGAAAAAATTTCTATCAGTTAAAGCTGTACAATAAGATGTTTCATTAGGCAGTAGATTTCCTCTCACCAGATATCTTTAGGAGAAAGAAGTATGGATAAGTTGTTCTCCTGGTTCTGCTCACTTCATTCTGCATCAGTTAAAAAAGGTTTTTCCAGGTTTCTCTGAAAATGTCCCTTTCATTTTTTCTTCTACACATTAATATTTTGCTTAATTTCTATGCCATAATTTGCTCATCTGTTCCCCAACTGATGCATAACCCCTTAGTTTCCAGTTCTTTGCCACCACAAAAAGAGCCATTATAAAAATGAATATATATATTTGTTAACATGCTTCTTTTTTCCCAATGTATGGGGAAAATAGAAGAGAGGTAATAACTTGTTAACTGAAAAGAGAAAATAAATTTTAAGAAGGAAAAGAAAGGCAAGGCTAAATGAAAACATTTGGAGTTGCAGAAATTACTTAGAGGTGAATATGGATTGGATTACATGGCCTCTGAAATCCTTTCAAATTCAGAGTCTTTGATGATTTTATGCCTGTAACTTGCCTAGAACTGTGTTAAGAAGTAAGATGCATGGCTTCACATCTTACTTTTTCCCCAAAGATACAAGATGATATGAATACAGAACAGTATACAATACAATTTTAAGGAAGATAAAGTAATATAATTGAGTTCAACCAGAGCTTTGAGTGAAGACTGGAAAATGCTTTGTGGAATTATCAATGACAAGATGTCAAACTTGAGGTGGATCTTAAAGATTCAAAAATTCAACAACACTCCCATGCAGCGAATTCTTTCTCACCAATGTACTGCATATTCAATTCCATTTCTTCCTGTAGGAATTCATCCACAAAAAATCTTCCATAATGTCAATTCAGGGAAGAGTTTCTTAGGCCAGAAAGCATTAATTTAAAGGTATCTATACCAAGGATGTGGCTCAGAAAAACAATATGTGATATCAAAAGTCTCTAATCTCTCATGTTTCCTCCTTTCCCTATAATAATTTCATTCATCAATTTTTCTTTCTACTGCTCACAGTCCTACGTGTCTTCCCCCTCTGTCTTCTGTTTTCTCCATAAATCTGTTACATGTGTGTATACAATGTACATATGTACACACAGACATACATGTGAATATATATATAGTAGTATAATGCAAAATATATTTAGGACACCTTGTATAATGTGTGTATGTATATACATATATATGTATAAACATATGTATGCATGCATTCATGAATGTGTATATGTACGTAGCTATAAAATCACCTATGAATCATTTCTACAACTTCCCTCATTTGGCCCTCTTTTCTTTCCTTTTTTAAAAAATTTATTAACAAAACACACATTTGGGATACCTTCTCTGACTGTATGTATGTATGTATGTGTGTGTGTATGTGTGTATGTAATATATAATACATGATATAATTATGTAGTATAACAATATGGTAGATTTATAATTATATTGTTATACATATAATATATAATCTATACTATAACAAATCAAATTACATAAGGACATCATGCTTTAATAATCCATGGTATCCTCCTCACTTAGCCTCCTCCTTTCCTCTGATTGAAGGGATGGAGTACCAAATTCCTCCCAATACCTTCCTTTGCAAAGGGCAAAAACTGGACTCTCAGATCATGCCATTCTGTATCTGCTGCTCCATGGAACAGGATGCTCTCTGGTGTTCCCTTACCACCTCTAACTTTCCTGGCTCCTCTTGTATGCCATCTCCCTCCGTTAGATTGTAAGCTCCTTGAGGACAGGGACTGCCTTATTTTTACTAGCTGTATCGCCAGCACTTAGCATGATGAATAAAGTACATAGTAGGTGCTTTAATAAATCTTTTATTGGACATAATTTTATATCACATATATATACAGAAGCATATATGTATATACAGTATATGTGTATACATATTATGTGAATGTATGCACACACACACACACACACATGTCCCAAATGTGTGCATGTGTACTTAAAACTACTCAGATTTCTGGGACACCATTTGTAACATCATTTCAGTGATTTTATGACCTGAGATGGGAAAGAAAAGCAGTAGAGAGAAGAATTTTTATACCAAGACGCCTACTTATATGTTGTTGCTGACTGACCTAGTTAGGTCTGACAAGAGGTTAAGGCAAGAATAGGAACTGAAGGGAAAAGCCTATAATCCTATATCATCCCATATGCATGGGCCTAAAACAATACTCCTGGCAGCTGTCACTATCTCCTGCATTGGCCACTGATCCAATATTTCTCATCCTATGGCCCAGTCTGATGGTGTCATGCTAACTGTGGCAAACCTGGTAGGAGAAATAACATAATTTAGCAGCATCAGCTTTTAACCCAAAGCATAAGAGAACGTACCTTAGGTCCTCGCAATCTGCCAGTTTTTCCCATTAACTTCTCATCATCTATTTCACACTGTTCCAAAAGGTCCAAAATATCTTCTTCCTAAATATGTGAATTGAATTAATCATTCATTAATGGAGAAATGCACCTCAGTCACAGTACCGGCAAGAATTGCTGAAACTATTTACTCAACCTGATGACTTGTGCTATAGGAAAAGGCACAGAAAGACCCTAGAAGCCTACAGGTGAAGAATATTTGGCTAAAATTTGGAACCAGAGCCAGCACACATCTGAAATACGTTACACAATGGATTAAGAGGTCAGGAGAATTATCACTTCTAAATGGCACTCTATTTAAAACATACATTTACTTCAATTAATTAAATCAGCCCAATAATTTTATTAAATTTTTTTAGAAAAAAACCATAAAACAACCTGGCAGGCCACCCTCATTTTTTCAGGTGACATTTTTCATAAACTAAATTTTTTTACATTAGAGATCCCATCAGATGGCAATAAGCCTCAACAGCCTGCAGATTCTTGCTGGTCTAGTGGCTTTTCTTCATGCCAGGCTAACCTCAGGTCCTGGGCTAACTAGCACACCTGAACTAAACAGTTTTGCTTTTTCAAATTTTGACAATAGCATCTTTAGCAACTCCATGAAATGCTTTCATTTTTAGTGACTGTAAGACCAGCCCACAAGTGGATGGAAGAGTCTTCTGCACTGTGTTCCAACACTCCAGCTTCTGTAACATTCTCCAACGTGACTTTCTCTGAAGACAGGAGGAAAAATCATCAGAACATACAACCAGGCGCAGGCTGGGCATAGCAGAGCAACAGTAATAATCTTTGAGTTATCTACACCAAGACAGGCTGATTGATTGTTCTGCAAATTATTTCTTTGACCCACACTAATTACAACAGAACTGCCACTATTTTTCTTAAATTGATTTGATATAGAGAGAACTACTCTGGTATATTACAGTGGGGTCTTGGTACCCCATTCAGGAAGACTGGATTATCAAAATGTGCAGGAGACTTGTTAGAAAGTTTCATATGCAGAATGACTTCCATGGTAAAGAATTCAGAAAGGCTCCAGAGTACTTTGAGGGGGGGGGGGCGAGGAAGACTTTAAAATGAATTTTTCTTCCCTAGTGCAGTTTCCCAGATGGGGTGGCCATGAGCTGTAGGTGTCAGTGGAGGGCTGTGAACCGGGCACTACTAAGTTCCTGCTCTCTCTCATACCTCTTTCTTTCTCCTCCAAGGCATGCAACTTTCTCAGAATAAAATCAATGGAAAGTACTCTAGATTTTAAAAATACTTTTTATGTGGAGGACAGATATGAAAACAAATAGCTTTGATAGCCCTGATGGGGGTTAAAAAGTGAAATAATCTTTTATTTCTCTCTGTCTTCAACTATTAATAACAGTTCCACATCTCCTCCTCTAGCTGTGCCCAAAGAGACCCTATTATGTATTTCTGAGCAAAATCATCTGATAATCAGTTTTAAAAAGCACTTTCCATTTTTAACAAAATCAAATTAATGAGACCATGTCAATCTGCTACAGGACAGGAATTTGCCACGGAGGAAAAACTCTGTTCAAAGATTTTATCTCAAATGTGTTTAACAAATACTGCTCATTGGAGAATGAACCAAGAGAATGGGCAGCAGGCTCATTACTAAACATACAGCCACCACTTTTTTAAAAAGTTTAAAAAAACCCACTAAAATAAAAGCATGTCTCAAAGTGCTCACAGGGATCAGTAGTGTGATCTCTATAAAGGAAGGTCAGCAAAATGGAAATCATGAGATCACAGATACACAGAAGCCATCTGAAGGCACCCTCATTTTACAGCTAAAGAAAATGAGGCCAATGACTTGCCCAGAACCACACAGGTAGCATCAGAAAGAAAATGCTCTTGTTTTATTAATATTTTTATGTAATACTACTTTATTAAATAATTCCAATTGATGAAAAAATCCCTGAGGTGAGACGTGCTTCTGTGAATTTTGTGATGTGGTCTTACTTTTTCTTAAGATGGAATAAAAATGATTGGAATGTGAACTGGAAACAGAAAGGGAATATAACATTCATTGTCATTATTCAAATTCAGAGGGCCTCAGGTCTGATTTTTAAAGGTTTTATATTCTAGTAAATTTATGCCAAGTTTAAGCTAATTTTAAAAATCAAAACAGAGGAGGTATGTGTGTGTGTGCACATTTGTTTATGCTCACTAAAATGCAAATACCAATATTACAGTAATTGTCTAATTCTATGATCTGGTGATTTCACTCATTTTCTATAATCACTTCAGCTCAAAGGGAGTTACAGAATAAATCACTCCTCAGCCTGGTTTCAGGAGTACTAAGTGTTAACGTGAACACAGTTTGAGCAGTAAAGACAAACAATTAGAAACTTCTTAGAACCATAGATAACACATACTCATAGAATTTCAGTTTAGAGACTTCTTCTGGCCCTCCAACGAAGGTGGACTCTGAAGCCTTTTCCAACCACAAAATTCTGAATCAATGAGATAATTTAGCACAAGACTCTAAGACATAAAGGTAGTAGTCAAGGACCAACGTCAGGGACGTCTCAATTAAAGGACAGGACATGTTTCCTATACTCAGGTGTTCATCCTGACAGATCAAGCACAGACTAACCAGAGCAAAAATTAACCAGATAATAGCTGATTGCCCAGGTTTCACACAAACATGGCTTTACCAACAAAATGTGCAAGCTTCCCTAAACTGTCTGGCTCTTGTGGTCAGGTGAGAGGGTGAAAAAAGAATTTAAAATTCCAAGCAAAAACAAGGGGGCTTAAGGACTTCACCAAAAGTGTAGAAATTCATTTTCGATTTTTCTTCATTTAAACAAAGAAAATTAAATTTGAGATCATAGGAAGACCATGAAATGAAGAAACAAACAAACAAAAAATACTAAGTTACAAATGATGCTAGTGTTAGGGAGACAGAAATTCTCAATGAAGTATCATCAGAGCACATCAAGACTGTCATTTTTGCATGTGAGTGGGTATGTTTGTTTGAGTCTGAAAAGAACATGACCAACAACCACTTCATAGGTGTATGGTGTTTATTTTGGTGTACTTAACTACAATGTATGAATTCTCTCCTTTGGCAACAATAAAAATTGTGACCCCAATCTGTTATCACGAACATTTCTGACACATTTCCTTTTTAAAGTAAAAGAGTTTGAGAGATGAGAAATATCTCAGAATAACAGTACCTTATAGGGGTTTACTTGGCATCATTTGTCAGTCATATTTAAAGAAGACACAGTCTTACCTTCATTCTTTTTAAAGGATTATTCAATTCTCGCTGAAATAAAGATGCTCTTCCCGAAAGAAATGTCTGAAAGGCAGTGGCCAATAAATGCTCATATTTTTCAAGTAATGATTTGTCTTCAGGAGGATAAATTCGCCTGCAACAATAGCAGACAGACATGCTAAAAAGAAGCCTCCCTCTATTATGTAGACACTGAAATAGTACCTGGAGAATTACCATCCAACACTGCGATTCAAAACAAAAAAAATACATTTTTAACTAGCAATCCTGTAATTAAAAACATTCAGGACCTACTACTAAAATGCCCAACCTGTTTGAAATATTCATCAACTGGCTCAACTTCTTATGTAAGAGAATCATGAAGGATTTACAAAAGAAGAGAAGGAAAAATAAGACTGTTAGGAGATTTGTTATCAGTTTTGGGAAAAACATGACACCAAAGTAATACCATCACTTATTTGTTATTCTAATTTTCTGGCTTAGCTGTAAAGAATAGCTTTCAAAAGATTTGTTCCTCAGTGCTTTCAAAGGCAGTGAATAGTTACCAGTCAACCTGGGGAAATAAGCTATTTCAAACAATTAGGAACAGAGACCATCTCTTTTGGGTACTTTTGCACTGTTCTCACCATTACTTTCCACAATATTATGATAGGAGCTCTCCATAACAATAATAAGCTGAACCTGGATCTCCTTCACAGACAGGATGACTGGCGATCCAAGATCATAATACAGATAATTTCAGGGAAAAAAATTAAAAAACAACCTCCTTTAGGAGGCTTCACTGAGAATGAGTCATAACTTATCTCTATCAGCCTTTCCTTTTAAAATAGATGGCGAGCCCCATCTAAGGCTTCTTTATTCTCTTATGATCAAGCTCATAATTCTTGTCAGAGTGGCATGGATTTTGTAGCATACAATACAGACTGGTGCTAACAGGGATGAATTAACTGGGCTGGGTGGCATGAGCATGCAAAAGAATTAAGCATACAAAATGAAGATGAGGTGGAAGCTCAGAGGGAGGTAATTAGAGCAAAACCACAATTACAAAACATCTAAAATGAAGTGATGGAAACAGGGATGGCAAGAAAAGGATGGAATCCAGAATCATAAAAGAATCAAAGAATAATTTAAAAGTGCAAATACCCAAGCAATAAATGGTCAAGCCCACAAACATTTACTGAGGACCTACTATGTACCAGGAACTTGCCTATCCACTATACTTCAGATTCGAGGTGATTTAGAGACAAAATAATTCAATCTAGGCTAATTAGTTAGAGAAACTTTTACATGCAAGTGGGGCTTGAAATTGGCCTCAAAGGAAACATGGGATTTAGAGTCATGGAGGGGAGTCAGAAAAGGAGAATCACATGAGCAAAGACACAGAGGTGAAGAGAAGCAGAATATTATTAGAGGAAAACAAAAAGACTTGCTTGGATGAGTCCATTTGTGTAGGAAAATAGAAAACAGACTGGCCAGGCAAACTGGAGCCAGACTAGAATGCCTTGAATATGGAAGAAGAATGGAATAACGGATAGAGCACTGGACACAAGAGTCCCCAAGAGCGAAGTTCAAAACCAGCCCCAGATCCTTACTAGCTGTGCTGTCTCTGGCCAAGACACTGAAGCTCTTTGTGCCCTGATTCCTCATTCATAAAGTGAATATGGCTGTAAGGTCCACTCCAGATCTCAATCTAGGAGTCTATGACCTCACCAAAGAGGTAATACTGACCTACTTTCAGCTATAGAAAAGAAGCATGAGAGATGCTGATGAGGAGATTAACTGCACCAAAATGTGCTAAGTGGGTTGAAGGTGAGAGGGAGCAATCAGAATGAAGTGATTAGGTCCTGTACTAATAATTCAGGGTGATGGAGAGGAAGAGATTAAACACAAGAGATCTCATGAAAGAAAAGTTCAGATCTGGCCAATGACCAAACCACTGGTGATGGAGGTCAGGGAGGAGTCACAGATGACTGCTGTGTTATTGAGATCAAAATAATGGCACCATCAATTCAATCTCAGGTGCCACCATGGGCAAGAACACTGGACTTGGAGTCAGGAAGAACCGAGTTCAAATTCACCCTCAGAAACATACTAGCTGTGTGAACCTGTGTGGACAAGCTGCACAAGTCTGACCATGTCACCTCCCCATCCTCCAGTCAACAGACTCCAGTGGCTTCCTCTTGCCTCTAGGAAGACATACAAAATGATCTCTTCGTCATTCAAAATCTTTCATAACCTAGTCTTAGCCCCTTCTTACCTTCCCAGTGCCCTCACTCTTTATTCCCCATCATGTACTCTTTGATTCTGTGACAATGGTGTCCTGACTGTTCCATAATCAACACACTCCATTTCTTGGCTCCAGGCATTTTCTCTGATTGTTCCCTATACCTGGCATCTTCTTCCTCCTCCATTGTGACTACTGAACTCCTAGGCTTCCTTCAAGTCTCAGCTAATAACCCATCTTTGTCAAGAAGCCTTTCCCAACCCCTCTTAATTCCACTGCCTTCCCTCTCTTAATTATTTTCAATTTATTCTGTATATAGCTTGTTTGCATGTTTTCTCCCCCATTAGACTGCAAGCTTCTTGAGTGCAGGGATTTTCTTTTGACTCCTTCTGTATACTTAGCACTTGGCAGAGTGTCTGGTATATAGGAGGCACTTAATAAATATTTAATAATTTATTGAACCTGGCCAAGTAACTTTACCTCTGGCTGCTGCCTCAGTTTCCTCATCTATAAAATTAGCATAATAATTAGCCCTACCTGAGAATAATAGAATGTTTCTAAAACATTCTATAATCCCTCAAGTTCCCTATAAATGGTACTTATTATAATCAATAGAAGAAAAGAAATTAGAGGTGAGTTTGTAGAAGATGATGACAAGTTCAGTTTAAATAATACTGTTTAACATGAAAACTGGCAACCAGGTACTTAAGAGATGTTGTGTAAGTGGTTGTAAATACAGAATTTGAGATCAAGTAAGAGGTCAGAATTGGTGAAAATGATAAGATTTTCTGAGTACAGAATCATTCCATGGAAGCCCCAGAGCAGATTAGCTCTCTAAGAGAAGACTGTGGAGCGACGGAAATAGTCAGGAAACTGGACCAGAAATATGTACACCAAAGCAAGGTTTACTGTGTCCCAAGGCATGAAGTTTTAGGGATGAACCCAAAGAGCACAGAGTAAGAATAGTTAAAGAGCTGGGGAGTAGGGGAAGAATTTCAAGAAAGAAGAAGTAGGTGGCCCATCATATTAACAGTAAAAGAGAAATTTAAAAAAAATGAAGACTTGAGAAGTAGGCCATTTAACTTCCAAAATCAGTCTAGTGGAAAAGTAGAGATGGAAACAGAAAACTAGAGTATTAAGAAAGGAGATGAAATCTTTTCTCTACATTTCAAAATCTCTGACACAATCACCCATTCTCTCCTCCTTCACTCCAGGCTCTCACAAAGGAGTGACCCTTTTCACCAAGAACCAACCCTGATACACACCACTTTTATGCCATTTCCTCACATCTTTTACATAAAACTGGATGTTTCAGTAATCCTTGCTCTCTACTATTCACATACATGCATATACATACGCACACATGTACATGCATGTGCGCACACACACATGACTCCATCCTATGGAAAAACCCTAACTAGCTCCCGCCATCCTCTCAAGCTACAATCTCTCTATCTCTTCTTTTCACAGCCAACATCGTAGAAAGAGCTGTCTAGAAGGGTTTCCTCAATTTTATCTCCTCTCAGCTCCTTCCTCAACCTTCTGCAATCTGGATTTCAACTTCATGCAACTGAGACTGCCCTTGTCCAAAATTATCAATGATTTTCCTAATCGCCAAATCTTATACCTTTGACTTACTCCTTCCTAACCACTCTAGCACGTGACATTCATCACCCTCCTTGCCTCACGGATCCTTTCTTCTCCATCAGCTTTCATGCTGCTGCTCTCTCTCAGGTCTCTCCCTATCTGCTGGACTCTCTTCTGAGCTTCCTCTGGAGGTTCAGCATCCATATAATCTTTCCTAAACACAAGTGTACCATGAGGCTTTGATCTGGGCCTTCTTTTATTCCCATTATCTTTCTGTGTAGATGCCTCTCTGATCTATATATCCAGCCCTAGTCTTTCTCCTGAGCTCCAGGACCACATCTCTACTACACTTCAAACTCAACATGGCCAAGGTATCATGCAATATCTTTCTCCCATACCCCTCCCAGCCTACCCCTCTTCTTCCTACCAAGGGCTCCACTGTCCTTCCAGGAACCCAGGCTGGCAACCTCTGTGTTTCTCGACTCTTCATTCTCCATCACTGCCATCTGTTAGAACACTTTGTTTCCTACAAAACTCACTTAAAACTAATTTCTACACAAAGACTTTCCTAATTCCTCCCTAACTGCTGCTGCCCTCCCTCCAAAAAGTGACACCATATTTGCAAAGGACTTGGAGATAATTGGAAGGGAAAGAAATAAGTTGGCAAGCCAATTCAATTCAAGCATATATGAAGGTCCAACTCTATGTAAGGAAGGCACCATGCTGGGAAGAAAGAGGAAACAAAACAGAAAGGACAATAAGATTATTTTTCTAATATTTTTTTCCTCCATAAAAAGGTATCTGTCTTTAAGTATGTGAGGGCCTATTATGGCAACAAAAGATAAAACTCAGTCACATGTATAAATTACAGAGATTGGTTTTGGCTGGAAGAAAAAGGAAAAATCTTCCTGACACTTGCAACTACACAAATGGAGAATGGACTGCTTTGGGAAGTAGTAGGAATCCCCCATTCCTAAATGTCTTCAGGCAGAGGCTGGAAGAAGTCAGGAGACGAAAGAAGTGACAAAACAATTGGGCATCAGAGAGTTTATCTGTAACAAAAGGGAGATTAACAGAACCAAGCAGCAGAAGGTTATAAGGAATCAACATTAATTATAAGAAGGGGAGTGAGTGGTTGGTTCATATTACCTAGCTTGGCTATCTAGACTGAATTTAATGAATGCCCACTTCTCTGCTTTATTTTGCCCATTAAAGCAAAAAGCTGTTAACATGGAAGGTATTATTTTTATATAATAATGTTCTATATTTGTCAAAATACATTATCATTATATAAAAAGCTTACTGCTTATTTTAAAAGGAAATTATACTAGAGCAACATTCTATACCTACCTGGGAGAAAACTAAAAACAAAATAAAAAGCAACAGGAAATCAACACAGAAAATTTAAAAGCTGATTGCTTCTTTCCAATGCAGAATTACGGATTCACAATGCATCCATCTCCTTAAGAGTCTCCTAAGTAGAAATACTGGGCCCACGGTTTTCATGTGGTGAAGACCCAGGTAGAAGTCTTTCTGGGCCAGTAAATGCACAGCACTCCTTACTGAACACATCCAGAACTGCTTTAGGGCACGGCATGAAACTTGGTACACAGCAATTACGGAACGCATCCTAGCAACAACACAAAGGCTGTTGTCTTTATCCACCTTAGACGGTGTTCACAAACCTGGGTTACAGATGGCAGCCGCCCATAGAGACTTCTTAGTACTTTCCACATACTCTTGGCTCTCCACATTGGTCAGAGCAGATTGTGCCCAGCGACAATGGTAACGGCTAACATTCATATAGTATTTTAAGGATTTCAAAGCACTCTGCTTGATTCTCACAACAGCCCTGTACCACATGTACTATAGGCATTATAAGCCATGTTACAGAGTGGGGTAAAACGAAGCCCAAGAAAGATATTGCGACCTGTTTATGGGCACACAGCTACCAAGTACTGGAGGTAAAATCTGACCCCAAATCTTGCGACTCCAAGATCAGAGCTCCCTCCACTGTGATGACACTGTCTCCAGACTATCCCCTATATCAGAAACAGAAAGTGGGATGTATGTTCAGAGTCAGAATGGACCTGGGATGGTCAGAGAGTCCAACTGTCTCACTTTACTGAGGAAGGAACTGAGGCCAAGACCAAAGAGCCCTTCAAGGCCACACTGTTATTAAAAGGAAGAACCAGAATCTGAATGAGGTATAAGAAGTCCAGTTTTGTTCATTATATATTCAGCAGATACATTCAAGGACAAAAGGAAGTCGATGCTATTTTATATTTATGTTTACCCAGGAAAAATGTTTAACTCAATGCAAAAGTGTAAATAACTTCAAAAGTCCTCAAGCAAGCCTGCTGCTATATACTGGAAACTATGCAAAAGAATCTATAAACCACCTTTGTGAATAAACCCAGGCTACTGGTTGGAAATAAGAGAATATCAGAGTTGGCAAAGACTTCAGGGGGAGGAGGTGCAAGCAGCTTGAAGTGTGAACTTCACTCTGAGGCCCAGAGGTTGGTGCAGTAGATGGGATGCTGGGCCTGGAGTCAGGAAGACCTCAGTTCAAATCCAACATCAGACACTTACTAGCTGTGTGACCCTGGCCAAGTCACTTAACCTCTACCTGCCTCAGCTTCCTCATCTGTAAAGAAGAGGTAACAACAGTACCTTTTCCCCAGGGTTGTTGTGAGGTTCCAGTGAGATTATATTTATAATGCAGATACTAGTGCTAAAGAAATTCTTGTTCTTTCTCCATGATCCCAACTACGCAGCTGACCATTCAGCTTCTACCTGAAGACTTCGAACTAAAAAACCATCTGTCCCCTGAGTGAGCCCACTCTACTTTGGGACAGCTCAGAATCATTACAAAGTTTCACCTTCTGTTTGTCTCAATATCTCTGCTTTGTTGGTCCAAAGTTCACTTGCTCTCCAAAGCCAAGTAAAACCAGTCTGATCTGTTCTACCAGACCCCCTGGGTGGGACGGGGACAAAGAACAGGCCTAGACCAAGCACCTTCAGGAAGCATGAGAGGGAGAGATGATTTTGAGCTATAGGATAAGGAAGTCCTGCCTGCAGGAGCCATTACTTGAGTTGTGTCTCTGCAGGTAGGGAGGAGAAGGCAGCACCTGCCATGGCCCAGTCACACTCACACCCCAAACTCTTCCACCTCCACATCCTGGAGAAAGCCTACTCACAGTCTCCACCTCAGGCGCCGCCTCCTCATGCAGTCTCCCTTCACCCTCTATCAGACTTAACTACACATTACTTCACGTTACATTTGGTTTGGTGTCACATTATGCATCTCCTCCCCCAAACCATGCTGTCAGCTGCCCAAGGGCAGACACCAAAACATTTTAAGCTCGGTACCCATATCCTGTCCTAAGTACATGAGAAATGTTTGTTAAAATGAACTGAAAATTCCCAACCAATGGGATCAGAAAAGGCTCCAAGGGCGTAGGTTGGGGGTAGGGAGGAAAGCATCAAGGACAGTTCTATAAACCCAGCTGTCTTAGTCTGAACATCATTGTCCTTGGTTTAGAAAATAGAAGCAAAAGCCTCTTCCTTCTCTCCTCTCCTCCCACCCCCAGATTTACCAGCAGCGCCCTCATTCCTTCATTGCGCCACCTTCTGCTTGCGTCTTTTTTGTTTACAACCCTCTTTTCTTGTCCTTAGTATTTTACAGAAACCACGGTCCACTCTAGGTTTTCACCTCCCTAGCAATACTTGTACAATGTGGAGTGTGGTCTTCTTCCTCATTGGCCTCATTTTCCAGGATCCCTCCAGCCCTTCCCTATGCAGGCAGAATTCCTTCTGATAGGACTCTTCTAGTTGATATACATCCATTTGTTTTCTCAACAGGCTCTGTAAGGAGGCCAACCTAAGTTCTAGTCTCTTATGATCTAACACATCTTAAATCAGGTACAACAATGAATAGATTCCTGCCAGGGCCCTTGTGTTTAAATGATGAGGTAGGAGCCATCAGCAGGTAGGTGTAAAATGGTTCTGCTGAAGAAGTCTAAATTCCCAGAGTTTCCATCAGTTCAGGAATCATTCTCCCTCTCTCCTTCTCCCTCTCTCCTTCTTCCTGTCTCCCTCCCCCTCCTTCTCTCTCTCTCTCTCTCTCTCTCTCTGTTCAGTTAACTTCTGGAGCTTGGCTTGGTCTATCAGTCTCCCAGTCTCTCTCAATGGGTGGGTGTTAAGTGTTATCTATTATATCTCGAGGTAAATCTCTATCCATTTCCATCATCTCTCACATGGCCACTACCCTAGTTTATATCCTGAGTACCTCTCATAATTAATCGCCTTCTATGGTTTCCTAGTCTCCTACCTCCAGGCTCTTCCTTCTCCAAATATTTATTTATATATTCATATTTTATGAAGCTGGCAAAGTGATAGACCTAAAGCACAGGTTGGACTATGTCACTGGCCTGCTCAACATGCTTCCATGGCTCCCTGCTACCTCTAGGATCAATATAACCTTCTCTGTTTGGCATTCAAAACCTTTCACAATCTGACTCCAGGATACCATTCCTAACATATTACTTATTACCACCCATCTTACATCATTGGTCCTCACACAAATATTCCATCACCCCTCTCTTTGCATAAGCTGTCCACCATATCTGGAAAGTACTTCCTTCTTCTTTCTCCTTCTTATATTCCCTATATTCCTTCAAAGCTCAGCTCAAACACCATGTTCTACCCTAGAGCTTCCTCTGATTCTCAGAGCATCTAATAGCTCCTCTTCTCTCAGCCCCCAAAAACCATCTTGGCTCAAGGAATCATCATTCCAGAGTTGGAAGGGATCTCATAGGTTTCCAAGGGGAACCCTCTTGGATCACTTACCCAGCATCTGACAGGTAATCAGCGTTAAGGTGAACTTTGAACCCCCAATCTCTAACTCCAGAGCCAGATGCCCCCGGCACCATGCCTACCAACTCCACATACTTACTTCGTGTGTATTCTGTTCCTACTCCTATGCTATGTGCCCACATGGTCTCCTCTGACAGAATGTCAGACACCAGTGACAGCACAAAAATGTCCAAGGCCTTAGAATCAGAGGACAGATCCTTAAATGCCGTGTCTGTCCTACGACAGAGTGCAAGCTCCTGGAAGGCCAGAACATCTCATTTTTGCCTTTGCAGCCTCAGGGTTTGGCCACAGCCCAGCACAGACTAAATTCCTCTTGATGGATGGCTCTGCCAGACTCTTCCACATCACTGACTCAGAGAGGCCTGGGAGGGCTAGCAGAGACGAAGGCTTTAAACAACAGCTCAGAAGCTTTCTTGTCCCACATGACTCTGGTTAGTCCTCAGCACAAGTGCTCAGAGCTGTGACAAGTGCTCACATCCTAACTCAACTGTCCAGAGGCCACTGGGGACCTTTTCTATGCCCTTCTTCCTTAAGATGCACACAGGTATTGAGCTCACTGGAACCTTCCCCATATAATACAGTTCTTGTCTCAACCTGCCCCCTCCATCACCACCACCCTGGGAGGCAGCATGGTAGAGTGGAAAGATCGGACTTGGGAGCCAGGAGCCCTGAGTTCAAGGCCTGTCTCAGACACTATTCAATGTATGGCCTTGGACAAATGTTTCTTTATCTATAACTAGGAATGACAACACATACGCGACTCACGCGACTCACTTCACAGAACTGAGGTCTTGGCTACTACAATAGCCTTGATTCCAACCTTCTTTTCTCTCTCTCTAGTGGCCATACATCTTCCTTATCCTTTCCCCTCCTCTCTACTACCTTGCCCTGGCACCTAGTAATCAAGAATCAATCCCCAGGTACTGCCACATTCCCCACCAAGCAGAGGTAGGGAAGGATCATAAGTTGTCACATTTATCCTTAAGCACGGTGGGTATTATTAGACCTTGTTAGAATTTGAGCTGGACCTTGCCCAAGCTGACTTTATTCACCTCCGGGTACTATAGCATGCATTATCCTGACTGAGCTGCGAATTGCATACATTCTTCACGTGCAAGGAAGGCCAACTGCTGAATTCCTTTCCTCTCTCTTTGTATGTGTGCATAAAGAGCAGCACATGTATCTCTTTATTGGCTCTCAGCAGCAAGGGACATGGCAAAATACACCTGGCTATCAGTTCTTGACCCTGACACATCACAGACACAGGTACTGCCATTACTCATTTTGAGGCTGTACAACACCCTTTTGCACTACTTTGGTTCTCAAGCCATCTTGTCTCTGTCTGTGGGAGGAGAGGGAACACAGTGGAAGGAAGAATTCTCCCTGCCCTCCTCAAAGGCACATATAAATGTTTAAGCCGCCCTTAAGCAAATTTTATAAAGGTGGTCCAAAGGAAAAGCAAAGGCCAAGGTGAATTCCACTTCACATCTAACAGTGAGGCTCTAAGCAGGGAGCTGTAAGCTGCCCGGGCCTACCTACTTCATCTCCTCTGGTCCTAACTAGCTGGGCATGGTAGCGACCATTCTCCTTACTAAGTTGTTGATGTTGCACATTCAAGGTGTGTGAGGAGGCCTGGCTACTCATTTCCTTTCATTTTCTATCTCTCATTCTAAGGTGATTCAGGAAGGGAGAGGATTTCTTTTTTTTTTTTTTTTTTGCGTTTTTGTAGGGCAGTTGGGGTTAAGTGACTTGCCCAAGGTCATACGGCTAGCTTTTTGTGTTAAGTGTCTGAGGCCGGATTTGAACTCAGGTACTCCTGACTCCAGGGCCGGTGCTCTATTCACTGCGCCACCTAGCTGCCCCGAGGAAAAGGATTTCTAATGCCTGGGGTGAGTCCCTCTTCTCTGGTGGAAAGGGTGAGGTAGTAAAGCCTGACATGTACAGGCAGAAGCCACATGCACAGTGATGCAATCAGGGGTTCTCTGAAGTCTTCAAGGAAGCTCTGACAAGAGGACCTCTGCTTCTGTTAAGCCTTTAAATAAAGCTGGAACTGTATACTGCAACACAATTAATACAATAAAATAACCAAAGCATTAGAATCAGAAGACAGTTCCTCAACACTGGCCTACAAAGCATCATTTAGTTGTTCAGACATTTCATGCGTGTCGTATAAAACATACAATCATCCAATAAATAAGGACAAAAGGTAATGTGCAAGCAGGTCACATGGGTGCTTTCTGATTTTGGTTAAAGCACCTCTGTCTGAAGAGAGGGTCTCAGCTTGGGCATTTCCCATTTTGGGGGGTGGTCTCACTCTCCCCATCTAAAAAACGAGGGGCTTGGCCTAGATGAGAGCTCTTCTGAGCTCTGGTAAGCTCTTCTGGTTCTCTGGTAAGACCCGATGGTCAGTGACCAGCCAGACCATGTCCTCCATGCCCCAGCCTAAGTTCTGCCCCATGCCAATTACAATATAATGCCATTACATAATGATGAGAGAGGACTGAGCCAGAGGGGAAGTCGAACCAAGACCCACTGATTCCTGCGTACCACCAGACATTAATATCCCAGTGCCTTCAAGGATACTCTCAAGTTTCCCTGCCAACTTGAAGGAAATAAGACTTTTAGAAGCTACTTTTGGATTTAAATATAAAATTAAGAGTTTGAAAAATAAATCAGAGAGAAAAGACACCCATGAAAAAGAGGTCTAACTCCCCGCCTTTCTCCTGCCCTGAGCCCCAGCACATGGCCTGGCACAGAGCAGTCAGTTAATAAACTGCAGACCAGCTTAGCGAGCCTTTGGATCATACAAGAAAGCAGAAGGCAGTGTTACCTGTAGTTCCCCATGTGCCGGTTTTCATGCTCTTCTTTGGATACCTGCCTACGAACCTGGGCAAGCCTCTCTTTCTAGAAATTAAGAAATGTCACAAATGAAAGCCGAACGGGATGTTCAACAGCAAGTATAAGGGGTGTTGGGTGTTTGTTGAAGCTTATCATACCAACTCCTCTTTCCTTCTCTCCAGGTGATGTCGCTGCCTTTCCCAGTCCGAAGAGCCCGGCGAGAGCCTCTTCATGGAGCCTTGCCCATACAGCCTCTTCTGGGCTTCTGCTTTCTGCTTGGCCAAGTTTTTCCTTTTGTCACTTGTCCTAAAAGATGAAGCATGCAGACAGGTGATCAGAATTCAACAAATGGTTTCAGTTTTTCCATCAGGTGTGAGTTTTTCCGTCATACCCAAAATTGCCAAGGAATGAGTCACAAAAAAAAAATAAGATTTGTTTCTTATGAACTAGTTGAACATCACATTAAATCCCTTTTCAGATAATCCACATTCACACCAATTATAAGTCCTCATATCATAATACTTTTTGGTGAAGCCACATAAACAGGCCAGCATCTTCAAGAAAAAGGCAAAGAATATTTTTACTACAGGTATATATAAACTTGGACAAGTCACTTTCCCTCTGCGAGGCTCAGTTTCCTCATTTGAAAAAAGGTTGGGATAGAATCAGATGACCTTTGATGTCCCTTTTGGTTCTGAATCTCCACATTCAGTGACCAGTCACACAATACCTCCCATCACGGTCCTATTCCCACCATCCTTTGAATTTCTAAGTATTTTTAAAGCCCAAATTAAATGGAATCCCTTGCAGGAATTCATCTTCTCTGGCCCTACTGCTAATTACCTCCACCTCCCCCACTTGTCAGACCTTCTATGGTAGCCTGTTTATACCTCTCTCATGCATTCATTTATTATATACTAATTACAGATATACTAATATACTAATTCAGATATCTCAGCATGGCATCATACATAGATTGCTGGACAAGAAGACCCAGGCTTGCATCCTGTGTTAAATACTTGTTAGCTATGCGACCCCACACAAGTTGATCTCTCTGAACCTCTGTTTTCTCATCTACAAAATGGGGATCAAGAGTACCAGCTTCTCAGGGTTGTTGTGAGGACCAAATAAGAGAAATCACTTTGTGGCAACCTTAGAGAGCTGTATGAAGGCAATTTGCAGTGTTCTGTTTTGGGGTGTGTATGTGTGTATGTGTGTGTGAGTGTGTGAGTGTGTGAGTGAGTGTGTGTGTGTGTGTGTGTGTGTGTGTGGTGGGAATTCACGGCTGAAATTTTATTGGTATAAGCAAAGCCAGCTCCCCACATAAATCCTGCAACTTCCAGGCTGAGACAGTTGGCCCAGATACTGAGAAGGTGCAATGACTCACTCAGGGCCACAAAGCTAGCAAATATTTGAGCAGGGACTCGAACCCAGTGCTGGCAGCTGTTACTTGTCATTCTTATGGCAATCACAGCCCTTCAGCCCTGTACTATGCTACAGACTCTACAAAGGCCCAGCAGCATATCTTTCTTTACAGAACTCTCTGTGATGTATCTGGAATCTTGCACAGTGCCCATACACACCGAGCTCTCAACAAGTATTTGTCTAATTGGAAATAATAGTGAAAAGTGAACACATTTCACAAAAGAGGGAGGAGTGAGGAATGTTGTGTATGCCAACAACCCCAAAGAGAGAAAACGCAGATGCAGAAAAGGAACTGAGTGAGCCCCAGAAGAGTGCCTGACTGACATCCACAGTGAGGGTTTGTGAGGGGCCCATCTCCCCAAAGTCCTCAGAGCTCATTCACAGGTATTTTTCTAGCTCCTTGATTCTGCAAACAGAAATGGGATCCAAGGTGAATGTGCAGTATACAAGGGTTTTTTTGCTTGTCTGTGTGGTGTATAAGCTTCAAGAAAAGTTGTGGCACCTGCAGTGAGAGCTGGGCTGCACAGCTCACAAGGCGTGGCACAACAGCTCTGCCTGCAAGGCCTGGGCTGCATCGCCGGGGCACGTGTTCACAAATTTGGCAGGATGTGTAGAATAGGCTTGAGAAATTCTATGACAAAGAGTTCTGCAGTAGTTCAGGGTTAGTGGAAGGACAAGTAAGAGTTTATCATGCCAAGAAATGCTGAACCAACCACAAAGTAAGAATGACCGCCAACACAAAGATTGTCTCACCCCCCCCCCACACACACACACAGCATCCCAAAGGACTATGAACAACTAGACAGGAGAGGGAAATCTTGGGGGGGGGGTGGAATCAGGCAACAGTTCAGCTGTTTGAACAGAAAGGAAAATGTGAGCATATCACTGTGTCAAGTTTAGATGGCTCTGAGTGAATGAAAAAAACCATACATTTTAAATTTCTGAATTGACCTACCACCTGGCATGACATACCTTCTTTATATAAAAAGTTTAAACTGGAGGGAAGGAACCTGTTTTCTATTCAGTCTCTAATCCACAAGATGGGGAAAAGTCACTCAAGGGTCACATATGAACAAAAATTAAAAAAAAATAATTTTTTTTCCTAAGAGAGAAACTTTAAACATTGGACTCTGTTGTCTTTTAAATGAGGAAAAACAGGCACATAGGCATTAATGAATATAACACTTGAATACTCTTTCACATTATGGACAGGTAAGAAACACAGAATGGGAAAAGGAAGAAGAAATAAAAAAGAGACAGGAGAGAGAACATGCCCATAGAATAAAACAGAGGGAACATCAGATACACATAAATGATAATCATATCCCCATGGAAGCACCTACTTTTAAGAAGAAAGACAACCCTAGAAAATAGTCATCCACATACTTAGAAGACAGACACATCTGGGAAACAGAAACGAAAGAGAAATGGAAATGGAAACAAATACACAGAGACACAACCGGAGACATTTCCTATGAAATAGTATCTCCACTCTGTAGGCTTCTGGAATAATGTCACTAATGACTTTTTAAAACATGTTGTGTTTTTGCAATTTTAGACACAAATGTAATCACCGTCTCTTGATACTTGGCTCACAAAGCAGAATGAGATTAAATGGTTTGTTTCTCAACTTCATCCTAAAAACAGATATTTTTATATAGCAAGTTATGTCAGGATATAGAACATAGATGCTCAGCTCCTTCTGTTCCCAAATGTCTGAATCTCCGGTGAATTCTCACCACTGAGGGTTTCCACCAAGAAGAGTGATTTTCCTAGAAGTAACTCTCCTGAGCCGAACACCTGTCTTTCTCTTTCCAAGTCCCTTGGCAGAAACAAAACAGACAGGCTTGGAAGCCTCAAATCCAGTACACTGTTAGTAAGGAAACTAAGTACACACAACATTTATAGGATTGTCTACATTTATGTAAAGTCACAAGAGCCAAAGCAGTTTTCTGCTTACATCAGGCTTCTTCATCTCAAGGGCCATCCCACAGTCTCCCAATGCCTTTTCTATACCTTCTTAATTTATCACCCTGTTCCTCCTACTCAAAACCCCTCTCCTGGGCTCTCCAGTCCTGACCCACAACATCCATCATCTTGCCCCTCTCCCTCATGAGTTGCCCTCCCTCCTCCTTTCCAATTTAGCAAGCATCTCAAACTCTGTCCCCATCCTGCGGTTAGTGATCTCGGCTGATGACCCCTCAATGCCAGATACTATTCTGCTCAGCTTCCATATGCAGTTTACATGTTTACTACCAAATAATATATCCTTAATTACAACAAAGGACTTAGCTCTTATTACTTGAACCCACAGTGTTTTTCTTAAAATCTTATTACATCATTGCTTCAGGAAGTCCACATGACTTTTATATTTCCTTCCTTCACCAAATATTTAAGCACCTACTGTGAATACAGCAAAATGCTAGGTATCGGGGATATATGCAAAGATTTTTAAAATGACATAATCCCAGACTTCAAGGAATTTACAACCTAGTAAGGTAATTAAACACATCCACAGCAAACAACACCAATATAAGTTAGGATATTTTAAGTGAACAGGATCAAAGACAGAGGGATAAGTCAAGCAAGGAGGGAAGGTGATAAGGCTGGGAAGACTAGAGGGGGTGGGGTTTGAGCTGATCATAGAATGAATAAAAAAAGTCAGCAATAAAGGATGCAGAAAGAATTTATTCTAGGAACGGCATGGAACATGGTTTGTGCTAGGGCACAGATCTGTGAAAAGCCAGGATGAGATTCAGTGATTCAACCATTGCTAGATTATCAAAGTGGATCAGGCTTTGTGCTGTGTGCACAACACACCCCTGCCCTCATGAAGCTTGAGGCATACACGGGGCCTTTCTGCACTGGGACTTCTTTTAACAAGTCCTAACAAAAGAAAAAACATTTTGGAAAACATTTAAGAAGAGAAGAGAGTACTCCTTCAGCCTAGGAACCCCTAATCCCACGTATACTTTGAAGACTTGATGGTCTCATTGTCCTCAGGACTCACTTCCCCCTCCATCAGGCCAAGCCGACTCACCCCTTGTGGTTCTTGCCCTTTCATAAATCCTCCACAGAGGATTCACCCCAGGTGGGGTACAGGGGACCACAGTCTCTTCTAGGCCCTTTAATATTTTCAGGGTCCCAGGGCTGCCTGCCCTATGTGCCTCTCATGCCTGCTACATGACGTATTCTGTCTTCTGTGTCCGTTAATAATAACAGTAATAACACCCAGAATCTTAAAGTGTTTTTAAAGTCTGCAAAGCACTTTACAAACATTACCTCAAGTGATCCTGACAACAACCCTGCAGAGAGGTATTATCTCTCATTTCAAAAGTAGGGAAACTGAGGCAGTCATTCAGTTATTGCTGCTGTTGCTGTTTGTCCTTCATTCTCAAAGAGAGCCAGTGACATTATGACCTGCCCCTGGACCGCATTTAAGAGAGGCGGGGCTGAGCAAAGTCATACTCCATGTGAGGCTGAGGTGCACTGCGGATGCAAAGGAAGGCCTAGGATCGGACCTGCCCTCATGCATCTCACAACCAAGTGGAAGAGACGACAAACAGACAGATACACACCAATGAGCCATACAGAGGACAAGCAGCAAGGAAGGCAGTGGAGTTGAGAGGGTGAGAAAGGCTGCCTTCGAAGGCAGGGTCTTAGTAAGGACTGAAGGAAGGCAGGGAAGCCTGAAGGCAAAGGTGAGGAGGAAGAGCATTCCAAGCCTGGAGAGGAACAGAGATCACCACTGTCCAAGGGCACCCAAAACACAAAGTGTCTGAGGAGAGTTCTGAATTCAAAACAGGCTGACCCTCAGTTCAAAGTTCGATCTATGATGCCGACAATCCTCCATTAGCTTTACATCAACCTGACAGTGAAGACAGAGCATCCTAAGCAATTTCCACCTTCTTCTATTTTTCCTTGCTGGTTAACAGGATATGCTAATGAAACAGACTTACAGAGCTGTGTGGCAATTAATTGGAAAGAGTTTATTTACTCTGTGACTGTCAACCACTGGACCAAGGGAGATGGTAAATAAGAAACAGAAAAGGATATGGCACAGACCTTGGCCTAAAGGACTTTGCAATCTAGGAAATGAGAAATGGGTCCCCAGAATAAGAACAATCTTAAACAGCAAATAATGAGAGTGTAATTAGTTGATATGAACTATATTCTTGAGCTGAAAGAGCTGGATGCTTGAAAGACAGACTTGGTCAAGAGTCTTGAAGGAAAGCCTTCAGATGCTCAGAGAGGAATGGACGAAGTGTTCCTGGGGAAGAACAGCATGGCTAAAGTGGCACTGGGATGTACAGCATGTAGAAGATAACAACTAGTTGAACTGGAACTGGTGGGTTTTACTGGAAAGTAGCTGGAAATAGGGTTAAGTAAACAGAGTGAGATTAGATCAGGAATGGCCTTTGGTTTTAGACCTGTTGTAAGCAACAGGCTGTCTTGGGTGCAAGAGTGATATACTCAAAGTGGATTTAAGGAAAATCACTCTGGAAATGCTATAAAGGATGGGTTGGAAAAGGCAGAAAACAGTCAAGGAGGAGAAAAAAAGATCTTAGCTATGCAAAAAAAAAAAAATCCCAGCTATGCATAGTTAAATGGTATTCAATTTGTCCCGAGTCATATTTTATGGGTGTTTAGGGTGGCTATGTGGGAGCTGCGGGACCTTGCTGCTTCTATGTGGCCATCTTGGCTCCGCCCCCCTCGTTAAATAGTATTCAAAGGAACTGAGCCCATGACCCTCAAACAACAAAGTACTAATCTGAAACATCTTAAAACTCTTGCTCATCAAGAAGATTTTTTGCATTGCATAGGACATAGTTTTATGAAAGTTTTTGATCTAGGTGGGGAGATAAGATTTAGGCAAAGGTATTAACACAGTACCCTAATTGACTGAGCTGACCCACTCAAACATTCCACCTCTGACCATGAGACAGTTTTATTTAAGAGTTGAGAACTATGCCATATGGGAGGTAGCTTTAGGAAAACAATGGTTACCTCTGCTTCCCACCAACAGAGCAGACTAGCTGAAAAGATCTTGAATTTGGAGTCAGAAAACCTGCAGGTGATAAACAACTGGAGGGGATACACATAGTGGATGATAGGATCCACCAAAGATCCTGAAAGACTAGAATACTGATCTGAATATAAAAGTTTGGAAGTGAGAAGGGACAAATGTAAAGTCATATGCTTGGGTTCAAACAATCACTTTCAAAAATACAGTTTGGGGGAGGCACATTTATATAGCGCACTATAGGTTTGATGAGTCCGCTACATGATGTGAAAGTCAAAAATGTTCATGTGATCTTGGATTTCCAGGACTTAGAAGAAGGTTAGAAATGTTATGTTCTAAGACAGGCAACCCAAAGAATACTGCCCTCAGTTCTGGGGCCCCCAGTTTTTAAAGAATGTTCATAAGCTTTAGTGTCCAGAGGAAGGCAGAGTGAAAGGCCTTGAATCCAAGACTGTGATCAGGTGAAGGTAGTGCTTAGCCAGGAGAAGAGAAGACTTGGCTGTGTTCTAGTATCTGAAGGGATAGCATGTGAAATAGGAATTAAATGGGTTTTGGTTGGCTGCAGTGAGCAGAAGGTTCACTGGCAGAGATGCCAAGGAAGCAGATTTAGGGCTAACATGTCACCACAGCAGTCATCCATAAGCATAGAGGGCTGCCTAATGATATAGTGGGTTTCCTCTCACTGAAGGTGTTCTGACATGGGTTGGCCCAGATGGTCCCTAAGGTTTCTTATAATCACATGGTCTGTGATTCAGTGTTAATGACTCTGAGAAACACACAGTCAAATCACTTCAACTTTATAAACCTCAATTTCTTCATCTGTAAGATTGGGGTGTATGGCGAGATTGCCTCTATTGTCTCATCTAGTTCTAAATCCTGTGTTCCATGGATTTCTAAAGATTAGTTAATTCTACTGGCCAATGCAACAAATAATATTTACTCATTTACATAGTTCTTTTAAAAAATTATCATATGGGAAATCAGTCCAGGAGAAATGAGTTGTCAAGAATGAAATTCTGAAGACACAAAGAGAAACAATTACAATGAGAAAGAAAGTAGGAAGTGGCAGGAAGGAGTAGGGGATTGCCCAAAGAGGTCAATGTGGATGCACAGGGAACTCCCTGACCAAGGCAGATCTTTTAAAATTGATGCAGAGGATGGTAGCAAGGGCAAAGTGTGGAGGGACTGCATACAAAAAAGGAGGTCACCGTTCTAGGAGCAAAATGTTAGGAACCTTAAAGTTTAAAGGGAGTAAGAGCTGGTAAGGAAGGTTAAGAACCAAAAAGGACTTTTAAAAAATTGATGGGATAGGAAATGGCATAAAAGGGATAGGCACATGGGTCAACGTCAACAATGCTAACAGATGGCAAAGAGAAGGCACAGCGAGAATAATTGTTGAACCGGAGAGGACAGAACAAAAATGTCTGACAGAGGGCTGAAGTGTCTTAATGAACTCCCTGCTGCCTTTTCATGACAGTCACTGTGCCCAAAGCTTATTCCAGGATACTAAAAAAGGTAAGAGCCCTCCCTCCACATATGCCTCCTGAGCACATCTGGTGGTGATCTACTGATGATCTCAAGACTGTGGATCGAGCGGAGAAGGGGAGTGAGATGTGGACAGAGCAAGAGGAAATGTCCACTTTCAAGGAAGGGAAGAAAGTGAAGTCTGCCCAGTCCGTACTCGTGAACTTGACTTTAGCTGCTGAAAAATTCAGAAATCATCATAAAGAAAGTGGCCACTGTGTCTGAGCCTCTGTTGCATCAAAATGCAGGGCTGATCGGAAGGTTGTAGAGCTAATTCAACCAGATTTCAACATCGCTTCCGACCTGTCTCTCTTGCATAAAAGATGGAAAAATCTGGGAGAGGCAGCAGTACAGTTAAATGGGTTCTCAACTGGCTGAAGGACCTGACCCCAAAATGGGCAATAAGGGCAGAGTTCTCTAGTGGGGTGCCCCAAGGATCTGTGGTTGGACCTGGGCTGTTTCACATCTTTATCAATGACTTGGAAAAATGCAATTAGGGCACACTAACCAAGCATACGGATGATACAACCCATGTTAATCACACTGCAACCTCAGGATGACACACAACATACCCCACAGTGGCATCAGGTATAGGTCAGTTTCCTGGACATCACTTATAAAGAATTACTATTTACTTATTTATTTTTGTCTAGACTTGTTATTTCATGGATGCAGGCAGTCACCCCCTCTACTGGTGCAGACTGTCAACTTCTTTGTAACTTATATTCTCTGACAGTTGAATTTCAATGACTGCCCAAGTTGACACAGGCGGTATGTGGGACCTGAACCCATCTTTCTGACTCCAAAGCTGGCTCTCTAATCCACTACACCATCCCTCTTGCTTCTCTGGCAAAGATAAGAGCAAATTAAACAATGACCAAACAATGAGGCCAAGGGAAAAAGGATAAGGGAGTCTTTTGCTAAGGAAGGCATGTAGGAGACAAAAAGCAATATTCATACCTGCTGCTCACAGAGTTTCTTCACTGAACATGTCAGTAACATCTTTTTAATGCAGGAGTTCTTTACCTTTTTTCTGTATTAGGGTCTCTGTTAGCAATCTGCTAAAGCCTACCAACCCCTCCTCAGAATAACACTTTAAGTTGTATGAAATAAAATGCAGAATATTACAAAGGAAACCAATTAAATGGAAATATATATTTTTCATATCTAGGCTCAGAGACCCCTTGAAATTGATCAGAAACCCCAGGTTAAGAACTCTTGAAATAGAGCATCTGGCAAACAACTGAAAAAGAATCCCTTTTTAATCATTTTGTCCTTTTTTTCCCCCTTCTTCACTTTCTTTTACCTCACATATTCTCACAAGCCAGGTCTGGTCCTGGTAAGAGAGATAGGAAGCTTTCTCAAAGAAATGGGCAAAGTCATATATTTGTCTCCTATAATGAATGACCCCCTTCCAGCTCTGGACACTTAAGAAAGCCCCTCCTGCAATCAGGGAATGTGGCTCTGATAGTAGCTCTGCAGAGATCAACACTAAGGGCTGACTCTGAAGTGTCCTGTACTTCTGGTCTATAAAGGTGATGGTCAGATCTACAGATCACAGAATCCCTGAACTGTATGAGATCTTAAGGGGGCCATCGGCTTCATATTCACACCTAATGCACAAATCTCTTGTATAATATACCTAACAGATGGCTATTCAGATTCCACTTTGAATAATTCTGGGGATGGGAAGCCCATTAGATCTATGATACATCTCTATGCTGTATATTTTTTCTTCCTCCTCCTGAGTTAACATTTACCTTCATGGAACTTCCACTCAACTAGTGCTAATTCTGCCCATTTAAATTGCAGAGAATATTCCCTCCTCTGCAAGTCAGTCCTTCAAATATGTGAAGGCAGCAATCATTCCTCGCCATCCCAACTCTTCTCTTCCTTAGCCTGAATCTCTTCATACCTCTATGTTTTATATAAGCTAGAAAATTATTTTCCACTATCCATACTCTCTTCCTTCCTCTCTTTTTATAATTCTCTGTGTAAATATAACTAGTCATTCAACAACATTGGCTGAAACTCTGGGAGCAAAATACCCTAAGGATGCAAGAGGTGAGGGCAAGGGGCACTGAGATGGAATAGGTAGATCTGAGGATTTAGGACAGAGAAGACCCATTCTGACTGAAATTACATTTAGAATGTTTCTTTTGTGTCAAACAAGAAGAAAACGTTTTGTAATGAAAGAGATATTTTTACCTGATGTTGAGTAACTTCAGGGCATTAAGCAATACTCCTTTTTTTACATCATAATCTATTTTCTGATCAGTTCCAAAGCTGGGGGCTCGATTAATCTGAAAAGGACAAAAGGGGAAGAAGCCATATGTTGAGTGTGAATAAATATAAGCACACGCCACTTAACAATGAATCGGTGGTTCCATGAAAACACTTTAGGTGAAACATCACAAGGAGCAGATATTTACAAAGAAATATAGTTATAAATGTGATGATACCAGAGAAGAGGGTTTTCATGACATTGTGGTAGAGTTCAGTTATAATGAATGCAACCTCTTGGTTTAGTTAAAGGCTCTAAATTCACAAATAGAGGACCGAGATATGGAAACAATCTTTCAAGATCATGTAGTCTAACTCCCTCATTTTAAAGAGGAAATTGAGTTCAAGGGTCATGGGGTGGGTGAGGGTTAAAGTGATGTATCCGAGGCACACAGCTTCCAAGTAACAGAAACAGAATCTGAACCCGTTCTCTGAAGACAAATGTGGTGATTTTCACACCATTAATCATTTATTACACACAGAGGGAATCCCCTCTCTTTGCAATTCTGCTAACTTGATGCAGTCTTTAAAAATCCTTCATTTAACTTTTTCCTTAAGTAATTTGTTATTTCTCCAGTTTTCTGAAGAAATCCACAAATTGGATTTTCAGTAGTTTGCCTTACCTGATATCATGGTGCCATCTGGTGGTAACAAAGGGATATTGCATGATAACCTGCATAAGGATTTCTTGAAATGCTTAGACAGAAATTAAAATGGTCTGTTGCTATTTTGCTTTCAATACACATATTTTTTTTCATATTACAGGATTTTGATCTGGTAGAATCTTCCCTTAAATATGTCAAGCCCAACCCCTTAGTTTTTACAGATGAGAAAGGCTGGGGCCATGTAGCCTAAGTCACTTCTCCCAAATAACACAATCACAAAATGTTAACAGTGAGAATGAATGCCCAGTCCAATGGCCCCATTTTACATGTGAAGAGAGGGAGTCTCAGAGAAGTGAGGTGACCCAAACCAAGGCAAATATAAGAGCTGGACTGGACCTGTGATTTCGGTCAACAAGCATTTAACAAATGCCTACAGAGACCTCAGGCTCTGTGCTAGGCACTAAGGATACAAAGACAATGGACAGTCTAAGCTCTCAAGGAGACCACAGTCTAATGGGAGAGACAACACGACACGCAAATTACTATATACCCGTAAGCAGGATACAGGACATTGGAGCTAGTCAACAGAGGGAAGGCACTAGAATTAAGGGAGGTAAAGAAAGGTTTCCGAGAAGGTGGGATTTTATCAAGGACTTAAAGAAAGCCCAAGAATCCAGGAGGAAGAGATGAGATCAAAGAGAAATCTGGGCATGGGGAGCAGTTAATAAAATGCATGAAGTTGGGAGACTCTGCTCTCATACAAGGTAGAACAAGGATCATTGGACCTCAGCTATGAGGGGGTGACTCAGGTGTTGGAAGACTGGGAAGGCAGGAAGGAGTCAAGTTTAATGGGGGGTCTGAATGGATTCTAGACTTAATCCGGGAGCTGATAAGGAACCATAGAGTTTAAGAACGTTTGGGGAAGGGTTAACACGTTCAGACCTACGCTTTAAGCAGAGTCAGTTGAAAGCTGAATGGAAGATAAACTGCAGCAGAGAAAGATGTAGGTAGGGAGAACTTTAGCCACGCAAAAGTCCAAGCATGAGGCAATGAAGGTCTGCATCAGGAGAGCAGCAGCGGCTGTGCCAAAGAGATGGAAGGTGACAAGAAGGGATGGTACGAAGTCTACAACAACAGCGCTTGGATTGCATACAGGGCATGAGAGTGAATAAGAAGCCAAGCATGGTGCCTGGCTGACTGGAGTGTCCTTCACAGCAATGGGGAAATTAGGAAGAGAGGAGGGTGTGGATGGAAAGATGATGAGTTCAGTTTTAGATAAGTCGAGTTTAAGATATCCACCAGACATCCAGTTTGAGATACGCAACGTAGTCCCACGTGTACATAGGAGATGTAAAACTGGAGGTTAGGACAGAGATGAGGGGTAGACAGCAGATCTGAGAAGCATCAGCATAGAGATGATCACTAAAGCCATGGGAGCTGAGGAGATCAATAAGTGAAAGACCACAGAGGGAGAAAAGAAGAGGATTTTTCAGGACAGAGGCCTGGGAAGCATTCAGTGGGCAGGACGTGGACAGACGGCCAACCACAAAGACTAAGGACTGAGCAGAGGGCTAGAGAGAATAGAGTATCCAGGGAGAATGGATAACTGACAGTATCAAAGGCCTCGGGTGTCAATAAAGATGAAGATTGAGAAAAATCCATTAGATCTGGCCATTAAGACATCAGTGGCAACTTTGGAGAGAACAGCTTCAGTTGAAAGAGGAGGTCAGAAGTCGGAATGCAAAGGGTTAAGAAAAGAATGAAAGAGGAGAAAGAGGAAGCATCAACTGTAAAGGCCTTCTTCGGTCTGGTCACATAAAGGAGAAGAGAGAAGATAGATGTCCAGGGAAGAACATGGATCAAGTGAAAGGTTTTCTGAAAATGGGGCAGACAGGTGAAAGAGAAATTGAAGATAATTGAGAACGCAGAAAATAAAAGGGGCAGGAGATCAGGTGGGATGGGGTCACTTGTGCAGGTAGAGCAGCTTGTCTTGGTAAGAAGGGCCACTTTTTTATATGAGACAGAGGTGACTGTTCTAAACAAGTTAGATGTCTGGTGATAACAAAATGAGAAGAACAGGGAAAGAGAAAGGTTTTACAAAAGGGCTCAATTTTCTCAGTAAATTAGAAGACAAAGTTCTCAGCTAAGAGGATTGGGGTAGGGGAAGGGTGGAAGTGAGCCATGGAAGGTCTGAGGAGGAATGAAATGGTTTTGGAAATACCAGTGTGAGATAGTGAGCTAATTACAGAAAAACAAAAGAATTGCCTGGCAGCAGTGAGGGCCCAACTGAGACGATGTTTCACAGATCTATCTTCAACCCTGTCAGCCCAGTGACATGATTTCTCCAGCACATCAACAAGGGCTTTGGGAGCACTAAATGGTAGGAGGAGCCCAGGGGTAAGATAAGAGAATAGGATAAAGGGCCAAGGAACTCAAAAGAAGGGGGCAGTGCCCAATTAGGCTGTTTCACTAAAGGGATCAAGTTGGAGAAAGGAAAAGAATATAGTCAAGGCTAGTGGTCAGAAAAAGGACTGAGAGATCACTGTGAGGATGACAGAGAGGGTCTGGGGTTACAAGGGGGGGAAGAGAGGGAGACAGAGAGAGAGGGAGAGAAGGAGAGAGAGGGAGAGAGGGAGGGAGAGAGAGAGGGAGAGGGAGAGAGGGAGGCAGAGGGAGAGGGGGAG
>CM053593.1:36487842-36540583 GCA_028646575.1 Pseudocheirus occidentalis | reverse complement strand
GAGAGAGAGAGAGAGAGAGAGAGAGAGAGAGAGAGAGAGAGAGAGAGAGAGAGAGATGTAATGACAATAGACTGATCAGATAAGGGAATTTCAGAGTTCATGTAGTGTATAGCACTGGCAGGCATCTTTTCTCTACTGAAAGTCTCAGAGCAGAGACGTTAAGTGATTCACAGTCACACAGCCAGTATGTGTCCAAAGGAAGACTTGAATGCAGGCCCTCCTGCCTCCAAGAGCAGCACTCTAGTACCACACTGCCTCTCACAAGAGTAAGAATAATCACTGACTTGATCACGTCTGATTTGGTCAGTAAGACATAAGCACTCTGAGGGCAAGCACTGTCCCATCTTTCTATCTACCTCCCAGGAAAAATATCCCAATTACCATACATATTTAATAAGCACTTCATCAACGTCTGTTGAGTTAAAGCAAATCCCAGGGAATCACTGAAGTCAGACTGGAACTCAGTCCTCCTTGTTCCCAGGGTCTGGTGATTCTCCCATCCCGTCATCTGTTACCTGTAAATTGGTAGCAAACATTCCCAAACCTAATCTTACATGCAAAAAATTCAACCATGAACTAGGAAAAGCGAGACCCCCAAAGTTTAAGCAACTTGGTCACTGTCAAATAGTAAACAATGGAGAAAAAAATCAAGTCTCTTCTTTCTCTATCTCACTGGGTAATATCTCTGTGCAAGGGAACTGCTGGACTTAGGTCACAATTTGGGAGCAAGCTTTGACTTCCAGAAGTGGGTTTCTTAAGTTTTAAATTTAAAAGTTAGATAAAAATTCTATTATCCATCTGGGATCTTAATGCAATTTAAATGTATCAATTTAATAGGGAAGGAGGGAAGAGAAGGCTGTGAAATGGTACCATCCAGCCATTAAGACAGACTAAGTATATTTAAGTGGTTCATTTACCACATGTCAAAAGGGAATATCCTTCTGAAAACACTGTCATGCCTTGAAGTACGTCCATCATGCTGGCCTGCCATCCCAGGATACTGGTCCCTCTGTCCTTGCTTAAAGAAATCTTTTCCTCATTTTGAAATAAGGGGAAAATCACAAACGGCTGGTGAGTGAAAAAGCTTTTCTCTGGGAAAAGTCTCAGTGGCATGCTAATGACATCACTGAGGTAACTCTCTGAGCTTCCGACCTCAGCAGGGGTCAGCGCTCCTCAACTTTTCCACTGTGGCACAAAGACAAGGGACTGGAGATGGTTCTGAATAGCAATAAGAAAAATTATTCTGTGCACTTAAAGGATGCTGCTGTCTCTCTACAGCTTTGCCCTAAGAGAATTTCTGAAATGGGAAAGAGCCTAGGAGGTCAGTGAATCTAAATCCCTTATTTCACAGATTATGAGATAGAGGCCCCGGAGAGGCTACCAGACCTGCCCACAGCCTGCCAGTGGCCCAGGTGAGACTCAGTAGCCAGGCTGTTACCTGCAGAACATGACACTCGGCAGGATAGGGGAAGACATGCTGTACTTGGGGATGGAGGACTTGAGATTCAAATCCTGCCTTTGCCAATGGGGGGATCCTTAGGTCACTTAAACCCTCTGAGAGTTATTTCCTTCATCTATGAAACAAGTGACATGGACTGGACGACCTCTACAGGGTCTTTGAGTTTTAAATCTACAATCTCGCGATCCCTTGAATGTCCGTAGGTCAAACCACTAAAGGGAGACACCTCTGAAAGAAAAACAAAAGAAATACATGTGTGTATTTGTGCGTACAGACGGCTAGCCTCTGACTGCACTAAGGCTTTCGGGACACTCTGGGTGTCCCTATGTAAATGTATGATGCTGGATCCACAGGGCACATGCAGGCTCTGTACAAGGTTAATACTGAGACCTTAGAAAGAACAGGATGAATCACAACTGCCATTGACAAGTTTTAAGGTTTACAAAGTTTATACATTACAAAATAAATTTCCCACGTGTCGTCTCGTTTAATCCTGACAATCACCCTATGAGGGAACTACCAGAGTTATGAATACTCCTAATTTTGGTAAGGTTTGGGTTTTTTTTTTTGGCATAGACCAGAAATTTCTGGCGTAGATAACTAAACCTTCTCTACACCAGGGCAGCCCTAGACTGACCAGAGCTGCGAGGGGCTAAGTGACTGACCCAGATTCACAGAACCAGTATGCATCAAGAGGCAGGTCTTGATGGCCCCGACTCCCAAGTCTGGTACTCTACTCACTATGTCACACATAATCTGCTTCTCTTGAGAATTAGCACACCATTAGTTTATTAGATTAGTTAACCCAGGCCAGTTACTAAGTGTCAATGGGGAAGTGATGAGCTCTGGGAATTAGGAGGACTAGCACAAAGTCCTGGGTACATCCAGAATTTTATGGGAGCAGCAAGAAGAAAGGGGTCTATAAAAGAGAAGGCAGGAATATGAAACTAAACCACACTTTGTAATTTTGTCTAAGCAGATGCCGGTGGTGAGAGTAGGAGAATGAGTAGGTTTGGTAGAGAGAGTGGGCGTACCTTTGTTCTCAGTGTTGGAATATGTATATATGTGTTTGGATATGTTTGTCTTTGAGCTGTGTATAATTCAACAATTTGAAGCCTAAAGAGAAACTTGCTGAACCTCAAAAATGGGAGTTTTTGGAATCAGGAAGGGAGAGACAGAGAGCTGTGAGAGTAGGAGAAACTAACAATCCTTTAGACAGGTAGCAAGCCTTTAATATAATTATGTGTTGGCTTTCCTGTAGTATAACTGCTAGCGTAAGCTTGACAGATTATGCCTAGTAGCCAAAGGAAGAGGTCAAGGAGAAGCTAGATTTTCTCCAATATCATCTAGTATGTCCAGAAATAGGAGAATCATAAAATCTAGAGTAAGTTGATAGTCATCAATCCAATGGCACATCTCAGACCCAGGTTCACTCATCTAGCCTCCACATAAATACTTATAGTGACGGAGGGCTCAGTGCTTCCCAAGGTAGCTGGTTCTATTGCAGAGTAATGATAATCTTTAGAAAGTTCTTTTGGGGGGAGCAGGGTGGGGCTCGGCTACGGTTTTATACTTGGCAAAAATGTATCTTGTACCTGCCTATTCTAGTTAAGTCTGTAGCAACAGAAGAACAGGAAAGGGTCAGGACCAGACTAATCTCTTTCTTACATGCTGAAGACAAGAAGACATCACGTCGTGTCCTTCCTACATTCTGAATACTTTCGCCTCTATCACCAGTCAGCCTATGTAAAGTGCTCTGCAAACTTCCCAACACTGTATTAATGCTAGCACTTACCCTCCCTATCATGACCTTGGACAGGTGACCTCCCCTCTTGGGGCTGCAGGTTTTTCATTTGTCAAATGTGGAGGGTTAGACCAGACAGTCTCCAATGTCTCTTAGCAGGCCAAGCCTATGATCCCTTGATCCTCCCATCACTCCTCATGTGGCGCAGCTCTCATGCCTGTCAGCATTCTGCCCGTCGCCCCTCTGGACCTCTTCTCCTTTGCCAGTGTCCTTCTGTGACACCCGAAACTGGGGGAAAGGCAGTGATGGACAGCCATTGCAATTCACCCATCTTCCCATCCTGCAGGGGCCCAGTGCTGGGGCGGCTTGGATTAAAAGGCAACCTCTCCTACTGCAGCCTTGCCACTCCCCTCCATCTGCTGACCCCCAGAGCTGCCCCTCTATTACAGACACCAAGTCACTAGCTTTTTGTCCACAAGTTCGAGCCTTCCTTGGCCTCACAACCTCTCAGGTCTCTTCCCTGACACAGCAGGTACTGATTGCTAAGAGTTAAACTGTAAAGGCTGGGCTCTGATAATTTTAGGCTCTGTATAAATAGAGTTTATCAGGACTGAATGGAATGGGGAATATGGATCCCCTTTTGGATGTTAGTATACTAGTAGGAGAATCAACTTACACAGACGGAAAAAACTGGCTCCGAGTGCCCAGTTACACTTTGGCTTCCAAAATTATTCCTAGAGAAAGGAGCAAGCCAATTTCATTCCAATCCCTCAATAGCCACTAGTCTTTTCTTCCCTTGACTCTAACTGGGGTTTTCACTTTTTCTACTCCACAAAGCAAATGCAGAAAAAGAGTTGGTTATTATATTCATGGCTGTGGCCCAACATTCAAGGAGGTATTTTTAAAAGCCCCATAATTCACTTGGTCTCTAAGAAAGAGAAGACAACTGAAGGACAGCATTCTCCCCTCTGCCCCTCCCAGAGTCTCTCAGCAAACCTGGCATGGATTTCCAGAAAAATCTATGCCCTTTAATACTCAACTGCTAGCAATTTTACTTCCATACAAACTAGAGTTCTTATGATAGGATTAGCTGTTTATAAGCAGACAGCTCTCTGCAGCCCTCGCCTCCATCCAAAATTTGCTAATATCTGCTTTAAATTGAGGCAGTGATAAATTGGAAGAAATAGGAGGCACAGACATTTAATTCACCAAACACAAGACTTTAATAAAGAAATGGTAAGAATTTTGCTGTCAGCCAGTTCAGGCAGAATAAATCTCTTAGACCCAAGATTCTAAGACAGAACACAAATGAAAATTATGAGAACTCCCCTAGGACTCAGGATCATGGGTCTAGGACTGGGAAAATCTACCCCATCCCACCCCCATTTTACAGGTGAGTTTAATGAGGCCCAGAGATGTGAAGTGATTTATCTACAATTACACAGAAAGCAAAAGAGTCAGAAGCGAACCCATATCCTTTGACTTTGAATTCAAATCTGCCTGTCCCCCAAAAATAAGTAACCTAGTATACTAGGAGATGCTTAGTAATGGCTTGATTCATTTCAATCATTGAAAAATATGGTCAATTTAGAGGTGGCTCTGGTAGAGGTCAGTAAGCAAGGATTCCAGCAAGCTGGTGACAAATCTTTCTGTACCAGAGAATTTCTCCTTCCCCTGGTTTCCTTCAACCTTCTCCCATTGTCATGTGAAAGCAACCATACCCCCAACCCTGACACACCTTCAGGGTCTGCACTCTCCAAGGCACTGGGACTCATGCACAAAAATCAATGGACATATGGAAAGGTACCAGAGACTGTCTCGATCCACCCATCTGCTTGCAGAAGAGCTCACAAAGATAATCAAAAACAAAACACCAGAACCGAGCCCAAGTTTCTGCAAGGGAAGATTCAGGAAATGAGCCCACAGCAGAGAGGACGTGGTTCAGGAGAGTTTGCATGCAGTCTAGAGTCCTGGTCAGGAGGCCCTGCTCTGGCTTTTCCCCACCCTCCCAAGGACAGATTCCTCTACTTGCCTGACACCAAGGGACACTAAACAGAGGAAAGAGAACAGTTTTTTAAAACCATTTCTTGCCTCTTCTCTTCTTCTCATTTGATTTTCCTTCCCTGCTTCCCAAACTAGCAAAAAGTAAAGGCTCCTACAATCCTCAAATTTCACTAGTTTGAAATTCCATTTGAAACAAAATAAAAGGAGATTTGCAATTGTCATCTGAATAAGCCAAATGCAGTCTATCACATATGATCATCTGGGGAACGAGGACATCTCAACATTACCACCTTCTCTTCCACATCTAAATTAATCAAGTGACTAAAAATTCATAAATGCAAAGTACTGCGAATATTTGCACTTTCCCAATATTTCACTTTGGGACAGGGGAATTTGAGAAGACATGAAAATGAATATGAATTTTCCCTCGGCTTCGAAATTTCCAGAATTATCTCGTCTGCTCAATATGATCTGTTTTCTTCCACTTGGTGGCAGCAAAGGTCTTTGTATGTGGCAAAATCAGATTTGCTTAAAAGCCACTTTCATCCAGTTTTCTCACAGATACAAGGAATGTTTATTTATCCAGAACTATGAGCTGTTATAGTTATATTTTGTGGTTATTATAATTAATCACAGCTAAAGAACAAGTGAATAGAAAATGAATGTACTTCTTTCTCTCCTATCTTTCTAAACTCTGGCTCCATGAATCTTAATGTGGGCTCACATATATTTTTTCAGGATTTCACTGCTAAAGAGACTTTAAAAGGTTCAGTTAACTTTCAATTATGTTGCTAATGGTGAGGTCTACGAGGAGGATGCATTAAAAAAAACCAGCCTGGATAACTGGTTTCTAAAGTCCTTTCCCTTGGGTCTTGCTGGGATCCAGTTCCCAAATCCCAGTCCCCTATCAGGGCCCCAGTCCCCAGCTGGCCTCCCTCCCTCAGCCACCTCTCCTATGTCAGAGATGGAGAGGACAGCTAAGCCAGCCAGGGCAGAAGGAAGAGCAGGGACAGGTGTGCGCGGGAGGGGCTCAGTGGAAAAGGTGAAACTGGAGAGTGTCAGGCAGAGGCACAAGGGTGAGCCTTAAGGTGTCTGTCGCGTGCTAGACAGGCACCCGGGGCTGGGGCTCCACACAAGTGGCACAAAGGGCAAGCCCCAAAATGAGCCTTGTTTCGGGAACCAGAGAAGGGGGGAGATTAGAAGTCCTAAGACATCAAGTGTTTCTGCTAATAGAAAACCGGGCTGGGGGAGAAGGGGCTGGCACAGGATAATGGCAAGCATAGCTCATACTGGGTAGAGCAGCATGAAAAAATAAAAAAGAACCCAAGGGTTTATAGCTGGAAGTGGTCTCAGAGCCCATACACCTAATCTGCTCAGTTCTACAGCTAAGTTGGGGCGCAGGGAGGGCACATCACTCAGCCAAGGCCATGGGGGCTGTAAGGAGAAGTAGCTGAGGCAGGAGTCAAACCCAGGTGTTCTGTGGTCTTCCCATTACACCATGACCTTTAAGTCATTTAAATCTGTTCCGGCATCTCTTGCTCTCATTCCTTTACCCATTCAACTGCAAACTGGGATTTTAAGCAGTCTAAAACTCTGAGGTGGGGATGGGGTGGGAGACCAGTGTCATGGGGGGAACAGTGACAGATGCTATTATTTCTAAATCATTACCAAAAAAAGGATTTGCTAATTATGTTAACTGCTGATCATTCTTTTCTCCTTTGCTACATACAGATGGTCCTTCTCCTTGTCCAGTCCCTCTACTTATACCTCAGATCCCAAGCACTACAATTTCAAATCATTCCCTACCTTCTGTCTTCTTCCCAACTATCTGCCAACATGCCCAGATCTCTGCCAGTCTAAAAGAAAAAAAAATTCTTGACCCTTCTTCCTATTTATGCCCCAACCCAGCCCAAGTTACTGCCTGTGGTTCACCTGTCACTCACATCTCAGCTCCTAAGACCCCACCACTAAAAGATTGATTGTTCCATCATCCCACCGTCTAGCACCATATCTAGTACAAATTAGGCACTCAATAAATACTTGTTACTTGATTGATCCTCACCTTTTTTCCCTATCCTTCACCTGCCAAATCCCAATCAGTTGCTAAGTCTTGTTAATTTCTCTACAATATCTCTTGCATTTCTCCCCTATTTCACTTGCATAACCATCACCTTTATTCTACCTCTCATGACCTCTTGTCTGATCTACTGGTGTAACTTCCTAATTGCACTCTTGATTTCCAGTCTGTCTCCTTGCAAATGTCCAAATAATCTTCCCAAAGCACAGGGGTGACCATGCTCCTCCCCTGTACCAAAGCCTACAGCAACTCCCCATTGCCTTGAGGATCAAATCTGAGCTCCTCTATTTGGCATTTAAAGCCCTTCCAAATCTGGCTCTGATCTGCCTTTTTAAAACTTATTTTATGAGAGAACAGAAGCACTGACCTCTAAATGCACACTGAAGTATATATTTTTCACCTTCTTTATTTTTCTTTCTTTTTTCCCCTCAACATGGATAATGTGGAAATATGTTTTGCATGACTTCACCTGTATAATGGGCATTGTATTTATTACCTTCTCAATGGGCGAGAAAAGGAGGAAGGAGAGAAGAATATGTAAGTGAAAATCCAAAAAATAAAAACAAAAGCTGATTTTATGACCCATCATTTGCCTTCACATAATCAAAGCAACTGACTGTTGTTCCAATTCATGCCCTTTCACAAGTTATCCCCAAATACCCATAATGCCTCTTCCCACCTTTCTTAACAACAGCTCTAAGAAATCACAGATTCCTTCAAGGTTCTACTGAGGCACCACCTCTTACAGAAAGTCTGCCATGAGCCCTGAAACTGCCAGCACTTTAGCCTCCTCAAAAAATCTTATATTTTAAGATCCAGCTTACATATATTTGATTATCTATTATCTTATATAAAGTCTTATCTTTAATTATCTATTTGCAAATCTGTTAATCCTCAGTTAAAATGTAAGCTCCTTGAGGTCAGGAGTTATTTTCAGTTTGGTTTATTTTCTTTTTTTCTTAGCCCTTGTATTATCAACACTTACTACAGAGTAGGTGATTAATAAATGCTTGAAGAATTGAATCAAGTAATATTTTTGCACAGAAAAACTTCTTCAAAACAGACATTTCAGAAAAAACAAAGGCAGCAACTAAAAAGCCTAAAATGTTCGGGTTTAGCCTCTTTGTCTTGGCCATTTTTCCTAATACAGTGAGTACTCAGTCAAGTCTTTATATGTAGAGCAGGCACGAAATAACTCATATTCTATCTGGAATGTGCTGCATTTTCCCCCTTCCTTTCCAATCCTGAATAAGCAATAAAAAGCAGCTGTCCTGGGGAGAGGAGATGATCAAATATATTTATGGTGTCTGTCTTCCTTCGGTAAACAGTCACTAATGAATGTGTTATTGTGATTGAGAACTGCTCTCTTAATCTCCAGTTGTGGGTCTCCAACTGCTGGATTATTGCAGTAGCTGTCTCTAAACTAGCAAGTCTTATCTTTGGTTCTCCCCCGCCACCTCCCCTGCTGCCAATCGATCCCGATACCACTGCTCAATAAAGCTCCCTCAGTGCTGCTTACATCACCTCCCTTCACTGCTTCAAAACCTCACAATTGCTTATAGGAAAAAAATTCCAAGCCACTGGACAACTGAACCCCCACCTCTTCTCACAGGTCTTTCCCATGTGAATGCTCTGCTGCTGCCCCCACATTATAGCTGCTCCTCCTTCCCTGCCTCTGCGTTTTTCCAGTCCTACCACACACAGCCTACCATAGAGGTTTGTACAGATGCTGGTTGAATGGAACTAAACTGAACTGATAACTGGCATCACTCAGGAGCCCACTCAGAAAGGCTTTAGATAACTGAAAAAGACTCATTTTGCTCAGTGTCAACGGTCAGCATCAACATCATCTTTTTCTCATTCAAAGGCAGCTAGGCTTAAGACTTCTGGTCCAGTAACACAGCCTAGACATAACTGATTCTCTGAAGCCATAATCAGAAAAACTGGTAAACTCACAACAAGTGCCCCATAACTATGTACTTCAGCACTCAAACCCCAAACTTCTAGTGACAGAGGCATTTTTTTCCCCTACTGGCTTATCACCAGCCTAGATGACTTCTACAATGAAGTGTGATTGATTACAGGCATACCACAGGAGATGCATTTGACCAAAAACATCTCCCCTGCCTTGGTAGCATAACTCGAAATTTCACTGTCAGGGAATCATTCCTTTACATTGTTTTCTCCCTGTCAATGGTTCTTTTCTAGAATGCAAATATTCTTGATGGTAATAATGCAGAAAGATCACTTACCCTGAGACAGTGACTTATTAGCTGTTTTTCTCTAAGAAAAGCTGAAAGCATTGCGTACTGGGCTTAGAAGTGAGGGAGGGATGGGGTAGGGGACAAACTTGGGTTACTTCACTAGTTAGTGGAAAGCCAACCATGTCTGCATGTGTATATATTTATAAATGCAGAGGAGGCTCCCTATGTCATGGGTTGTCTGTGAACCAGGCACCAGCATGGATAAATCAGTCTCCCATTTATGCTGACAAGAAGCAAATTAAAATTGTCTCACTTTGAGTTTTGTTTTCTGATACTGACAATCAGATATTCTCCCAAAATGATACCCAAGGCAGCTGTCCAATAAGGAAGCTGAAATTATCTTTCTTCTCTCCTCTTCTCCCCCTTCAATAGTTCTCTTCCATTCTACCTCCAAATAATAAAAATGATTGATAAAACATTCTGGTGTTCAAGGGCTTACCACCCTAGAGGCAGCATGGTCTGGTAGAAAGGAGCAATTATCTGGTGAAAATGGGCTGTATGGACTAAGACAGAAAAATGAGAAAAACCTACAAGAAAAAACACTTGAATTCAAAAGCCCTATACCAATATAAAGTACTCTTAGTGTTATTTAACTTCTTGACCTTTCCTTCCAAGCTCTTTAACCTCACAAAAAACACACTGCTTTTTTCCTTCATAAGCAAACTTTCTATTTAAATTATCTGGATAAACTACCTCAATTCTTTCCTTCATTCTGTCTTTTATATCTCACATTCCTGTTTCCTACACTGTGAAATGAAACTCTTCCCCATGTGATACTATACTATCCTGATTGTCAATTAGCTTTGCATTGTCTGGAATGAAAAAACATGTTATATGTACTTAGAAATTCCAAGCCCTCCTTCATCTTAGTACAACATTTGTCCGACGCAAACTCCAGAGAAATCTTGCACACTACCTCATGGATAAAAACCTTCCTACCATCCAGGGCTTTCTGTAGCCATTTCCAATTCAAATGGTCTGCCAAGTCTAACTAGGAAAGGCACTCAGCTGCAGAAGGGGGCTATTAATGCTGTATGAAGAGAGACATTTTCAAACATAAAGTGTACTGAGCATTTCTTGTTCTTCACAAAGAATACATTACCTCCAGAAGCCACGGCTTCAGTTTTCTGTCCAACAAAATATCAAATCCCAAGACTTCAAAGCAGACGCTTTCACTTCCGGGGGGTTGTCCCGGTCTACACATGCGATATGCGTGTAAGACATGTGGTTCTGCTACGATCAGAGTTTTTACCACCAATTCCTAGGCAAAAGATGACCAAACAGATGAAAAAAGTACATCAGATTTCATCTGATTTCAAAAGTAAAGAGCTAATGAACAGTGTTTTTATCAACTACAAGCTAAAGGCGAAGCAGGGCTTCAGACTGCCATTCTCCCCCAGGGACCTAAATATATATATACATGACAACGAAAAGGCCAGTGGAAGGCGCCTGAGGGTCTTTATTCATACTAAGATTGAGAAAAGCTGTTATACGGAAAGGGCTTGGAGGATGAAAACTGAAAAGAAGCTAGCTTTCGGGATTTGCTACACAAGAAAACCAATTTTAGGGTGAGTTATTAGAATCTGTTTTTAAAAGGACCAATTTTTACCAGGCAGCATCTAACTAAAGTAGGGTTTCTTGAGCTGGGGTCTAGGAACTTTTTGTTTTCTATGCAGTTTTGTCTTATTTTCATTTGCCATCCTACCTATTTCATTTTCTATGTTTAAAGACATGATTCTGAGATGGCATACAGAGGTTTCCCCAGGTCACTGCCTGAGACGGCCCCGACACCAATACATCTTCAGAACTCCTGAGCCTGAGGATAAGGACTAGAATAAGTGAGACCAAGAGATCATAATCAGGTCTCGTCACATTATTGATATTTGCCCCGTGTTCTGCTCTCTGTGTGCTGTCTCTCACAATACTAATCGGTTTTACTGAATAGACAAGTTTCTGGAAAATTACTCCATTGAGGTTGTTTTGTTTTTCATTTTCTATGGAAAGGGATGTTATTTCCTTGACTCACTATTTTCTATACCTAGCTGAACACACTTTCCCATCTCCCACCACCAAGGAGCATAAACACCGTCCCAAAGCAGAATTCCTGAGGAAGGCATGAGAAGTCAACCCTTCCCAGTTTCTGCAGGATGCCAACCCCTCGGCCCAGAATGAGGCATGACTGGAAGAAATGTGACAATGGAGTTTTCAGACAATTGGGTTAGAAATGACAAGACCACATAGTAACACTAGAAAATGTCAAGTAGAAACAAAAAGTCTGGTTCTATGCATCTTCCAGTATATTACTGTAGCAATGGATCTGGAATGACTAACAATTGATACCACACAACAGAGAGAAGAGACTACTGATTTCATTCAACTAGCTATCCATGTCTCTCTCGGGAACAACACAGTCCTATTTCCAGCTTTTTGAGTTATGGGTAAACTTATTTCAAGGTTCTAAAATAGATTAGGCCATCTTTGAGCTACTGATGTACCACTAAATGCAATTTCATTGTCATTTAGTATGTATTCTGCCAATCAAAATTAATCAAATTTCCCAGCAAGTCCATCCATGAAAGAGCACAAAAGGTAAGGATAGAGGGGAAAAAAACCAACAAACCCTAGTGTGATCTGGTACATTTTACTCCTTATTTACAAGGCTATTGCTGATATCTGGAAACATATGCAATTGATGATAGTGACAGAAATTTTCATATGGGCTTTTATGTATTATGTTTCAAATTTGAGAGTGAGAAATTTTGTCACATGAAGATTTAAATGTTAAGTAGGTTTTTAAAAAGGAATTCAATCAGGACATTTTAAAATGATTACACTCATTGTTACTAATTGCCTGAATTTAGATAGATTTATTAATTTTTTTTCAGTCAAAGGAGTCACATTGCCCTGTTTTTACTGGAGGTTATTTATGACTCTTGGTCTCCAAAAAGGAAGGGGTATATTTTAAAGACATTTCTCCCCAAAATAAGTCACTGGGATAATCCTTAGCAAACCGAATATCTGTGATACATTAAAACAAAGTTCAATTCTAACCTAATGATATCTCATCTTTTCAATACAACATCCTATGATTCACCTGTAAAACTGTTTTTGAAACATTTATAGTAAAATCTCCATAACAGAAAATAAATGTCCCATTACTATGAAAATGCAAACAGTTCAACTTGGTAAATTTATAGATATTCTTTGAAATAACATTTCTAAGATTCAGATTTTCTACATGCATTCTATAGATTTGTAAACAACAGATGTTTTCTTACTATATTTTCAGAAGTTCAGGAAAATATCAGTGCCTATCAGAGCAAGCCTTTCAACCTTAACATCCTCAACATTATAACTTTGAAAGAATACTCACATTAGGAACTGCACTTTTGGCTAAAATAGGTAAGTAAATTCCATTTTTGCCAATTCTACTAGTCATCAATTCTGTACCTACTCCTTCTTCCAATTAAATTCTCAAACTTATGTAGAAAAAATGTCACCCAAAGCTACTAGTTAATAATTGGGCTACTAGTAATACATTGGGCATAACAACCATTTTTTTCTTTTTTTCTTCATGCAGCTAGTTTCATTTCAAATATACCTCAGTGAGGCAGCCTTGTAGCTTCTCTCTCTCTCTTTCTCTCCCTCTCCCTCTCCCTGTCTGTCTCTCTGTCTCTCTCTCTCCCTCTCTCTCCCTCCCTCCCTCTCTCTCTCCCTCCCTCCCTCTCTCTGTCTCTCTCTCTCTCTCTCTCCCCAAGGAAATTTCCCTAAGAGCAGTCTGTTGGGAAGTGAGAACTATGAAAGAAAAACAGCTTAATCTGATAAGTACAGGTACCCCTGTCAAGTCTTAGAGAAAATTAAGATGAACTATTGCTTAGTCCCAGTCACCTATTCATTAAGCCACAACAAGCCTACTGGGTTGTATGTGTCATGATTACTGTCCATCAATATCAGCTGATGTCCAAAATGTCCCTTTTCAAATTAAATCAATTGTACTCCTGTTCAGGTACTTCTGTTCTCCATCTAATGATGCCTCCTAGGATTTAACCTTGGAAGGCACCTTAGAGATCATCTAATCTTAATCTCTCATTTTAAAGATCAGGAAACTGAGCCCCAGATAATTTGGCTGAGGTTACAGAGATACTGAGAAGAAGAGCTGGGGTTTGAGCCTATATCCTAGAATAAATCTGGACCTCTCCCCACTGTCATGCTAGGACTATCAGAGCCTTTTAGCATATCATGGGTGTTTTAAAAAAATCACTACAACAATTAGCCTCGGTAACAATAGAGTAAAGACCTTATTTCAATTCAACAAACAAACATTTATCATCCTGCCAAGCTCAAATCCAGTTTGGATATGTTTAGTCTCTACTCAGGATGGAAGCCATCAATTTAACAAACCATTAGGTTGAGACAAATGTCAATGCAGGCACAATCTACAAATTTGCTGATCTTTGATGGTCATTACCCATGACATATATTTTTATTACCTCCTATCTTCCCAAAAGGAGAGCTTCTAAATCAAATTACACAGTCTCTGTGTCACTGTGAATCTTCAATAAGCATGCTTGCTAGACTTTGAGGACAGTTTTAATCCCCTTAGTCAGCTTAATAATATGATTATTAGCCTTGTCTCATATAGGTTTGCCGTCCTGCTATAACATGTTCTACTCTCTTCCCAATCTGACTAAAATGACTTCGCTACTAAGTAACCATATATACTATACACTCACGCAAACCAATATCTTGAGGTAAAAGTTTAATTTAGTCTAAGAGTCACCCTAGTTATGAATTTAAACTCGTGCTTTTGGCAACCGGAGACAAGTCTTACTATGTGCTATTGATCTGATTAATCGAGCCTGAGGAAACACCGCATGAAGGAGACTCCTGGCTTTTATGTAATGCATCATTTTTAAGAGAGAGAATTAACAGCTATGATCAGGTAATGGTATAATCTTACTGAAATATCATTCCAAAACTTAGCAACATCGTGTTTATTTGTCTGTAGGAATTCAGTAAACCATTTGATAGACCGCTTGCTGCCTTTATCTTCAGTTTCATCCCGTTCAAAACGCTCATTATGCTTGTTCACAGAGTAGTTTGTCAGATGCATATAGAGCTGGCTCTGCAAAACATCAGAATCAAAGTGGTCACAGCTTCCATAGAACTCTGTCCCGTGGTGCTTTACAGCAAAAACAACCACCAAACAAACAAAACCCTCCCCCCCCCAAAAAAGAGGCTATCCAAAGAGATGGAATGAATTCACTTCAAATTTTGCATTATCCTTGCTGGCAAACAAGTAGCTATTTACTTAATTTACAAGATAAGTAGAATGACAGGCTCACCTTCCGGGGACTTAATATAATGTTCTGCAGAAAGCAGCCACTTTACTGTGGTACCAATTACCTGTATTGCCAAGAGTTATGTATCTGACCATAAAGGAGAGACATATGCACAGAACTCTGAGTACAAATGCCCCAAGTTAATATTTCTATACCAGGTAAATGTTTTAAGGGTTTTGTTGTTGCTGACATTGCTGGGATGCTGGATTTTTTTTCCTTTTGGGGGGGGGGCGTGTTTCCTTGGTTTTTTTTTGTTTGTTTTTGCTATGTGTGGCATTCTGAAATACATACACTCCTCCTGTTTTCACCATGGTTTCTTTTCTGAAAGGCATAATTTGTGTGATCTCTTTTCCAAGAAATGGGAATGAATTAGGGCTTCAGCAATGGTCTCATGCAAACAACACAGGCCAAAAGGAAGGCTATCTTAGCTCCACAGTGCGCTCTCTGTCCAATCAGGCTTGGTTATCCAATCCCACCTGTAACCGAGGCTAGGTACATGAAATACTGATGGCATTGGAAGGAAAGGTGCTTTAAAAACTCAAAGGCGTTCACATATCAGAGCAGCAGAAACAAAGACCAAGACATTTTTAAAAGCCTTGGACTTTTACAAGTGGAACTTGGGATAGTATGTCAACTGTTTTAAATTCTCACTATTGGTTTGTCATATGGTAAATCAATATTGATATGAAGTCCCAAGGACAAAATATATATTAAAAATATATGTGCCTGGCACCGTGCTGGGCCACGGGGTTGAAAAAAGGCTAAGCCCTCATTCCTATCCATACAAAGTTTATAATCTAATTGTGGAGAAAAGACACATACCCAGCAACCAATTAGAAAGGCAGCAAGTTCTAATGGAAATCTCGTAGCAAGCTGGATTAGATCACATCCAAGCATTCCATTCAGCCCTGAATTCTATGGCACCTTCCAGAAAATTCTAATGTCATTTTCTCTCTGTCTACCCTGGTCTCCTCCCCAACAGTCTCAAAAAGAGATATATCCCTATTCCTCCTCCCCAATGGGAGCCCTAACTGCACTATGGAGCCAACATTTCCTGCTTGCTTTCAGAAGAATCTTGTTCTCTTGCCTATCCCCTTCTCTCTGAGTCGTACTCTCTCAGATGGCTATCTTCTTTCCACCATGAAATGCACAGTCTTCTTTTGATACTGGGGGTGGGGGAAGGAATACTACAACTTTCACTTGACTGTTGTTCTTTCCAGCTAATAAATATTATTTATTTCCTTCCATCCCTTTACTTCCTAAATTCTCCAATAACTAACTAGTCAATTCAATTCAGGTCAAGGGACTTTAAATGTCTATTATGTATAGTCAATCTACATTGGCCAATGGGCAACGTAGGCAGGAATACAAAATTAAAAATGAAACTGGCTCTCAAATCTACATTCTCCTCATAATTCCTCATAATTTGATCCTTCCCCACCACAATCCCAAAACAGCTCCCTCACAGACCAAACACCAAAGACCTCCCTTCTACACAAAGGCACATTTTCCTCAGTCATCATTCTTCTAGATTTCATCACATCATTTCATATGTTCTAAAACTCTCCTCTCTTGATTTCCCTTAAATTAGCATAAATCTAACTTCTCTTCCTCCTACCCCCAACCCACTGGGAGGGGGAAAAAAGTGAAAACAAAATCCTTATATCAAATACATATAACTAAGTAAAACCAATTCCCTCACTGGCTGTGTCCAAAAAAAAAAAAAACATCTTGCACTATATAGTTCTCATCTTAACTCCCTGTCCAATCAGGCTTGGTTATCCAATCCCACCTGTAACCGAGACTAGGTACATGAAATACTGATGGCATTGGAAGGAAAGGTGCTTTAAAAACTCAAAGGCGTTCACATATCAGAGCAGCAGAAACAAAGACCAAGACATTTTTAAACTCCCTGTTCATTCTTTGCCTCCAGTTTACTTTACCAGTTTAATTGAAAAAAAAATTTTCCCCCCAAACTATGGATTGACCTCTAGGCCCCAGGCTTTCAAGGAATCACAATTCTACCACCAACAGAAACCTCAAAAACAATCCAACTCAACCCTCTCATTCTACAGATAATCCAACCAAGGCTCCAAAAAGCTCCAGTTCAATCAGCAAAGTGAGTAGCAATGACCAGCAGACAGTTAGTCACAGCATTTTTATCACAAGAATCAACTAAGAGAGCAACCAACAAGAACAACAGAGAAGAAAAATGGCCTCACTTCTAGCACTTAGAGGGGGCATGAAAAGTCTGCCACAACCTGCAGGAAGCTGCCTGTTCCAAGATCAAGGAAGTGCTGTGCAATTACAAAGTCCAGGCTATTTTTCCTCCCTCTAGGTTATTACCAAAAGTGAAGTGTTACCTGAAAGAATGAAAAAAGGTCCTTCAAGACAAAAACAATGAAGAAGGATCTGAAAGGGCTGAAGTGCACCCTCTCCTGGGTTAGAGGGTAAACAAATGTGAGACAAACAAGGACAACCAAGCCCTTGAAGCCAAGAGACAAATTCACAGTCATGATCCTTTTCTCAATCCCAATTTTTTTCTAATTCTCCAATGGGCATTTCCATCTGGATTTCCCACTGGCATCACAAACTCTTCGTATCCATTCTATTCCAATAGTCCTGGTCTTCCTCACAAGTTCCCTACTTCTCTGAATGTGCCAACATTGTGCTAACCAGCCAACTTTGAAATTATCACTAATTCTTCTTCCTTTATACTTCACCTCATAAAAGGTCCTAAACCTAACTCTAACCCTACGCCCTCCACACACAGCGAGCTAATTTGTCTCTGTAATACCAGAGGCCATTCCTTCCACTTGTACAGCCACCACCTGGCTTAAGGCTTTTTTTTTTTAACCTCTCTCCTGGACTACTACAGTAATCTCTTAACCAGTCTTCCCATCAAGGCCCTCTCTACATAAACTTTATCTTATATATTCACCCTGGAGCTGTGTTCCTAACACATAACTACAATTATTTCATCCCCATGCTCAAAAACCTAAACAAAATCTCCAGGTTCACAGCAAAACAGTCTTCAGAGTGCCTTCAAAACCTACTCCATGTTTCCCCACCTCTGCACCTTTGCACAAGCTATGCTCTCTGCCTCATGAAGTTTTATCCTTCCTTCAAGCCTCCACTTCTAGTCCATGAAGTCTTCTCTGATCCTACCAAAATGAAAGTGATTTTTCCCTGCTCCGAATTCTCCTAATCCTTTCTGTGTGCTTTTTAAATGTAACATTCTAATTCCTGTTATACTTACTTGGGGACATGTCTTAACTCTCTTGTTCAACTGTAAACTCCTGAAGGGAAGAAAGTACATCTTCCTAACTTCTACAGAAACTAGAATGGCCATTTGCCCATAGTAGGTAGTTACTGGATATTTGGTAAATGAGTAATTGCTTGTTTTCTTTGCCAATGAAGTTATGACTTACCAAAAATTAAAAAATGAAGACAATCTCTGAAAGGCAGTGAAAAGGCACAGTGGAAAAGTGTTAGATTTGGATTCAGGAGAGCTGAATCCCTGCTCTCAATTACTATAATGAGGAGGTCTAAAAAAACTGAAATTACCTCAAGAAGGGGAAAAGAAAAAAAAGACAATCTCCTTGCCAAGCACAGCGATATACCAGAAAAGGCAATAGTGGTTTAGGATATAAACGTCTGTAAAATCTTATGGAATGGGACGGTGGAAGGTTATGGGCAGTTTGCCATCATCGGACAAAGGGGCAATGAAGGGAAAACCAGTTTAATGAAAGCTTGGCAAGATGCAACACAACCAAGCAAAGACCATCCCAAGTACTTCTAAAGACAAAAGTGGAAGGACTACAAACAAGAAATGAAAGGTGGGAAATAGATGCCAGTCTTTTTATGACAAACTCTTCACCATCAAGGACAAGTGGAGCCTCACATTATCAATTTAATGTTAGTCGGAAGTGTACTATGAGAGGTAGTGGGAATGGCTGTGAAGATAAGAAATACCAACTTCATAAAACACAGACACTCATCGATCATCAGTCAGTGGCCATTTGGTGGTGAGTTCCAGAGTTCCTATTATTCCCATTTTACAGATGACAAAACTAAGGCTCAGAAAATGTAGGCATAGCTCACAATCATGGGCAGCTAGATGGCATGGTGATGGAAGCACCAAACCTTGAATCAGGAAGACCTGCATTAAAATCCAGCCTCTTATACCTCCTAGCTGTGTGACCCTGGGTAAGTCACTTAACCCTTTTTGCCTCAGTTTCTTCATCTGCAAAATGAACTGAATTAGTAAATGGCAAATCACTCCAAGAAAACCCCAAATAGGGTCACAAAGAGTTGGAAATAACTGAACAACCACCACCACAACAAAAGATCACAGCCATATGGCTAAGAAGTGAGAGAGATGAGATTCTCAACCAAATCTTCCTGGTTCCCACTTTGGTCTTCTATCCACCAGCCTAGGATGCTTCAAAATATAGTAAATATTTTTATAATTAATCATCTTCACATAATAAATTTTGGAAAAGGATCTTTTTTTTTTGGCCACGTCACAGAGACAGTGAAAAAGATCACAAGTTCTCTTCCATAGCGTCACTGAAAGGCTAACTATATCTGCTTCCAGGATGAGCAATAAGTTACCACTGGTAACTTGCATAAGTGTTACTAAAAGTTCCAATATATAATCATAACAAGATAAAGTACCACTTGAGATATTTTTTTGGACATATACGCTTTTTGTCTCAGGCCTAAATTGCTTTAAGTACAGTGGAAAATGATTGCCTCGTCTCTGCTTAGGAACACACGGCATTACATTTTGTTTTTAAGGATATATATTCACCCTAGCACCACTTACCAAATTTGTATCATTAGGCGGACTGTACTTCTCCGTCCCCATTCTCACAAGCCCATCATGATATAAAAATATTTTTAATGGATCACAGGATGTTATCAGAATATAAATTCGTAAATCAAACTTGTAGCCTTCCATAAGGAAAGGCTTGTCAATGTATTCTTGGACAATTAAGTGGTCCTGAGCTAGCAGTTTTTCAGCATTTCTTACCAAAGAGATCCTGGATTTGAAAGAAGAAAAAAAAAGATAATATGAAATAAGGCATAAATAAACTGTCAGACATGTTCAAGAAAGGAGAAATCTCCTTTATCTATGAAGAAACTGTGTGCCCACCAACACCAGAAGGCTATCTTTCTCCATGATTCCCTTCTATGGTTCTCTTGGCACCCCCTCTAGCATGACACTGATTTGAAGATAGCATTTCTGCATTATTGAAATCTACATGTCATCATGCAAATCAAGGCCATTTCAGAGCATTTCAATTTCTTAGAATTGAGTATATTTCCTCTGGTACTGCCAATACAAGGAGTCAATTCTGCTTAGTCAATGGGATGAAAACTTCAACTGACAGCGCACACCCCTAAGAACCTGACCGAGCAAATAAATGTCCATTTTCTTAAAACTAATAGTGGTGACACTGTCATGGACTCAACATTTATTTGCTACAGTTAAGTATTTCATATTAGAAGCCTTAGATTATTTTGCAAACAAATCAAAGAAATAACCATGAACCCCAGGTTACATGACAGCTACGTTAAGAATTATCTCTTTTTATAGCATTATGAACTGACAGGCTAAACATTCTCCTTCAAAGTCCTACATACTCCAAGGCCTTGTCACAGTATGGAAGTGATGTGACTCTTCCTAGAAGGCTGGGTCAGGCCTGGGCATCTGGAAGGCTCGAAGTCTGTCCCTGCAGAAGACATGGGGCTCAGCCCAGTTAAATGCAAAGAAGCTCACACCCTCCAAAGGCCAGCAAGGAGGCCATCAAATGGGAGGCAGGGAAGACCCTGCAACTAGCAAAACCATATTCAACGGTGACGAAAGTAACAATCTGTCTCCCTGATGGAGGCAGCCACATCGATTACATTAAAGATCTTCAGAAGTATTGATGTAAATTAAACATAAAACAAAAGTACTTGGATTTGAAAAGTCTATCTTTTATGTGTATGCAGGTTTTATGCAAATAAGAGACAAGAGCCAAAAGTTCTTTACAAAAAAAAATTAACAAGAAAGGAGTTTTTAAAGTTTAAGCTGCATTATGAGTTTTCAAATCTCTTTTCTGGTCCCACAAACTTGTAACATTTTTTCATGTTCTTCTAATATCCCATGATGATGAGAGAGAATTATCCCTAACAAACAAGACCACCCTCCCCTTTCTCAATTAAAAAAACCAGCAATCTACCCCTTCCCAATTTCATAATCTTCACTTCTGAATTTGAGCTTTAAAAATCAAATTATGAAAACTGAGGGGTTTGTTTGTTTTTTTTTTGGTTTGGTTTGGTTTGTTTTCGTTTACAGAACAATTTTCAGAAGGCTATACTTTCTCTGGCACAGAATTCCCATTTGAATTCCACTTGATTTTTTAACTGACATACCAAATGTGATGGAAATTAGAATGTGATAGAAAAATGTGACACATTAAACCTTCATATCCCCCACCCCATTCACCTGCAACTTGGAGCAATTTACCACTTACAGGTTTCTTTTTTTTTTTCCAAACACATCTCGGCTACAGTGTCAAGGCTCAAGTTTACCTACCCGTGACCCATTGCACCATTTGCTGGTTTGACGATAAAAGTTTTCTGTTTCCGCTTTTTCTTCAATTCTTTTACATAATTCTGGAACTGGGTATATTCTGATGGGAAGATCCATGTTCGGGGGATAAAAGTATATTCCTGAGGATTACACTTGATCATTCTGTGAATAAAAGAACAGTATTTTAAAAGTATTTTTTCCCAAAACTTTTAAAAAACTCTTCTGCCTATGGGATTACGCTGCTCCATTTAACACAAAAAGAGAAGAGATGAGGCACGGTATGCTGTGAAGAGGATTCTAAGGAAAATCAAAAACACCTGTATTGAATTCCAGGCTCAAACATTTAGCAGTCACGTGTACCTAGACAAGTCCTTTAACATCTCTGACACTGGGTCAATCCATATGAAAATAGGAACCATGGGATCAGAAGATCACAGAATGAAAGAATGGGACTTCAGAGGCCAGCAAATCCAACCCCCTCACTTTAGCGATTGAGGAAACTAAGGCAGGGAAATACTAAGTGACACGCACAGGAGTCAGACATCTAGTTCAGTTCCAGTGTAGGATCTGAACCCCAGGTACTAAAATTTGCACAGCAGTAATATTAGGAGAGAATTTTGATCATCTCCAACCACTTGAAAAATATGAGGTATTACTGCAGCAATAATAAAACAGGCACTAGACTTGGAATGAGGAGGAAGTTGGTTTCAAATCTTGTCCTGGAAACCTACTAGCTGTGTGACCATGGGAAAGCCACTTAGCCACTCTGACTCTCAGTTTCCTCATCTATAAAATGGGGATAATATTACCTATAACACCTATCTTGTAGCACTGACATAAGGCATAAATGTAGGTAAAGGCCTTTGTCAACTTTGCAAACTTCATAAAGTAAAATGAGCATTTTACATTTACAGGGGCGGTTAGGTGGTACAGCAAATAGAGCGCCAGCCTGGAGTCAGGAGGACCTGAGTTCAAATCTGGCATCAGACACAACACAAAAACTACCCGTGTGACCTTGGGCAAGTCACTTAACCCCAACTGCCCTCCAAAAAAAAGGGCAAAAATAAAAATAAAAATCAGCATTCCATCCCAACAATTCTTCAATCTCAATTCCAGCTCTGGTCTCTCTACCCAACTCCAGTCCTCCCAATCACCAATTTCCTATTATATGTCTCCTACTGGATATGCCCTATAGGCATCTTTAACTCAACATGTCCAGAACACGACTCATTTTCCTTCTCACTAAACCTTGCTCTCTTCCCAACTACTTTTAAGGCCATCACTTTCCTCCCGGTTATTGACCTTGCTGTCATGCTCTTACCCAACAAATACAATTCACTGTTGTCTTTTTTCTTCATTCACCACAGCTCTCCCATCCTCGTTACTCCTATAACTACTGTGCAAATGTACCCCCTCACAACCCTGCCTGGATGAGTTCACCCTCCTAACTAATCTCTTCCCACTCTAACCCATCTTCCACACAGCTGCAAAAACATATTTCCTAAAGTCTAAGTCTGACTACATCATTTCCCTACTAAATGGCTTCCGGTGACCTCCATGATCACACACCAAGTCTTTGGGTACTTGCAGGCCTCCACAGTCTGTCCCCTTCCTCCCTTTCCAGCCTTCTTACCTGCTGCACCCCTCCATTTACAATGCAGTTCCGCCTTACTGTTCCTCACTCATAATATTCCTCTGCCCTCTCTAGGCTTTGTACCAGTTGTCCTGTGTGCCTGAAATGCACTCCCTCTTCACCTCTATCTCTTGGAATACCTGACTCCTTTCGAGATTCAGCAAATGCCATCTTCTGCAAGAGGTTTTTCCCAGTTCCCCTCCCCTCCTCAGTCCCCAGCTCTAGCACCACCAGCACTATCACCCAACCAAAGGCTACTATATTTCCTCCATGTGAGTTTATTTTGTCAAACATTTCCCAATTATATTTCACTCTGGTTAGGGCAGCACTTAGGAATTTTGCAGGTGGCTAATGTTTGACACCTCTGTTGGTTAAACCACATGGTCCCCTTTGTCCAAGGTAACAATATTATTGTAGAATAATACTGTTGCTTAACAATGTTACCAAGCACATAGTAAGCACTCAATAAATGTTTGTGAACTTGAACCCCATGGAATCTTTTATCCAAACAGAACAAATTGCTTTATAATTAAATATTCTTTTTTGGAGAAAAGAAAGAAACTCAAATGAAAGACCAGATTCACAAGGCCTACTGTGAGCGAGGAAATGCACGTGGGCACTAGGAGGAAAACACGAATCCCTGTCCCTTGAGTCCTTCCCTCGCTGGGGACTGGAGGCACCTTCACATTGTTTCACGTGTTCCTTTGAGAGAACCTCACAAGGGTTCTGCTTCTACTATGAGAAGTAAGATAATTGCCAACCCCATCTTTCTGACTCAGAACTTAGCGAAGAAGCTAAAAAATTCAGTACAATAGAATGATCCTGACATTTCTTCTGACAACTACATTAAAATCATCTGACGGGCATCACAGTCATGTCAACTGTCGTGTTTCTTTCTGTTCTCAAAACATTTTTTTTAATGAATCATCACATATTTCACAAGATATATGGACTGTGAAATTAGATAAGACTAGAGATATAATTGAGTATGTTTTAAAATCCATAATGTGCTATTTTGAATAGTACAGTATCAACTTTTTAAAATGCCGAGTCCAATATAAAATAAAAATGTATACCAAAAAAGACATCAGGGCTGAAATCTATTTAGATAATCTGGCAAGAATCATCCTCACAAAGTGTCCAAGGGAGGTATGGGGGCTGATCTCTAATGAGACTTGAGAATTTCAGAATCAGACAGGGGGGTTATGGTGGTGATAGTGGCAGTTCTTTTTTTCCCCCCTAGTCCCACCACAGATTTAGGAGGTGACCTTAAACAAGTAATTTGGTTGCCTCTATTTCTGTAGTACCGGGTCATTATTTTCTCATGTAATGCAGAATCATTTTATCTTCAAAGAGAATTCCATGGAGTCATGTTGAATGAGAGACTGGCTAGGATTTAAATGTTTGATATTCCTGGGTGAATAGGAGGGGATTTAAATATGAAAATATTTCACACCCTGGCTTCTAAATGAATGAATACATTTACGGAGACACACACTAAAGATCCAAGGGGACACTAATATCGTACACATTAAATACACAGCCTCATTTTTACAATACGGAAATCTAGAATCAAGTTTGAATTTAAAAATTAATTCTGAGAAAATGTAGCAGTTTTACAGCACAACTCTATGAAGAAACCTTGGCTTGAGATGTAAGTCTAGCCTAAAGCTATTATTACGACATTTCTAGTCTTCGACTCTCTGTAGATTGGAAGCTTGACTCTATGTGGGCTCCAAGCCAAAGAAGGGATTCAAATATCAAACCCATTCTTTCCTTCTCCAAAGCCCCCATGCAGGGTGCCTGGAAGCCTGGCTGGACAAGCTTCAAGTATCACCTCGATGCAGATGTCTCTCAAACCGTTATTTCTAGCACTGACCTCTCCCCCTGCCCCACATGGCATGAAGGGCCTCCAGCTTATGCCATGTGAGGATTGGTTGAAGGACCTGCAGGATAGACTTGGGGGAGGGGGAGAGAGTGACATGAGAGCTGCCTTAGTGACTTTAAAGTATTTAAAGGACAGTCACGTGGAAAAGGGATTAGGCTTGTTCTGCTTAGCCCTAAGGGGCCCCACTACAGGTGGTAACTGTGAAGAGGCAGATTTAGGCTTGAGGTCATGAAAAATTCCCTAACACTCTGCAAAGTCCCAGAATGGAACAGAGCAGCAGCTCCCCCCACCCCTCCAGGTCCTCCAGCCAAAGTGGGGTGACTCTATCAGGGGCAATGACAAAGGAGATGTATAGGTAAGGCAGGGACCAGGGAACCTGTCCTTCCAAGGATCCTTCCCAATCTGATATTCTAGCATTCTGGGATTTTCTATCTCACTTGCCCCAGCACCAGGGTAGAGATGAAGAGCATATGCTCACTCCCTCAAGAAGGGACTTGATTTTTTTTAACCACTGGTTCTCAAATACATTAGATGGAAAATCATTCTTCCACTAACACTCTCCCCTTCACATACATTTTCCGAGTTCTGGAAGTTAAGTAGAAGTTACAGGACTGCAGAATTCTCTTCCTGATCTATTTCAGAAGACATTGTGTAGAATAAGGAGATAAATTGTCATTTTTCTCTCATCAATTATAAGATAATCTGGCATTTTACCCTATCAGGTATCTGAGAGGCAGAGGGGTATGGAAATATCCCTGGGTTTGAAGTTAGAAAGCCCTGGTGTAAGTCTAAAGTCTTCCTAGCCCCTCTGTGATCCTGGCCAAGTTAATGAACATCACCAGGTCTCAGTTTCCTCAGCTGTATAATAAGGGGTGGGGAGGTGGGTGATATATCCTGGCTGATCTCTAAGGCTCCTGACATATCTAAATCTAGGAGCCCATGGAGCCCAATCTCTCATCTAAGGTCCAGCTCAAATGCCACCTCCTTTATGCATCCTCTTCTGAACCCTCTGGAGTGAAGCAATCTCTCCCTGCTTAAATTTCTTACAATGTATGCTTTGTATTTATTAGGTTTTGCCTTGTATGATACTAATTTGGGCATATATTAAATTTTAAGCATCTTGAGGGCACTCTCCTTGAATCTCTGTTTCCCTAGCACCCAGGACAGCGTCTCACCCAGAGGATACACTTAATAAAATGTTTGCTGAATTTAATTAAAATTAGAGGAGGCAATAAGGGATTCAAGCCAGACCACCTCTATCTAGATTCTGAATGCGCTCCTGGGGGGCTCCTTCACAGATCTGCTGTTATCTTACCAACCCTCAGGGAAGTCCACAACATAGCATTATAGGGTTTTATATGCATTATCTCATTTGACCCTGACAACAATACTGTGTGGTTTCTGTAGAGTTCTGGTATTATGAATTATAGCCATTTTAGAGATAAGAATACTGAGCCCTACAGAGGTTATTAGTGCCAAAATAGACCTAAAACCAAGTTTTTTGGCTCCAAGGTCAGTGTTCCTTTCATGGCATCGAGGTGTGTTTCTCAAAGGCTTGTAAGAGTATAATTGAAAAGGATAAATTAAGGGAGCCAAGAAGGGATGGCATAGTTTTAAGGAGGGTGGTAAGAATCAAGGGGTGTAGGTGAATCATGTGTCCCAAGGACAGCTGCTTTTTTATGTCAATCGGTCCATGAAAATAGATTCCACTTAACCCAAGTGGTTCTTGGTGGACTGTCCTGCTCTCCAGTCTTATGACAAGCCTTAAATGTCACATTATAGTTTAAAGATAAATCAAAGGTCTTATAAATTTTAAGTTAGAAGAGATGTTAGAAGTCATATAGTTCAGCCTCCATAGCTTACAGATAAGGAAACTGAGATTTATCCTAAATCCTGAAAAGAAGCATTAAAATTGCTTTCTTAAACTAAGGTTACCTTTTCTCAAATATAACCCCTAGCATCTTACCATCCTAATAACCCTGTACTAATTTTATCCCTATTCTTGGTATCCTAGGCTACGTACATGTTTTCTCTCCAAACAGAATGTAAAATCCCTGAGGGTGAGGATCATTTCATTTTGTCTTTATATCCCTAAGTCTTAGCACCACATCTATAGGAGTATAACACATAAATCCTGTGGGTCGATTGTTTCTCAAGGTGTGGGGCAGTTTGTTCTTGGAGGACCTGCTTGCTGAATGCCATCCCCTCACTTTTCTCCATCTCACAGTCTTCGGGTTGTTGCCTCCAAACTTGACATCAGTCACCAAACTACGATACACCATCCAATGGGAAAATAATCTATAATTCTTCAAATAAGTCCCATCAATTCTATTTGCAATGTCTCAAACAACAACCTCTTGTAGTATTAAAAACAAATGCTAGGTGCTTTGGCATGTGGATCACCACGATACCAAAACAATTCAAGTATTAGCTTCCTTGATTATGGGTGGCATTAGATCAACACTGGATCTCACCACCAATTAACTTTCATGAGAATGTTGGGGGAGCGGGGAGAAGGGGTGAGGAGGGTGCCTACCAGGTGGGAGCTAATGAAAACACTCATTTGAGTTTCTACAGGTATTGCAAAATATCCTATTCTCTTCTCTCTGTCTTTTTTTTCCATGAGAACCAGAAAAAAAGGGGGGCATCTCTAAACACTCTGAGACAGGTAAAAACAAAACAGTCAGTTAACAATCCCATCTAACATGCAACAATCTGGGCTGCTTTGGGAAGAGATAATCATCACAACTAAAATGAACTGCCCCCAAAAGTGAGACAGAGGGGTTTCATTACACATACCAGATAAGGGGAGGCCAGGAGAAACAGAATAAGGGGGAAAAAAAGCAGCTGGTAACAGAATGCCTAATGCATATGCTATAGCACAAAGGGCGGCTAGGTGGCGCCATAGTGCACAGAGCACAAAAGACTCATCTGCCTGAGTTCAAATTTGACTCCAAATATTTACTAGATGTGTAACCTTGGGCAAGAGAGTCCCTTCACCCTGTATGCCTCAGTTTCCTCCTCTGCAAAAATGGACTGCAGAAGGAGAGAGCAAACCAGTCCAGTATCTTTGCCAAGAAAGCCCCAAACAGGGTTACAAAGAGAGGAGCACAGCTGAACAACAACAGCAGCAGAATGACTTTAGAAATCAGGCAATCCAGTTACAGGGCAGGAAAATGTCTATCTACAACTAGAAACACTACTTCCCAGCACTCCTAGCTTCCTATTGAAGCTACATTCACCGGGGGGGGGGGGGGAAGGACAATGCTTTTTTCAGGGGACAGCTGCTTCCTCAAAGTATTAAACAGGTAAGGAGGCAAATGCATGCCATGTGACCATAGAGTCAGAAAAGACCTTGGTAGCTGTCTAGACCAACTCTTCCCTTCAAGGCACAAAGCTCCCTATGGGATCACCAAGAAGAGGCTAGCCTCCACTCATTACCTTCACTACAAGGGGTCAGCTCATTACTCTCCTCATAAGGCAGCCCACAGGACTGTTCCTAGAAGTCCTAGATAAAGATGAGACACTAAATTTGAGAGTTTCAAGGGTTCTAACTTTACTTTTTCAAAATCAAGGTTTTAAAGCTAGAATTTTACAAAAAATGTTTTAAAAGTACTAAGTAATTCTAACTAATTACCTGTCTCAATTCAACCCAACTGTAGAAGAAATTAATGAATGATTTAGGAAAGTATTCAGCTAAAAATTAAAAGAAAAATGCTACTTAAATATGGTATGCTTTAAGTATTCATAAACTTCCTGGATTTTGATTCTAAAAACTCTAAGATTCAATTTAATTCAATCATTTTATTAAGCCCCAACTGCGTGTAAGTTACAGAAGATATAAAGATGAAAAAAAAAAAACCACAGCCCTTGCCTTCAATGAGTTTGTAATTCACTAAGGAGACACAAATCATATACAGAGAAGCAAGGCATTAGATAAAGTGGGACAGAAGCCAAGTGCTCTAGAACCATGGTGCCAAACTCAAATAGAAATGGGGACCACTAATCCAGAGAGAAAAATCTCTGCGGTCTAAATAATGACTTAGTTTTCAAATGGAATATCATCTATGATATATGTACTCTTACTTTGTCAAAATATTTCCCAACTGCTTTTAAATCTGGTTCAGGCTCCACTCTGGAGTGTTGCCGTGGGTCGTGTGTTTGACATCTCTGCGTTAGAAGAATTTGGGGACAAAGAGAACACTTTCAACTGGGAAATATCAGAGAAAAGCTTCACAGGGCGGGTGGCATCAGAGTTGATACTTGAAGGAAGAGAAAGGACAAAGGAGTGTGTTGGAGGAACTGAAGGAGAGCAGACAGGAATGCACAGAGGTAAAAAGGAAATGCACCCTGGATTCTGGGAATAGCTGCTAGTCTAGCTTACTTGGAACGTAGGGGATGTAAAGGAAGAGTAAATGAAGTAGGGCTCAGCGGGCAGGACAGAACTAAATGGTAGATGCCTTGAAGGCCAGACAAGCTAGCTCATATGATTTATCCTTTTGCTAATAACTACTCCTTGTCTCTTCATAGGGCTGACAAGGAATCCCTTCACTTTATGACTAGACACCTCAGAAAAATCAAAAACAGTAATCGGCAGGTGGTCACACTCCATACAAGGATCCTAAAAAAATGTTGACACTAGCTCAATATGAGAAATGAATATCATTAGGCTCTAACATGTTTTCCTGCCATGCTAAATGGTTCCATAGGAAATGGACAAAGGTCCTGAATAGTATTTGAAATAACCCAACAAATCATAGTCATTGGAAGTTTTAGACTGGCATTCATTCAAACAAGTATTTACCAAGTGTGCAGACACTGTTTCACACATGAAAGAGAAAAAATTTAAATGTTCCTTGCCAGCAAAACATTATTTTTTAGAGCTGATATGATTTGGTGTAATTTAGTACTATCATATTCACAATAAGGATTCCAAATAGCTTTTCTCTATTACAACAAAAATAGAATTACTTGGTCATATTTCTTGCTAAGAAATCCTTCCTGCAGATCTCACCCATTCCTGGAAAATGGTTGATTCTCTGAAAAACAAGACATAAGGAGTCATTAGTATTTTCTTGGTTTATAATCATGTATTTGTTTACTTATATATCCTTCATAAAGAAGCTTTTAATATTTATGTGAGTCAAGAATTTTGTAAATACACACAGAACAGAAGGAAAAATGTCTTTTTTTTTTCAATCACACATAGAGTTTACACAAACACTCAAGTTCTGGTTCTCTCTCTTGATTAAGTAACAGGATAAGGAGTACTAGATTTGTAGTCTAAGGAGCTCAGTTCAAATCCTGATTACGCTAATTATGGTCCATTCTCTGGATTGGTCTCCTTGTGGTTCATGAAATGAGACATTGAACTGGGTGATCCTGATGGCTCCTTCCAGTCTCAAATACTACAATCCATGAGCCCAAATGATTTTTTTTGGCCCATCTGATGCTTCTGTGCTACTACAGACAGTCATTAGAGAACCACAGGTGTACAGAAAGTCAATTTTCTTACAGCCCATAAACGACTTATATCTACAGTCAACCATGAATTGTCTATAGTAAGTAAGAAGAGTTATTCAAAACATCAACACCTTGACAATCATTCATGTTTGGATTTTGGGTGTGTTTTTATGCTTAATTTTCATCATAGCTATAATGTGCTGTACACAAAATAATTACACCAGAAGCTGAACAGAGGACTCAAGCAGATCTGAGTAAATTCCCAGTTTCCAAATCGTGATTCTCTGCTCAACAACTCTGCAAGACCTATCCCATCTGAGCTATGATGGTGGTCTCATGACCACTCTGGCTTCCAGAGCACCCACTCTACATTCTTCGAAAAGCAGGCATCTGGAAGAACATGATTATCTCTTTTTGAAGATAAGGCAAATAATTCTCAGAGAATTGAGAAATGACCTACCAAAGGTCTCACAGCTAGTACATGATCAATTCAAAACCAGGGCCTCTTGCTCCAAGCTTACCATCTCTGAGATAGAGACAACGCTCAAGGCTAATTTTTTTTTTTATTTCATCTCTCAAGCCTTCTTGAGAAGTCACAGAAAGTTTAGGTCTGAAACTATGAAGGTTATGTGCAAAATAACAGGGAAAAGAGCAAGAACCCAAAAGAGTGAATCATTCAACTGAGGAGAATCCACTAATAAAGATTATCTCAACAAAGCAAGGTGCTCCAGAGAGGATTATCAAGGCAGCAGCATCTAAAGGAATGAGTGTCAGACCTGGAATCAGAAAGAAATGGGATCAAATCCTGTCTCTGACACTAACAAGCTATGAGCTCATGGGCAAATCATTTTTCTCTCTAAGCCTCAATTTCTTTAACTATATGATGGGGACAATGCCATCGTTAGTAACTTATAATACTGTTCTGGAGAAAATGAGATAAAATATGTAAAAGAAATTATAAACCTTGAAGTGCTACATAAATGCCCCTTATTAATATTTCCACTAAGCCTTCTTTTAGGTCCCCCTCCAATGACACGTTATAGTTAAGAGGTAAACTTATGTTCTTGAAGAAAATCAAAGTTCTTATAAATTTTAAGTCAGAAGGTACATTAGAAGTCATATACTCTAACCTCCACGTTTAATAAATAAGGAAGCTGAGATTCCCCAGAAGGTGACTGACTTGCTCAGGGTCCCATGAATAAACAAAGGTGTGTGAATACAACTACAAACATTTACATACATATAATATACACACAACACATACACAAATATATACAGAGAGACAACTAGATGATTCCTCTAGGATGACAGCAAATTCAGATACAATTCATTAACCATTCAGTCCGCATTCATTCGGCGCCCGCAGTGTGCAGAGCGCTGTGCCAAGCCCCAAGGGTAGAAGGGAGTGGCCCCTGTCCTCAGCAAGCTGCTGCTTCCCACCTGATAGTTCTGTAGCTCTGCAATCTTCTCCTGCTGAACAGCAGCATCGCACCATATAAGATTACTTGTCTCATCTTCATCTCGAGTTTTCACAAACCCCATCTCATCTATTACCACACGAACTGCAAATAACAAATAATGTAGCAAAAGCATTTCACAAACAAAGGTATCATGAACATATTCAATATGAATTCACCGAGTACTTGGCCTTTGCACTACAATATTTAATTTGGAAAACATCAGGGAAAACGGTACACTTTCAGCGTCAGAAGAGTGAGTAGATGTGAATACAGTTTAATCAGTAGGGGTGGTAGGAAATGAAAGCTCCTCCCCAGTGGCCCCCAAAACTCATTCATTGAGACTTAACTCCTGCACCAAATCACTAAAGGGATAATTAATATACATTATCCTTGAGCATGGCTGGGCCTAGATATACCACCTCTGTTAGGGGAATTGTACTTTTATGGCCTATCCCTGACCTTGGACCAGCTCCAGAAGAGCCAAGGTAAAAATAACCCTTGCACTCTACTGTCTACTGCCTTCCCTAGTGGGGTTTTTTTTTTAGTCTTCATCACCACAGCAGCTGTGCTGAACTAGAACTTGTCAGTGATGAACAAGGGTCCCAATAGGGAGCCCCTGACCTGACACAAGTCTCTCTTAACCACCATCCTGGCCTGAATTTCCGTTCATCTGTGTATTAGAGACTAATTCTACCATCACACTTACATTTCCCTGGATGTTCAAGTTAAGAATAATTGTAAAGCCCAATGAAGGTTTCTTTAAATTTCACTTGAATTTTAAGTTTACATATTAACATAGACAACAATGAAAAAAATTAATTTTGCTGGTGTGCTATACCTAATCAGTAATTAGAAGGGAATCAATTTTCCTGATGAAATCTCAAGTGGTTTCCATTAGAACAGGTAAATTTCTAACTAATAAGAGACAGCAGACTAGTTCCACCAATCTCTCCCTCATTATGATGCCTCAAAACAAAATTGTGAGGACAGTCGTGTAAAAAAGAGAGTATGCTCCCCTACTCTTTACCAAGGCCTCCTACTTACGATTTTGAAACTGATGCTTCTTCAAATAAAAAAAAAGATGTTAGTGTAATATAACTTCCTAATTACTAGCAATTTGGATCAAATCACTACTTAATTAAGTCTGGAAATACACTGAAGTCTGAATTCAAATGACCACCACACACAAGGCAAAGAACATCTTTCTGACCTATGGCTTCCAAATAAAAAGATCAGGATAGAATCAATGACTCCTCATATTTCAGAGCTGGAAGGGATTTCAGAGATTATCAAATTCAATCCCATCATTTTACAGTTGAGAAAGCAGATGGCGCCAGGTTAAGTGGCTTGCCTAAGAGTCAGGGCTAAGAGTACGTATAAGAGTTATAAAAATAATCACAAACTTTTACCCAATAACCCCACTGTTAATATATACCCTAAGGCCATCATTAACAAGAGCTATCTGTGTGAAAACACTTAGAGCTGCATTAGCTATAACAGCAAAATCAAACAAACAAATGTAAACAACCTTGATATCCCAAAGAAGGCAATTGACCTGGCTGAAAATTCCCTACTCTCTCCATGTAGACCACAATGAATTCCAGTTCTGACTTCTTCTAGGTGTGTGGAGCCTGGGTTTAACTTAGATAGATGGGCAGTCACTTAATGCCACACAAACCTTACTCACCAGCCAATCTAAAACTCTTTGCATTTATAACTCCTCAACCTAATCAAGGCAGGCAAAAAATTAAACTGAAAAAAGAGTGGGTTATTTGCCTATGCCTATCGAAAGGAAAATGAGAAATAAACACTCTTCAGTCTCCTTAACACACGAATAGCTGCCTCTTTTCTTCCTTTTTCCAAGCTCTAAAATCTCCCCAATGAACTATGACTGCAACTGGGACAACCAAGAGACACAGGGACAGGTATCCCAGTGTTCCTCCCCTGGGAATCCAAGGACCTAGGACCAAGTTCTGGGTTCAGATTCACTGGCTCCCCCTGGTACAAAGGGAATTAAGCCTTAAGCCTGAAACTTGAAAGGAAAGGAAATTATATATGCAAACACCATCTTTCCATCTCTTCAAAAGTTCCCTCTCTTTCCCTCTCCCTCTCTCTCTCTCCTTCTCCCTTTCTTTCTCCCTCTCTCTCTCTAATCACATACCTCAACAAATCTCTTTTAGAACTATGGCTCTCATTCATGCACAGTGCTTCAAGGTTTACAAAGTATTTCTGACACACTGCCATAAACAACATTCTAATGTCTTTCTTAAAGCTCTTTTACTCTTTTACTCTGTGAAACAATTTTCAGATTGCAACAGTAGAGAACTATTAGGGGACCTCTATTCCAATTAACTTTGCCACTGGCTGCTGATTAAGTATGGATGAGTCACTGTTTTCTAGTAAATGGGAAGAGTATCTTAAAGATTAATGAAGCATGCAGAGGGAGAGGGCAAACAAGGACCCTCTCTCCCCTTCCCCCTCTAGCCCAGTTGTGGAATGAAAATTTGGGGGAAAAGGAGTTCTTTGAATCAGTATGGTATTTGTAAAGACTTTAGTGATCCCTTCTCCACCCAAGTCCTCCTCCAATACACTCACTCGTTATGGTGTGAAGGTGACCCTGGCTGGAAAGAATGGGCCCAGACTCTCGGTCTGGCCTTTGAAGACCAGCCTAGCTAAGTTTGGAGAGCCTCATCACTGAGTTGGCTGCAAGGTGATAAATTTTTTGGCCACAGCAACTCCAAAAGACCACCTTGTAAGGCATGAAGAGGCTGCCATGCCTGTCCATGGGGAAAGTACCCAGAGCAGTGAAATTAGACCCTTGGAGTATTGATGTCCTCCAATTCTTGGAAAAAATGAAAGGCATACATGCCAACCGTTCCTCCACAGGGCTCACTGATGATCCAATGAAAAGTATTTCACTTTAAAGTTACTAACTCTAAGAGGCAGCACAGTGTTCTGTTAGTGCAGGCATTCCTGACCTGGAATACCTGTACCCCCAGGGGCTATGGGAAACTTCTCAAGTGGTACAAAAAATATTTAGGAAACAAGTATAGGTAGCTAATTAATTAATAGCTTAATTTTATTTCTTACATGCATGGTAAATTTTAGAATTTTTTCTGCCGTTTTTTATTAAAGAGAGGAGTACAGGAAGCTTACTAGAAGCCCAGGGTTATGAAGACTGGCTAATACCTGGCGTCTTCCATCTAAGTTCTACCTCTGTTCCTGACCAGCCCTGTAACCTAGGCAGGATTCTGATTGTTTATCTTTCAAATGAGGAGGGTAGTTTAAATAATTTCTCAGGTCACTTTCCAATCCTAGATTCTAGGAGTTCTTCACTCTCTATTTTTCAAACACTCATTCAAACAAGTTGGGATCTGACTTAAGAAGAATGTAGTGACCCCAGAGGTCCCCAAAACCTTGGAAGGGAAAGAACAAGCCCACCAGTCCAAGACATTGACTTCAGGTTGCTGTTGTCCAGCTGATAAGGCATTTTCATGTGTACATTTTCCGTGGTGTGGGATGGCCACAGGAGCCTTTTGAGTAACTATTTTAACTCTACAAAACCTCCCTGGAGAAAAGTGCCTTGACCTGGGATTTCACGGCCATAGGACCTCCAGGCTGAGGAAACTCTACCTATGCAGGTCAGCACCTTTTATATAACTAGTCTCACAAGAGCTGCCTTGAGCACTGAAAAATTAAGTGACTTGGCCAGGGTTATGTAGTCATTATGTGGTAGAGAGAGACTAGCACCCAGGCACAGCTGCCCCACACAAAAGTTTTGTTAAAATAACTGGCATTATCCATTCATTTTCCCATTTGGGTGGGGGTGTGTGAGTGGGGGTGGGGTCCAAGATCTAGTCCCATAATCCACATGCACAGGGAACTCCCAGAGTTGCCATTCCTTCCACCTATGCAGATGTAGCAATTTAACAGTAACTTAAAAACCTTAGTCAGTGGTGTGGTGCTCTGATGGGTTAAATGATGAGTCTAGGGTCTCATAACCTGATTGTTTCAGGGGCTAGACTGAAACCAAGGTCTTCCTAACTCCAACATGAGTCTTCCTACCCACTACGCAGTGAGAACTGCTGCTTATTTAATAACAAAACTAAATTTAAAATAATTCTAGTCCTAAGGGAGATAAGAAATGCTCAAGCATGCTAGTTTCTCTTTGTTTCATAATTAGAAGCATATCTTCAAAGCTCTAGAGCTACTACTTTGTACAGAAAGAAGAATTTTGCTAGGAAACACAAAATAACAGGGGGCACTTATTCCAAACTCAACAATAATGAAAGATTCTAGCTTTACATAGATTGTCTAATCGTTTATTGATGTATTAAATACTGCACAAAGCAGCAAATTTTAAAAGGGGGAACAAAAATACATCCTAGCAATAAAAGCTACTCCTTTTTCTTTCTGGTCTTCTTTAACATTTACATCCCACACTGGCTAATTTAGTTCAGTTGAATGGCAACTATGAAAATCCTTTTAATCTACAATATATACCTACCAATTTCAAACTTTGTGCCAGAAACATTTGCTGTGATGGACCCATTCTTCTTCTTCTTCTTTCTGACCTTCCTTTTAATTTTGCTTTCATAAGACAATTCTGTTTCGAGACCTAGGTTAGAGGGCCCTTGAATTTCTACGAGAGAAATAAAATAGCTCATGGTTATTAAAACAGACCAAGTCATACACATGGCATTCCATATACATTCCCCAATTTCTTCTCTGACTCAAAGTTCTGAGGGTGTTTCACCACAAGGGCCATACTTCATAATGAGCTTCAGTCAGAATACTTACCTCCTTCCTGAGGCAAGGATGGCATTATACCTCTGATGATCAAGAAGCAGAGTGTGAATGTTGTCCCAAGCTCTTAAGAAAACAGTATGGTCTGCATCTGCCCAAGTTAGATATGGTCTAAAATCACCAAAAGCTTCTATCATACCATCTCAGTGGAAAAAAATCCTTTGATTCCAGAAAGCTTAAGGAATGGAAAAGGAAGGTACCTGTAAGGAAAAAGAAGATAATCTCAAAATTCAGCATCTACAAAGCACACGCCAACAAACAAAAATGCTAAAAAGCTCTTGGACAACGCCAAAGCATTTTCTTCCATCGGAATTTGATTCTCTCATCCCTTGTCAACTGGGGGGACGAGATGAAAGTTCTGAAGCCACTCTCAGGCCCTGCACTAGCTGCCCCAGGTCTCCATCCTTCAACCACTTCCAGATGAAAGGCCAGCTTCAAACAGAGTGATGCACTTCTGTCCACTGCCTACATCCCTTTTCCCTCTTACCTTTCACAAAAGCCACTCACTTTCCTGGAATAGAATTACTAATATTCCCTGCCAAAACCTCCTACCTTTCATTCTTTCAAGATCCTGGCAAAGGATCATGTACACAAGGGGTAGGCAATAAATGCTAGAGGCTAACTGTTGACTGACCACAAAGTACCTCTCAAATCTCAGCTCATCTGGTAGACCTGCCCAGAATGCACAGTAAATGGCCTCTGGCCACCACTAACTCCATTTCCTTAGTCACTCCCATCTCACAACTCTGCATTATACTTGTTTTGGGGGGGCTGTTTATTTTTAGGGGAAAAGGGGAGCGGCACTCCAAACCTGAACTTAAGAGAGAGGACATGATCAATAAGACTTGTAGAATGGTCAAGCAAGGATGAGTTAAGATCTCTAGCACATGAGGGAGGATTCCATCAGCTGACTTTTGGTCAAGTTACTTCCCTTATCTGGGCCTCGGTTTCCACATCTGTCAAATAGTGAATGGCCGCAATGATTCAATGATCCATTTCATAATTTGAGGTAACTCCCAAGGTGGAAACTCCTTCAGCCTATGTAGATGGACAGTCTTGGAGACTTGCCCTTGGGGGCACTGAGAGGTTAAATGACCCACACAGAATGTGTCACAGGTAGAACTTAAAAACAAATCTTTCTGACTCCAAACAAGTTCTGTATTTTATCTACTGGGCCCTGCTGTCTCTCAAGTATTCAATTTGTCCTTATATTTGCATGACTTTTTAATCTGCCTGTGTGGGTAGCTCCCTCTACCAAAGAAGGTCAGCACTTTTTTTGCACCTTAGACTTTACTGGCAACTCAGAGTTGCCTAGAGCACTGAGAAGTTACATGATTTGCTTGGTCACATACCCAGAATATGTCAGCATCAGGATTTGAATTCTGCTCTTCCAGACTTTAATGCCAGCCTTCTATCTACTATACCACACTGATTAATGTGGCATAGCTAAATAGATTTCAAAGATTCTCCTTCTCAAGTTTTGCCACAATATCTTTAATCTGAATCCAGTCTTTGGTCCTATCATACATACTCTGTATTATATTTATCTCAATATGAATTATAGCTTCCCCCTCTCCACAGACCCTCTGGTAGAATGGAAGATTCATGAAGGCTGAGACTGCCTGTATAATATCCTTAGGTTACCCTATGCCTAGCACCAGGTCCTGCCCACATCAAGGACTTACTAAGTGTTCTATCTGAATTCAACACCCCCCCAAACAGGACAGCAACAGGGAGGCTAAGAAATGTTTGCAAACAACATCAGGCATATAAGGAGTGACACAAAAGATATTATAAGGCAGTCTATAACTAGAAAGGACTATCCAGTCACAGGGAGAATGAGCAATGACAGATGGAGAGCCCAAGTGGTATGTATACAGTAGATACTCAAAAAATAGGAGACATGCTCCCAGCTGATCTTCTCAAGGAGATACAGAAAAAACATGGACAAAAATAAAAGCCTCCTAAGATGAGAGATTGTGTAGGGAGCTGCTATCTGACAAGATGAAGACCATCCACACGCATGAAGGAAGTCAGGAATCCAAAGTATCACTAACAAGTTGGGCCATGTCCAGGGGAAGGTGATGGGTATGGTAAAGGGCCTTGAAACTATGTCATACAAGGATCAGTTGAAGGAACCGGAGACTTTCAGGGAGATTTGATATCAGTCTTCAAATATCTGAAGGGCTGTCATGTGAAAGACAAATTAGATTTATTATCCTTGGCTCCAGAGAGGCTAACTAAAACCAACAGGTGGAAATCACAGGAAGGTGGCTTTTGGCTCAGCCTAAGGAAGCTATTCCTAACAGTTGGTCCCTTTCAAAAATGGAATCAAGTCTCATAAGGTAGCAAGCTCTTTGTCACTGGAAAAGTTTAAGCACAAGTTGGACGTGGATCCTATTAACAGTTCAGCTATCACACAGGGAGCTTGGGACAAAATGACCTTCAACATACCTCCCACCCCTGAGGTCCTATGTGTCTGCTTTCAGCATGGATTTACTTTTTATTTGCATTCCCTACTGTATTTCTCTCACTTCTCTCTCTCTAATAAAAAGCATCAGAAGAGACCTCCTAAAGACAATATTTCTGAACTAGCAAGAACTCCTTAAATGTTGAACCAAATTGTTGAATCTAATTAGAGGCTCTTGCTGCATTTTGAAAATGACAAATCATACCCAGTACAATGCAGCATACTTAGTGGCCACTGGATCAATATTTGTTGTTCATAAGATAACAGGATGTACAGCTGGAAGGGGACTTGGAGGATCATCTGCCCCAATCTTCTCATTTTTCAGATGAGAAAACTGGGGTCCAAAGTACACGTGCAACTTGTCCAAGGTCATACAACCAACAAATTGCAAAACTGGAATGGTAATGCTAATGAAAATGCAGCTCACTAAAATGTAACCTAACATTTCCAGCACTTTATCCCTGATGAGATTCATTATTGAAGGCACTTAAGAGCTCCATTTGTTTTTGAGTGGGATTGTCTAAGGACACAGTTTTTTATTTATTTATTTTTGGTGTAGTTCTTCAGAAAACTTCATGATCAGATTAATAAAATATACTGAGAAAATGAAGGGAAACCAGTTCTTATGAAAATTCATAATTCTGAAATTGATTAAAACAAATGTTGAACACCACCTTCAAACTATGCTACCTGCTCTGGGGAATAACAAAGAAAAACCATTTCCTACCCTTAAGGAGCTTTCCATCATGTTGTAATGCATATTGTAAAAATACATGAGCTCAGATCCACCCTCCAACCAATGCAAACACATAAATCTAATCTGTGACAACCCTCCTCCAGTCAGCATCAATCCCAATTCTAAAGCTTGATGATTTCTCAGGCATCCTAATACATCAGTGGCACAGATAATCAAACAGGCAAATAATCAGAGAAATCAATTAGACTCTGCTTGGGAGAGAGTGTTGAGGACTTCATTAAAAATATGGGTGTGTCTGATGTCCTGGGCATTCGTGACACTTCAAACCAAACCATAAGATCTTACTGGAAAGGTAGCTATGTTGGGGTCACTCCCCCCTGAAAATAGACAAGCATTAGGCTAAAGAACAAGTTTCCTTTTGCCAGCTTGCTAGCTCCCCCAGGAGAGATAATTGTTTTAATGGCTAAGTATTCCTAGTCTACCAGCTCTAGCTAGGCAGCAGTAAACAAAGGTCCTGTTTATTGCAACAAAGTACTTAATTCAGTAAAAGTAGGTGACAATGTCAATTAAGTATTTGAAAGCAGTATTTGCTTATGCAATCCACAATGAAGAGTGTTTATAATAACTCCAATCAACTAGACATGTAAGGTTGTTGTTTCAAGAGATGGCAAAAATAAGAAAAAGGCTTTATTTTGTATTATTTTAAGGGGGGAGAAAGAAGGGAGGAGGAGAGTCACAGCTTGAAATCTAGGCAGGAATTCTACATTGAATTCTTCTGCTATTTCACATCCTTCACATTTCTCCAATACAAGGAAGAATATTCAAATTCTAATGACTGAATTGAACATTTCCACATATAACTGCACAAATCTTCAAAAACTATATAATATCTCTGATCTCTTTCACTGAGTACTAGGCAAGCAAGACATCTGAAATGACAAAAACAACCAGGTTCCAACAGAAGCGAGGAAACACCAGTCCCTTCAATTACCCGGCAGCAGACCATGGCCGTGTTCCAGAATCCCAGTGCCCTTCACTGCAACAAAGTGGCTTTCTGCAATGCTCAGTTTCTAAAACAGAGACAATATTTCCCTCTTCATAAGAAAATAGGTCAAGCAGGTAAAACTAGAAGAGAGGGATATCCTCTAAAGAATTCTCTCACCTTGTCCCAGCCGGGAAAACTGCCATCTGGGTACAGGGTTTTGAAGAAATTCTATATCTTATTTCAGTATTTTGAGTTAAGGTGAAAAATAGAGGGTGTGGGTGTGGGTATGTGTGTCCGTCCATGCTTCACAATTGTTCAAAAACTCTATCACATCCCAATTTGGTGCTGAAGAATGCTAGTGATTACAAGGCACCATCAACAGCCACAAGAAACTGAAAAGCTGCCCCGTCCTCCTCGGCCAGTCCCCTGCTTGTCTGTGCCCATTTCAATCTCATAGATTACAAATCAGAAATTTAATCTGGAGAAGAAACTGGAATCATTTAAGTATTGTTTTTTTTAAGTAAGAGCAATTACACCCTCAATGCACACCTCACCTCTGCATCAGTGATTTAAAGAAAACTCTTAATTTCCTCAACTCTCCCTGTGGGATGGCCTGCTAAGTCTGATGAGTTAGCTTAGGGAGGCCAATTTCCCTGCAGGAACACTGCAGTGGGCTCTGCTGACTTTGGGTAATGCAGACATTGGGGGAAAAGAGAATGGGCAGAGAGAAGCTGAAATCAAGGAGCCCATAAGGATAGTCTACCTGGGTAAGGAAAATACACAGGCCCTGTGAGGCACCTGGGCAGGCTGGAAGACCATAGATACAGCATCAATTGCTGAGATTTACTAAAGCCACCAGGAAAACATGGCAATAATCAACCAGGGTAGGGTGATGGTGAAAGTCAGGAATAAGCCTCTCTCTTCCTTCCTCCCTACCTCCCTTCCTTCCTTCCTTCCTTTCCTTCTTTCTTTCTCCTTGATGATATGTCCTCTTTGTATGGAGATAACTCCGCTGGTCCCTGATCATGTTCCTGTTTCAGACTTTTTATCCTCCCATCAAGGCCTAGTTCAAGGGTTACCTTTTCATGAAGCAAAAACTTTTCTACCCACACCCTCCTGATTTGACTTCTCTCTCTCCTCATTTATCCATAGATATCCAAGTCTGATCTTCCCTCTGCCCCTTTCACCCCCTACCCTTTATTATATTTGTGTGTATAAGAGTTTGGTGCTATTATAATTATTATCTTATCATGCTTTTGAAAAGCTCATTAGGAAGCCAGCTTTACTTAGGCCTCACATAGGGGGCACAGGTTATGGAGCCTGGGTAATAAATAGCCCCTTCTTTGCATTCTACTAGACCTATTTTATTACCTTAATTCTGGGTACCTCTTATTCTGAAGGTGAGATCCTTGGGGGATGCCTTAGAAGTGATATAACTGTCAATATTCAGGCTAGGCCACTAATGGAATCATGTGTCTACTGGCAACCCAAGGCCTCTGGGGGAAATGTCCAACATTAGACAGCGGGGAGGGTAAATGCTGCCAGACTGTAACTCAACTAGGGATTTAGCCTTGGTAGCAGAGAGGGGCCCCTGTAGGGCATCTATCCCACCTGTTCACACGAGGAGGCAGCTGGAAGCCATATGCCTTGGCCCTTCATTCTCCTAATGTCCAACCAATATATTACAAATAGAATATCAGGGGGAAAGGGACCTTTGAAGGTCATCGAGTCCTACCCTTACCTAAAACATAAAACCACTCTGTAAAAGTCTACAAGATGTATAGTGTCAGGAAACCCATTTCATTTAGGGCTAACTGGTTATTTGGGCATTCTTTTAGTCAGCCAAAATATGCCTCCTGGCTCCCATCCCAATGGTTCTACCCTCTAAACCTAAAGAGAAGTATATGAATTTATTTTAAACATATATATATATATATATATATATATATATATATATATATATATATGCCAAGTGTCTGAGGCCATATTTGAACTCAGGTCCTCCTGACTCCAGGGCAGGTGTTTGAGTCCACCATTCTTGCTTAATAAAGGGTTTGATGTAGTGGAAAGAGCACTAGACTCTGGGTTAAGAAACATGTGTTACAAGTGAAGCTTCTCCCCTTAACTGACTGTGGTGAGATCACGGACAAATCAGCAAACTTCCACAAACCAGAGAGCAAATCTGCATTCCCTACCTCACAGGGTTGTTGTGAGGAAAGCAAGCTTCCTGTCATCCACACATCTGACAAGCCTTCCATTTATGTCCATTCATTTCAACACAAATACTAAGTGGCTGCTGACAGCCCTAATCACTAGCACTCGCAGAGGGCTTGCAGAGGGCTTGACATGCTTCACCTCATTCTTCACAACAACCTTGGGAGGTAGGTCTATTATCATCATTTTACAGATGAGAAAACCGAGGCTGAAAGAGGTTAAGAGAAATCGTCCCAGGATCACAATGCCAGTAAGAGTGTGAAGTCAAATTTGAACTCAAGTCTTTCTGACTTCAATCTAACACTTTATCTGTCGTGACATCTTATCGAAAGACACAGTGCCAAACGCTAAGGACAGAAAAACAAAAAATGATAACAGCCCCTGATTTCAAGAAGCTTCCAATCTATTAAGAGGGAAATACATGGGAAAATAAATAAAAAGTCATTTCACGAGAGAAAAAAGCAGTAGTAACTAAGGGAACAAGGTGGTCAGGAAAGGCTGTCAGGTAATGGAACTAGATAAGTCCCTTAAAAAAAAACTAAGGGAGTCTGAAAGATAGACATGAGTAGGAAGCATGTGCCAAGAAAGAAGGAAAGTCCTGTTGCAAGGGCAAAGACTAGACATTGATGTCAATTGTGTAACAACATTTAATAGGATGGTTTGCTTAGGACAAGTACATGAAAAGGAACAATGTGAAAACAGCATGTCTTCATCCAAGTCATTTGAAGCAATGCTGATCAATCAACAGTAAGTGGGCATATGTGTGGACTGGTCTTATAAAAACTGTAGCAAAGTAGGCGCCATCACTAACTTTACATGGGTGTCTTTGGGAAAATTAGTTACCCTCGTGGAAGCATGGTTTTCTACTCTCTGAAACAATGAAGTTGGACTAGACAGTCTCTAAGATGTCTTCTTCTAAAATTCTTTAATTCTAAGTAAGATTGTGAATGATAGCTGTCTTCTTCAACGCATCAAAATGTTTGCGATTCCATGAGGGAGGACATTATTATCTTTGCCAACCAGGTACCAAAGTCCTAGTCAATTCTTATCCCGAGTTGGTGGGACCCAAAGAATTAACTTTCCAGTGGCCAACTCATTCATGGAAGGTTTTTTCTTTTGTTTTAGAAAGGTTGGTTTATAAACTATGAGGAGTAACTAAAGGTTTCTGAAGAGGGTAGTGACAAGCTGGAAGAAGTGTTTTCACAAGACCAATTTGGCCAGATTTAAGTGAAGACAGACTGGACAAAGAGAGAACCATAAGGAAGCTAATGCTTTAATTCCCAGATGGCTAAGTGATATGGTGATAACAGTGGGAATGGAAAGGAAGATTGGACAAAGAAGTCATTAAGAAGGAAGACTCTATTTGAATAAAGGAAGTTTGTTGAGGCTTACTAAAAATCTAGTAAATGCCTAATGTGTTCAAAGTACTGTGGTAGGTACCAGTAGAGATGGATTAAATAAAACAATTTCTCTACCCTCAGGGAGCTCACAGTCTTATAAAGGGCATACCAACATTTACTGAAATGACTACAACACAAAATGACTGTCACTGATTACACATGAGAAGTCTATTCAGATGAAGAGCATGACTTTAGTTACCTCCCAAAGGCTTTCTACAAAAACAAAACTGCCCTTTTTTCTCAAGTCTCTGCCAACCAACTCACAATGGATTTCAAAATACACAGCTGCTTAGATCTTGAACAGCTGACATCACCCAGAACAATTGAGATAACAATAACACACTGGCACCACTCATTGTGTGTTCAAATGAAATGGGTGGTTAGAAGAGGTTGCTTACAAATGCAATGACTTTTGTCCCCATTTCTCCAGCCTCTGCAATTCCCAAAGTCTTGATACTCAGTAAACTGTTCCAGTTCTAACAGAAGCACCTGAACATCCATTTCTAAAGTACTGATAGTGGTCAACAATGGAATTACCTAATAGTAAACAAGAGGTCATTAGTTCTGGCAAAGAAAATAAGGGTTAATATGTCCAAACACTAGGTCTCCTAAAATACTCGGTTATTTTTCACAGCACTGTGAATTGCCTAGCTTTTCCTAGAGGCTTATATTCATAATACAGAGCCCCAAAAACAATTGCATCATAGTCCATGTAGGGCCTTGTTTTTCATTATCACCTAGCAAGACAACAAGCACAGGTTGGAATGAATAAATACTAGGTGATGGACGATGGTGAAAGATGATCCGCTTGGGGCAGATGGTCTATTTGTTATAAAGGACAAGTGATAGAAAGCAGAGCTACGCAAGTGTGTTTTGCTGTTTTGTTTTGTTTTTTATCCTATGTTCCTCTGTCAAAATGGATCATCAGGAAATGGATTCAGAGCTTGAAGAGAACTTAACGGTCACCTGGTCCAACGCCTTCATTTTGCAAAGGAAACAACTGAGGCCCAGAGAGGAAAAAAATGACTGCCAATTATCCTACAAAGAATGAATATCAGAGCCAGGCTTTGAACCTTATCTTGTCCAATTTCTAAAGAAACTTTCTTTCCACTGTATCAAGAATAATGTTCACTTTGGTAAGAATACAACCAATATAATTAAGAGGGAATTGGGATCAAAGATAAGTGAAGACATATGAAGAGACAAGGTATCTAAATGAGTTCCAGGCCCCTATTATGAAGTGAAGTACATGCTAGGAAGGCAACAAGAACGTTGCAGGTGTGATTCCTAAGCCACTGTCAAGAATCTTCAAGGACCTATGGAGAACGAGAAAAGTAACAGCCTGGAGATTGCCAAATGTCCATTTGTTTTGCTTTTGTTTTCAAGGAGAAGGCAGAGCACACAAACTAAAACCCAGCCTGCACCATTCCACCAAGGAATCCAAAAGGTTCATGAGCACTTAGAAAGGGACAAAGAGATCACAGGATTCTTTGATAAAAAGACCTTAATGATCATTTAACCTAACCCCCTCATTTTATGGATGAGGAAACTGAGTCTTAGAAAAGGAAAGGGGCAGAGCTGGACTACAAACCCAGGTCCTCTGACCATAAAGCAAATGTTCTTTACATCGTGTTGCCTTTAGGAATCAACACTTCAACCAAGAATGCAACAACTGAATCACCGTAGTTCACCCTCTGACAGTTTTGATGAGTACAAGACATTTGACAAAAATCTCTCCCTGTATCCGTATGGGTGATGCAGAAACCTGTGAGCTGCAGGTGAATAATGTTAGGTGAATTCAGAACAGGTTGGACAACATTACCCAACAAGTACTGATTAACCAATCAATGTTAGCCTGCTGCAGGGCTCTGTCCATGGTTCCAATGTTTAATCAATGTCTTGAATGAAAACAGAATGTTTATTAATTCTATGGATGACATGAAGCTGAGAGCTAATACACTAGATGACAGAATCAGAATGTAAAAGAATCTTGACAAGGCTAGAACCTTGGGTCAAATCTATTGATTACATTTATGCCTATTTGATTTCAAATTCTATTACTGGGTTAATGAAAATGAATTACCTAAGTACAAGATGGGAAAAAAAACATAAGGTGGCGCAATGAATAGAGTACCAGCCCTGGAGTCAGGAGGACCTGAGTTCAAAACCGACCTCAAACACTTAACACTTACTACCCATGTGACCTTGGGCAAGTCACTTAACCCCAACTGTGCTACCTTCTCCCCTCCAGAAAGAAAAAAAGAAAACATAAGGAGACAGCAGTTCATGGGGGTGGGAGCGTTGGGAGAGGTGGGGACTACATTGGTGATTTTGGTTGACTTCAAACTCAACAACTCAATAGAGTAACCTAGCAGCCAAAACAAAGCTTAATTTAATTGCTAGGCTATAATTAATAAATATATACTTTCCAGAGCATGAGTGGCAATATACCCTTTCTATAATTTTCACTGGTTAGACTATATGTAAAGTATTGTATCTGTTCCTAGGACTCACATTGTGAGAGGCCACTGATGAGCTGAAGCATATCCAAAAGGTAACCAAAATTGTGAGGACACCTGAGATTATGTCATATAAAAAGCAGCTGAGGAGTAAAGGATGCCTGATGAGATGATGTACAGGGAACAAAATCTGTGTCTTAATATCTGACAAGTCAACATGTCCATGAGAAACCAAAGTGTTTTTATTCTTTTAAATCCAAAGGGCAAAATTAGGACAGTGGATAGAAGCTAGAGAAGGAGTGATTTCAGCTCAACATAAGGAAGAGTTACTAACAATCAGATTCATATGAAAATGGGATAGACTGCTTCAAAAGGTTGTGAGTGCCCTGGCACTAAAAGAGAGGCTGAATAATGTAACTGAACATTAAAGGTCATCTATGTGCAAGGGAATAGTCAACAGGCACTAAGGGAAAATGACCAAATGAAAAAGAGTGTAAAGTTCATGGGTTTCACCATACTCCCCACAGGTCCATCACACACAACAAGGTTAAGAACCTCTGCCTTAAAGGAAACTCAGGAAGGAAGTGGCCATAAGATGAGAGATGGATTGCCGAATTAAAGAATTAGCAAGTGACCATTTCAGCTAGGACTCAGTGTGCATGAAGGGGAATAATGTGAAATAAGACTGGAAAGGCAGGGCTGTAGTCAAACTGTAAAAGATTTCAAATACCAAGGTGAGAAGTTTTACATTTTTTCCTACATTGTCTAATCAGTGATATGAGAAGATGTATTATTTCAGTTCCTGTGTTGAATATGGATTGGAAAAGGGAGAATTTAGAAAAGAAAAACCAATCAGAAGACTTTTAAAATCCAGCTAATTAAGCGGTGATGAAGGCTTGAAAATGGGTCACAAGTCAAATGAAGAGGGAGGAAAGATGAAAGGGACACTGAAGGGGCAAACCTGACAAAACCTGGCAATTGAATGGATGTGGGGGAAGGAGGTACTGAAAAGAAGGTTCAACTTGTTGGATGGATAACAGGTTGGACAAGTCAAACTTCCAAAGTTATTTCCAACTCACAACTTCTGGTTGTTACCACCTTGGTGTACAAGAAATAAGATATGATCACACAATATATTAGAATAATATGGACTGTTACCTCTAAACAAATTCCTCAACAGTTCCGTCAATAGAACTCCCCACCCTTAAACAGCTATACTAATATCATCTACATAATATTCTGCAGGTTACCAACAACATTTAACTTAATGGTCTAGCTTCAAAATAGCTAATCCATGTGGAGGAATGGGTTTACAAACAGGCAATGTGATGTAATAAATCTAAGAATTGAATCTGTATTCCATAGACCTGTGCAGCAGAACCAATAATTTAAATTTTCCCACCCTCAGTTTCCTTATCTTTATCATGAGGATCAAAGCAATGATGCATTATATATAAAGCACTTAAAAGTTTCAAAGTTCTAAATAAACTGATTTTCATAATTCAAGAGTAAGCATATGAATATATCAATCTATTCAATAAACATTCACTAAGCAATTAGCATGAAAGGCATCATTCTAGGTACTAGAGAAACCAAGACAAAACTACCATGCTGTTCCTGGCCTGAATGAGCTTTTATTTTACTGGGGAGGACGTGGGAGGGGTGAAAAATGGTATGTGTACAGATAAGTATAATGCCACCAAGGCTATGATGGGGGCAAAACAGAGATCCAGACAAGGTACTCTAGAAAAACTGTACAGTATCCAAATAACCTAAGCTTGGAAGGGGCCTTGGAAACCAAGCAAGTGATATTCACCAAACTTCTCAGGGTCTCATTTTCCTCATAGGGCTTGAGTTTGAACCCAAGTCCTCAGACCCCAAATTCAATGTTCTTTCCAGTGTATCATGCTGTTATAAGGATTGAATAGGAAATGTGTATAAAGCGCCTCATAAACTTTAAAGTATCATATAAATGCCAGCTAGTATTTCCATTATCAGGATAGGAAAGAGAAGTCAGCACAGATGAAACTCTCATTGACTTCCTAGCCATGCATCTTGCCTAGCACCCCCTGTATCTGACTTAATGACAAACAGCAGAGTTCCAGGGAGCATTTTTTCTAAGATACATAATTCATTAGGTTGATGACCAAACTTGCCCACCAGTGCTAATTCAAACCACTAGAGTATCATTATTCCAATGCAAAACACTACATCAGTGTTCCCTGAAAGAGTTCATTTAGCAGCCAAAATGCCAACCAACTGGTAGGATCATAAATAGTTTGGGAGGTGCGTTAAGGCAATTATTTTAAAATGCATACGATTCAATGCCTTGACTTTAGAGCAAGAGAAAGATGTGCTTCATAAGAGGAGAAGGAGATGAGGTTCTCTTGGCTCTCTTTGGTGTTTCAGAACACGTTCCCTTCAATGGAGCCATGACCTCATTGATGCAGTGCAGACTGAAGCTCATCTATGCTTTTTCATCCTATGCAATACTTGTCTATGCCCTTCCCTAAGTCTTCAGGGAGAATGGACCCAATGCACTGGAGGCCCCTCTATCAATCCTTTAATACTTCTCAGAAAAAAGGTGACACATTAGAGCTGATCCTTTGCTCCTGATAGATATATGATCAGCTCACCTCTTTTCCCAGTGGCTTTGAAAATGTCTTTTATGGACTTTCTTTAAAACAGTCTTCCCTGTTCAAAGACTGGAGTTCTACAAGGGACCTTAGGGGTCACCTTTTTGAACCCTATCATATTACAAATAAGGAAACTGAGACCCAAGTAAGTTAAATGGTTTACTAACAACACCTAGGCAGTGAGAGGTAGGATTTGAAACTAGGCTCTCTGAATCCAAATCCATTTCTTTTTCTACTGTACCACCACAACTCATTTATCCCAACCTCCAATCATTCACTTCTTCATTGGCCTTTGGGTTACCTGGAGTTTTTTTATTATTATTATTATTCCAAGGGTTTCAAAATAAGAAACTGAAAATTATGCTAACAGCTAAGGTTAGAGAAGTTGGTCACAAGAAAATGTGATGAACCATCCCAGGTACAAGGCCACTGAATTAAATTGTGGCTCAGGGATCAGCATTTACAATCGAAGAGTTATAAGAAAAAGAAAAGAAAAAAATCTCCAGGCAGGCCCTGCTGTCACATTATACTGCACACTCACATCCACAGACTGAAACCTATGGCCATCAAAGGAAGGTCATGAAGAGGAATGAACGATCTGTCTTCTGTGTTTTTCCAGGTCATTATAACTCAACATAGGTAGAAGGAGAGACTTCACAAGGTCACCTTTGTAAAGAATTACTGAAACCTCTTATTGTTGAATAGCTAGATCTATTGTCGAAAGAAAACCCACTCAGTGCCAAAACTGACCTAATTTCTTAAAGACTGATCTCATTATAGAAGAATGCTGTGCATAGCATCATAAAATTTATATCACATTTTAAAAAATACTGTCATTTTTTTAATATATTTGCGAAATGTTAAGACTAGAAGGTCCCTTACTTGGAATAAAGTATAGGACTGTCAGTAGACATAGACAGAAAATGGGTAGCAGTTCAGAAGGGATGGAAGGAGCTCTGCACTTCTACTTTTATGCACATGTTGCTTCCCCCAATAGAATGTAAGCTCCATGAAGGCAAGAACTGTTTCATTTTTGTCTTTGAATCCCCAGAACATACCATGTTGTCTGATGCTTAATAAAGGCATGTTGGAAGACTGATTCCCAGTTTTACCACTTACTGCTTGTATAACCTTGGGAAAACCAGAATATTTCTCTGTACCTCAGTTTCCTTATCCAGCTAATGAGAGTCTTAGCCTAGGAAACCCTAAGGTTTCTTCTAGCTCCATCCTTCTATCCAACAAATTTATGTAAGTTGCTCAAGGTGACACAAATTATTACTGGTAGGGACAGACCAGTCTCCTAACCTCAAATCCTCATTTTTTTTACTACTCCATGTCATTCCTCTTCTGTACCATGCCTCTAGCACAAAAGAGGGCTCTGCAATTCAAAAAAAATCCTCTTATAGGGCTATAGAGGGGGGGAGGCAGAATCAAGATGGCAGCATAGAAGCAGGAGAACTCTGGGAGCTCCTCACATAACCACCTCAAATACCTATAAAATATGACTCTAAACAAATTTTAGAGCTCCATAACCCACAAAACAACAGAGAAACAAGCCTCCCACTGAAGGCATCCCAAAAGGTGGACAGGAAGGGCTCATCACAAAGAGGTGAGAGCCAAAACCAGTCAGGCCTGAAACCTCAACTGTGGCCCCAGAGTGGCCAGGACAAGCTGCAGCTGGAGCACTTGGGAAACTGGATCACCAGCAGCTGTGGCAGTTCCAATCCATAAGAAACAAGGACAAAGTAAAAGGTCAGTGGAACTCAGCTAAATTTGGGGGAAAGGAGTGGGTCCAGCCATCTGCCTCCAGGGCAGGAAAGCAGCAGAAGCTGCCAGCCTTAAGATTGCAGGGGGGGGGGGCGGCAAGCAACCATTCAGAGACTAAGTGCTCTTGCCTTAACCTTCCTGGATCAAGATTGCAATCTTGGGTGGTGGTCTTGAGGTGCGTGACCAGTAAGCCAAAGCAGGTGGGGGCTGCAGAGATGGGGGCCTCATAATAGCTCTGGCAGCTGTGAAAACCCCAGCAATTTGGGACAAAGTGTTCCCCTCTGAAAGCAGAGTTCTAGTGAGGCCAAAAGTCAAGTAATTGACTGGCAACATGAGCAGGCAAAGGAGATAAAACAGCAATCCAATTTTAGATTCCTTTTTTGGGGACAAAAAGGATCAAAGCATGGAACAGTAGAAAGACAACACAGTCAGAACTCCTCCACCAAAAGCTTCCAAGAAAAATGTAAGTTGGTTACAAGCCATAGAGGAGCTTAGAAAGGATTTTGAAAACCACGTAAGAGAAGTGGAAGAAAAATTGGAAGAGAAATGAGAATGATTCAAGAAAATCATGAAAAAAAAATCAACAACCTGACTGAAGAAAATAACACCTTAAAAATAGATTAACTCAAATGGCAAAAGAGGCCCAAAAAGCCAATGAGGAGAAGAATGCCTTAAAAATTCAAATTTGCCAGACTGAAAAAGAATCTTAAAAGCTCACTGAAGAGAATAATTCCTTCAGAATTAGAGTTGAGCAAATGGAAGCAAATGACTTTATGAGAAATCAAGATACTATTAAAGAGATCCAAACAAATGAAAAAATAGAAGGCAATGTGAAATATCTCCCTGAAAAAACCACTGACCTGGAAAGTAGATCCAGAACAGACAATTTTAAAATTATTGGACTCCCTGAAAACCATGATCAAAAAAGAACCTAGAAAGCATCCTTCAAGAAATTGTCAAGGAAAATTGCCCAGATATTTTAGAATCAGAGGGCAAAACAGAACTTGAAAGAATTCACCAATCACATTTTGGAAAAGATCCCAAAAAGAAAACTTCTAGAAATGTTATAGCCAAGTTCCAGAGTCCCCAGATCAAGGAGAAAATATTACAAGCTTCCAAGAAGAAACAATTTGAATACAGTGGAAACACAATCAAGAAAACACCCAGGATCTAGCAGCTTCTACATTAAGGGATCAAAGGGCCTGGAACATGATATTCCAGAGATCAAGGAAGCTAGGATTAAAATCAAGAATCACCTACCCAGCAAAATTGAGTATAATGTGCCAGGGGAAAATATGGTCATTCAATGAGGTGGAGGGCTTTCAAGCATTCCTGATGAAAAAAACAGAACTGAACAGAAAATTTGACATTCAAATACAAGAAGCAT
>CM053593.1:36409156-36487342 GCA_028646575.1 Pseudocheirus occidentalis | reverse complement strand
GTCATTCAATGAGGTGGAGGGCTTTCAAGCATTCCTGATGAAAAAAACAGAACTGAACAGAAAATTTGACATTCAAATACAAGAAGCATGAGAAATAAACATGGAAAACTATTCATAAGGAACTTATCAAAGTTGAATTATTTACATGCCAACATGGAAAAATGATAATTGTAACTTATGAAACTTTTCTCAGTATGAGGATAGTTGAAGGGAATATAAATGTATATATATATATGTATGTATATATATATGTATATATATGTGTGTGTATATATATGTCCATATAGGAGGGTATATATGCGTATGAATACATATGTGTGTATATGTGTGTACATAGACAGAGGGCACAGGATCAATTGAATAGGATGGGATAATATTTTAAAAAGTGAAATTGAGAGGTGAGACAGGAATAGAATGAGAGAAGACAGGGTGAGACAGAATGGGAGTAATCCTCTCATATAGAAGAAGCAAGGGATAACTGTTACAATGGAGGGGAAGAACAGGAAGGCAAAAGAGAATGGATCAGCCTTACTCTCACTGAATTTGTCTTAGGGAAGGGAATGACATACACCCTAAATCAGGTATCTTGGCCTACAGGAGAGGAGAGGGGAAGGGGATGAGAGGGAGGATGATGGAAGGGAGAGCAGGATGGAGGAGGGTTGTTAGAAGCACACACTTCTGTAGAGTGACAGGGACAAAGTAGAGAATAGAACAAAGAGGGGGGTGGGATAGGACGGAGGGATATATAATATATAGTCAGCCTTTCACAGTATGTCCATTGTAGAGATGTTCTGCATAACTACACATGTACTGCCTGTATTGAATTGCTTGTCTTTCCACAGTGGGTGGGTGATGAGGGAGGAAGGGAAAGAATCTAGAATTTAACGTTCTAAAATCAAATGTTAAAAATATATTATTATCATTTTTTTATTATTTACATGCAACTTGGAAATAAGATATACAGGCACTGGGGTAGGGAGATCCATCTTGCCCTACCAGAAAATCAAGAGGAGTGATAGGGGAGGATATAGGAGAGCACAGATTGGGGGAGAGGGTATACAGTGGGATCACTGTTTGGGGATGGTGGGTAGAAGAAAGACAAGGAGAAAATTTGTAAATCAAAATCTTGTGGAAATGAATGATGCAAACTAAAAATAAACAAAAGTAATTGGGGATAAAAAAGAAATCCTCTTATAAAAACGCAATTGTAACTGCTCATTTTTTTTCATGAAATCATCATCCTGGTACAACTGTAGGCCAACACTTAACCTCTCAAATGTAAACTGAAGAGGCTGGATTCAATGACCTCCAAGGTACCCTATAGTCTAAATCTACAATCCTCTGATAAGACATGAGATCATCTAATGTGGCTCCTCCTTCTATTATGGACATAAAAAGTGACAGTCATCTTTTAGAGACTTGAATTAAATCTTCTCTTTCTTGCCTCCAATTTAATCGTGGAACGTAAAAAAAAGGGCAGAGATCAGGATCTTAAATAGTGAGATTGTCAAGTATACACTAAAATTACATAAAACTTCAAAAGGCATCATTTCCCTCTCCCCTCCACTCATATCTCCATGAATTCTATTCTCTGAACACTGATACAGTCTTACAGGTATAAGGTATTTACAACCATTTATACATATGCCTTTTATTGGACTTTCAACCCCATTTCTCCTATTTGAAAGTCAAAACTCATCAAGTAACCACTTTAAGCTCATCACTGCATTAGGTAACATGGTTGGAAGAAACCCTTCATTCCTAGATCTCACTTTAAATCTAGCTGGGGGTTATACAACATAAGTATATGAAAGTAGAGCCAATAGTTGAAAAGCTCTATTTAAGTGAGCACAATTACTCTGAGCTCCCTCCTCTGGGCTTCTCTTGACACTTTTTGTCTTTGCTATTTGTTTGGCATTTCATCATACAATGTTCTGTGGCACCTCTCATATCATTCTAGGAAACATATTTCTTTTGTATTGTGCTATTATTTATGAGCTGTATGACTATTAGCACCTTGTGCCCTCTTGAGAGGGAATGGGGAAGACATGGCACATGGTGTCCTGTGGAAAATCCTTCTTTTACGCAAGGGTGAGGGGTGTTGCAAATCCTCTGGTCCAGAGGTAAGAGTGTACTCACTGTACCAAACCCTGAATACTACAGAGACTACAAAATAGGATCTACAGAGTTTAATTTCACAATCTATATGGGAAAAACCAAGTGTGTAAAGAATGCCTATTATACAGACCATGATAAGATAGTTGGAGGGATTTCCTAGCAAGCTAAGCTCTCAGCACATAAGCTGAGCCCAGATTTGAAGAAGAGGAAGTGAGTGGAGGAAATGAAATACAGAAAGCTGAACACTATCTTCAAAGATCCTGAGCTACTCACGGACACAAAAAAGCCATTTTGTAAACAAATATTCTTCAGATGATGCAATATGTTTGAAAATCATGGACCACTACAATTTTCAAGGAATCAAAATTAGACGTGACCCAAAAGGGACATGGAAAGATGCATGGCAAGTTTAAGTAGACCACAACATATCAACAACTTGGGTATGAGACATTATCTAGAAGGTCAATAATCAGACAAAGAAGTGGGAGAGCCACATAGCAAGAGCAAATCCAAATGCTACACAGTGGGATTTACACAATGTTAATGGAACAAGGAGTGGGCCCCATATATATGAAGTGTACACCCTATTGAGAATGTATGATCAGAACTGTTTGAGAATTTGGTAGAATGTGAAGATATGGAAGCATCATATTCCGCACCACTGTGGAGAACAGCCACACTGATGAGATCATGGATCCACTGAAGTAATTTATCTATAACCAATTATTGCTTAGAGGCACCATAACATATTTGAAAGAGCAGTGGACTTAGAACCCTTAGAAATGGATTTGAATTCTGGCTCTGTCATTTAGTAGCTGTGGAAACAATGGCACATAACCTAACTCTTCTGTGCTACACTAGTTCCATTTTACAGATGAGAAAACTAATACCATCTCTCCTCATGGAGTTGTAAAGAAAGCACTTTATTTATCTTGTTGTCATTACCATTTTTTAAAGTTTTGCCATGCATGCCTTATCTCCTCAACCATACTTGAGTTCCTTAAAGTCAAGGAGTTATGTACGTACTTCCTTATATCCATCATAGCAATTAACCCAAGGTTGCACAAATATCTGTCATTTAACAGATTCCTGTAGAATTCTCAGAGTTGGAAGGCTGCTTCATCTAATGGTACCACTGCATCCTAATCACAAGTCCCCTCCATGATGTTCCAATGAAAGGGGCATCCAAACTCTGCCTTTTTCATTTTCTTATAGCTTCAGTTATGAGGAGCTCTGACTTCATTCATCAACATCTCTCTTGCTGTAATTTTCACCTAGTTCTAATCTCTGGAGTCTGATACAACATTTCTAATAATATCTCCAATAGGTTAAACCTTCAAATATTTTAGGAGAGCCAATAACCTCCCCCCAATTCTTCTCTCAAAAGTTCCTTCAATTGACTGACATATGGCCAACTTTCACATGTTCTTACCATCCTTGACAAAACTCTTCTTTATAAAGGTCAGTATGAAAATTATGCCTCCTAAAATGCTGCATTGAACAGAACCAAATTCTCCAGATGAGTCTGGATAGCCCAAAGTATGGTGAAACTATCCCCTGCAACATCTTGGCCATGATTAATGTAGTAATTGAATAATTCTATTGGGTCACCTATTCAAATCGTTTTCTATAGTTGTCGAGTCAGCATAGCTGAGTTCCAGGTACAGCCTGTTCCCATGGGACTTAAAGTATCTGGTTATCTAATTTTTTCAATTCAGTGCTAAAATATACACATAGGTGATGATGTTCTGTGGCAATCCACATCTCCCACTTATATACAATAGAAACCCATCAAAAGCTTATAATCATGTGGGTACATTTTCACTTCAGATTAAATCCTTCCCAATGAAATATAACCACATGAAATAAAACTCTAATAAAATAGTTAGCCTGTAAGAAAGGTGTTAGTCCTATTCTACACCACCAGAATTAAAAAGAGGGCTACACATTATTAAAAATGACCTTCAAAACACCAAACCTAACGGCCTTTTCTCAATATTTATAATGCTTGCTCTTTCAGGAACATGACACTACAGCTCACCTGGCTCACTGTGACAATCTCCTATTTTCTCTCTGACTTTTCTAAAATCTATTCCTCCCCTTAGCTGCCTCCTGTTCACCAAGTCTCCAACTTGACTCTTCCTCTCCTTTATTTTTTATACCCTCTCTATTGGTGATTTTATCCATTCTCTTTCACAACCATAAACATCACCTCTATACACATGATCCCCAAATCTATACCTATAACACTTATTTTTTCCCAAATTCTAGACTTAAATTCCATTAAAAGTCTGTTCAGTTTCTTGTCAATGGTACTACTCGCACTCAAAACTTTATAGCCATCTTCACCACCTCTCTCTTTCTTTATTCCTCATATCCATTCACAAGCAAGATCCATTTGGATCTATCAACACAATTGTTTTCACATGCCTTCCTTTATACCAAGTTACTACCATTGTTCAGGACTTGACCTACGTTATTTCACTAGTCTGCTAATTATTCCTTTCCTTCAAACCTTCCTTTCCAGGCCTGTCTACATAGTGCTGACAAGTTTAGTTTCCTTATTGTACAGCATTACTCAAGTGCTCAAAAGTATATAAATTGTTTCCTGTTTCTTACAAATTCCTAGCCTTATGTTCCACATGCTTTGGCAGGGGAAGAGAGAAGGAGGTCAGGGGGCAGCAGCAAGAGAAGGATGGTGGAAGACAAATGAGACACTTCTGTACCCTCAAGGGGCCTATAACTTAGTTGGTAAGAGAGGACAATGAGGCTCCAACTATTCTTTCCAGCCTTTATCTCACCCTGATTCTCCTTAGGTTCTCCAAACTCTAACTAAACCAGCCTACTTATCACTCCCCAACTACATTCCAGGCTTGTTTACCTTGAGCACCTGTGCTCACAAAAGCACCCATCCCTTGCCCTCTTACACATTACCACTCATTGAAATTCTACAAAATCTAAAGCCTGGCCTCAAATACTCTCACTTTGATAAAAGCCCTCCTTGATCCCTTCCCAAGAACAGGAAATCACCTCTAGCTTCCCGTATTTCTGACACATGCTGAGCATGGTGCCTGGCACATAGTAAATCCCTTAGACATGCTTCTTCCTTCATTATTTTCTCATCCTCTAAAAGCCCAATGTGTGCTTTGCTAATGGTCTTTTACTGCCTACTGTGTATTACAGCTATTTGTGTGGCTTGGATCCTATCCTCACTGTATTTGATCAAAGATGACTTTTTGGGAGGAGGGAGGTAGAGGAGAGGAATGGTCTACATTTCTGCTTTAATCATTGTGGGGGCTCCAGGGTGAGAAACTCCCTCTACCAATCAATGGCATTCATTAATAGTTGCTCTGTAACTTTTATGGTCCAAGGTTGTCTCAGGCACCTAGAGGTGAAGGGATTAGCCCCAGGGTAAAAAATGCCAATATGTGGCAAAGGAAGGTCCTTAAACCCAATTCTTCCAGATTCTAAAGCTGCCTTTCCATCCATTATACCCACTGTCATACTGCCCACCACACCCAGCAGTGCCTGACAGGCATTTAATCAGTGTTTGCTGATTACTAAATGAATGTCTTTTTACATCACTTTTTGCCATATAAAACTAGATCCCAAAATCAGGAAAATGAGTTTCTTTTTAGAGAAGTCTATACAACTTTTATTAAACATGAAACATTTATAGTAGAAAGAGGGAAGAAAAAAGAGGGATACAAAACTGCAATGGGGGGGAAATGTATCTAATAACAAAGAACTAAGAATGAACATCAACTATTAATCAATTTCAGTACAGCCTGAACTGGCAATATACAAATCAATATATCTAAAACCTGATAACCCTTCATTTTCTAAGAAAATTAATGGAAATTACAGCGAAAATAAATGGCAAAAAAATGTAGCTCTTTATTCTTTGAACAAAATCTTTCTTGTTTCGTAAGGCTGGCATAGAGACAAATCATTCTGTTACGGTACCAGTTGTGGAGCAATGTTTTAAAATTCAGAATGCGTACATGCATTGTGTTGTAACGCTGTTTGTGCTCATACTGCAGCATTTGCAGGAGTGTCCAAAGAACCCAGATGCCTCTCTGATATGGTTATGTCCCCAGCTCCAGTGAAGGAGCTCTCTCCCTGTCTTAGCCCCTTGTGATGGTGGCTGTTAAGACCCTCTGCCTTGGTGCCACCATGCAATACAGGCTCTGCGTTACAGCTGTTATCTATCCAGATGGCTTTCACTTGACTGAATAAATATCAATCCCCTGCTCTTAGGGATGATGGGTTCACAAGGGAAAGAATAAATGACTGTTTGGGGGCTGAATTATCTGAATTGGCTGCCAGCTTACAAGGATTCATTACATATTTTGTATCATCTTAGCTCTACATAGAGGGTCTTATTGAGATGAGCAAGGAGAAAGAAGAATTATATTTTACATGCTTTTTTTCATTTGTGTGTTTTTACTTTCTATTTAACACAATGAATAACATGACAAAACCATAAATACTTCAAAAATTAGAAAGACTACTTATTCTGTTTCCATTTTTGAAAAACAACTTGTGAGTCTGTTTCAGTACCTTAAGACATCTTAGACTCTCTATAGCAGCAGTTCTCAACCTGTGAGGTGCAACCCCTTTGGGGATCAAATGACCCTTTCACAGGGGTCACCTAAGACCATCATAAAACACATATTTATGATGGTCTTGGGAACCAAGACACCACTCCTCTATACATCTCCAGGCGGAACCGCCCACACACAGATACACTCACATACGTATTAAAGGGTCACGGCATTAAGAAGTTTGAGAACCACTGGTCTATAAGATGCCAAACCACTAAATCCTTGGGAGATATGTAATCAACTGCTGAAATTTTTCAGTTTTGGGTGGATGTTTGATATTGTATGCTTGACTGTATGGTATAACAAAAGAACTTAGGGACTGAAGTCAGGAGAAACATGCATCTAGGCCTGCCTCCACTATGGGCTCTAAAACCCATCATGTATATGAAACCCATCATCTCTCTAAGTCCTCATTCCTTCATCAGAAATACTGAGATAATAATAACAACAACTGTATCTTTATCTCACGGGATTCTTCAAGGATCAAATGAGGTAATGTATGCAGAGTCCTTTGCAAACCACAAATCAGTAAGTTAATCAACAACCCCATTTACTAAGTACTTACTCTGGGCCAGGCACAAGACAGCTGTTATTATTTTGAAGGACAGGAATAAAATGAAGGCCTGTCCTACTACATTGGCAAATGGAATTCCCACATGAGCAAACTCCCTCTACCAGTGGAATTGGCACTTTTTCTGCTAATAATAATCTTAGAGGGTTACCTAAAGCAGTGAGAAGTTAAATGACTTACCCAGCCAGGGTCACAAAGTCTGCTTGTCTGAGGCAGGCCTTAAACCCCAAGCTTCAAACGCAGCTGTCCGGACATTCCATCACACTGCCCCCTATCTCTTTATTTCATCATTTCATTGTAAATATAATATTAATTTTTTGTTTTTACAGAGTGAGCATCCATACGGATGAGTGCCTGTCATTTGGCAGCTTATTAACTAGAATCTTCCATTAAATGATACCCTTTTGCCCCTGAAATCCAACAACAACTGCAGTGAACAACAACCCCAAGATGCCACAAAAATCCTTAAATATATTCTGAGTCATTAAAAATTGAATAATGCTCAATGTCATTTTGACACGATAGGTGACTTCATATAGCGCTTCTACACTTTGCAACATGCTTTAAAGACATCTTCTCATTTGATTTTTATTATATGTCCATGGTTCTGTACTGTAGTTCTTTGAAAACTGGTAATTCCACAGAGGGTGAGATAATTGTCATTACAGAATGTCTGATTAACCAGAAGCCCCCTTCCCCAGCTCTCCCACTTGTTCAAACTGTAGTGGCCAATGGCATCCATCCAAAGTTATACTCACTAAGCTCAAATTGCCTCTTCAACTATATTCAATGGTGAAAAAATGTTCACTGAGAGCCTACTATGTGCTATCATACTAATGAGAAAATCAATATAATTTGACATTTTATTTATGAAATTTAATGCCATATAAACATTAACTTCAAAAAGACTTTGGTCTAAAGGGTAAACATTTTCACATTAATAATAAGCAGCTGAATTTAAAAAAAATCAACATGACTTGTTCTATAGGGTCAAAAATGCAGCCAACCACAAATAGCAATAAGTTAAAACTACAAGCCATTCTTTTAACAACAGCTCACATGAATCTCTCTCTGATCTGTCATAAAAACAAAAATATTAATTATCAGTTTGGGGGGTTTGCTGCTGTGCAGCTAGGTGGTGCTATGGATGGAGCACTGAGCCTGGTGTCAGAAAGATCCATTTTCCTAAGTTCAAATCTGACCTCAGACACTTAGTACCTATGTGACCCTGACAAGTCACTGAGCCCTCTTTGCCTCTATTTTCCTGTTCTGTCAAATGATTTAGCGAAGGAAACGGCAAACCACTCCAGTATCTTTGCCAAGAAAACCTCAAATGGGATCTTTAAAACTTTAAAAACACTTTAAACTTGAAAACAACTTTAAAAGTTCAACCTTTGTTATGAAATTCTACTTTCCTTCTTAGTGATAGGGTCACAGAATTCAAATTTTAGGTTCATTTCAGGGGTGCTAGCCACAAGCGATGCTAATAAGAATGACAAATAAGTAAGGATTTCACTTGTAGCAAGTATGAAGAGGAAGAAGGATTCTTTGACAGCTTCACCTAAACTGGATAATACCGATCTTTCTTAAACTGCCAAGTGGCTTTTCTAAGTCCAAAGGGCAAACTGGTCTCCCTTTGACATGGTTTAAAAAAAAGGTTTGAAGAATATGTCTTCACTAGACATGCTATCAGGGAAAATTAATTGTTTCTTAAAAAGAAAGAAGACAAGCTTCTAAGTTAAAACAGAGATGAAAAAGAATCTGAAAAGGCAGGAGTTTATTTAAAAAGCCTGACCCGTATGAGGAGGCTGAGTAGACAAAGAATGCGACCCAGAAGAAAAACAATCACTAATATTCACAGCTAAGTAACAGATACAAATCTTTTCCTGATGAAGAAGCTATACTCACTAAGGAGAAAACAGTGGCATGTCTTCCAAGAAAGGATGATGTAGATCCACAGGGGCATCAGGTGAAGGCACATCCAGCACGGTGGGCTGCTGACTCCCTGAGAAGGCATCTGAATGCCAACCTGACATCAAAAAGAGAGGTCTTCTGTCTTCCTGGGGCAAAGACTTGATGGAGAACTGCCTATGAGTTATCAAAATGATAACTATTATCCACTTATTGTATTAGCCAAAGGGCTACAACCCAAAACAATGCCTCGCATTGGCAACGACCAATAGAATGCCTAAAGGACTGAAATCTACAATATCTATCAGAGACAGATGGAAAGGAAGGGAGAGGAAGAGAGACAGAGAGATAGAGAATGACACCAACCTACTATTTTGGCTAGAATCAAGTGGGGAAGTAGAAAGTTAACATACACACATACATCATACACACATACACATACATATATGTGTGTGTTTATGTGTATTGATATATAAACCAATTCTAAAAAGACAGAAGGTAATGGTGTCAGTTACAATTATAATTGTGATTCAAAGATGAGGAAGCACAAAGACTTTTTAATATTGTTGCTTGATCTATGTGGATACACATGATAATTCTAGGATAAATTTAGAAAGTCATCACTAATGCCAGAAAGAATATTGTATTGAAAGTCAAGAGTTCCTGGGTTCAAATCCCAGTTTTGCCACTAATGGCACTGGGAGACTCACACAACCACCGTGTGCTTCTGTTTGTTCATCTCTCAGGATGGTTACAAGTATATAGCTCTGATTCATGATTACAGAATATTTGGCAACTGAAGGTCTTAGAAACAGAGGTGGTGCTTCCATCACTGTGTTTATCAAAAAGCAAGGGCTTCGCACACATAGACACAAAAAGGAAATTCTGAAATTAACAGTAGGTTAAGATGATGATGCCTATAAAAAGACTTTGAGATTATAGATTTTCAAACCACAGTTTAAAAATACAGGAATAATGGGTTCTTGCCCAAGGATGAACTATGCCCTATAAGGGCTAATAAAAGTATACTGAACTAATGTCATGCAAATATAATTAAAAGACTTTTAAAAAGCAGAAGAAAATTCCCTATGTATAATCCATGAAGTTTGATGCAACACTAGGTTAGATGATAGAGTTAAGATCCAAAAGTATTTTTGATGAGTTATAACTCTAAGTCAAATCTATTAAGATTGAAATTTAGTCTATCCGTCAACAAGAGTTTATTAAGCACCTATTATTGCCAGGCTAAGTAGCATGGATACAAAGAAAGACAAGAGAGTCCCTGCTCTTAAAGACCTTAATAGGGATCAATATAATGTCTTACATTAGGGTTCAGGAATTAACTTCCCAAGTGCAAAATAATGATGATGGTGACAATGATAAGCTAAATTTTATAAAGCATTTCAGGCTTTGCAAATCATTTAGGTTTAATGATATAGTAATTTGTCTAAAAACGGTCTGGGTGCTTTCAGTTCAAGTGCTCTCAGTACAAGTCAATAATATGGAATTACAGCTAAAAGACCTGATGCAGTCTGAGGCTATATTAAGGGAATCATAGTTTTGAGGACTGGGAGATGACTGTCCTCCTGTACAAAACATATTTGGAATATTATGTTCAAATAGGTAGAACTTGCTGAAAAGGGCACTGATAAACTAAAAGATCTTTCAGAGGAGAATTATCAGAATTAAATTAAATAATTAATACCTTAAGATCATCAACTAATGAAGTATGACTGGAAGTAGCAATAATGTTGAACCTGGAGAAGAAATTATTGTGTGGGACCCAAGAGCTGTGTTCAAGTCTTTTAAGGGCTGTTATATGGAAGAGATATGAAGCCTTTTCTGCTTCGCCCCAGACTGGAGAGAAAGAGGAGCAATGGGTAGAAGATGCAAAAAGGCAGATTTTGGCTTGGTTTAAAGAAAATGTATTGTTGATCATGGCCATGCAGAAATGGAACAGGTTGTCTCTAAAGGAGGCAGGTTCATACTCGGCAGAGGTCTTCGGGCAATGGTTAGATGGCAATTTGTCCAGTATGACACAGTACCCAACATCTTTTACAGAGTTCATTCTTGTTCATTAAGTGTTGGATAAAAAACTTCAAGCTCTACTTCAACTCAATTTCTGGTGATTCTGTGAAGGAACGTGAAGAGTTATGCAGTTTAAGAGTGCCAGAATCACTTCTACAGTATCTGCAACAGATGGTCACCCTCTGCTTCAACAGTTATAATGAGGGGGACCTTCACTGCCATAAAGTCAGGGGGCAATCCAAATGCAGCCAAAGTTGATAGCCTTGATTAGTGGATATAGATTAGTATATATAGGCATATAGATTAGTAATTATTGATATTCTCTTGCCTCTGCCTTTTTTAGAATAGACAAGGTACAAGAATTTTTTTCCAGAGATTTGGTTATCTTCCTCTTCATCAGGTACATTACATTGTATATTGGTCCTTTGATGCCCTCATAATTAAACAAGCTTGAAAATGTTGCAGTTAAATGATAGAGAGCCTTAAATGGCAGACCAACAAGGTTGTATTTTATCTTATTGATGGTATGAAACTACTCAGGGTTTTTTTAATAGATTACTGATAAAAGTCAGAACCATGCATTGTAATCATTATTTTTTATTGTGTTGTGAGAGACGGATGAAAAAAGGGAGAGGCAGGAGATCAGTTAGGAGGATTCTGGAATAACAATCCAAACAATACTATGAAGGTAGAATTGACTGGAATGAGGCACTGAATTGTAGGGTTTTGTAAAGGATGATGGATGGAAAGGGAAGAAGTAGAAGAAAAATTAGGTTTGGATGATTGTGAAAATAGTTGGTGTCATCAATAGGTGACAGAATAACAGAAATAAGGAAGTTGAGAGGAGATAATGAGTTTGATTTTGGAATGGTAGAGTTTGTGGGACTGGTATTACATCAAGGTAGAGAAATCCCTCAGGCAGCTAAACGTGTTATTCTGAAGATCAGGGAAGCTAATGACGAAGAGAACAGATAGCAGGTTTCTAGAATGTACACCTTTCCCTCTAGAGATCTGCAAGTTCCTCCAATTCATTTTTCATTATGTTTTAGAAAATATGACAAGGATATGCCTTTAAAACAGCATAACCAATGACAATTTCTTAGATTTTACTGGAGAATACAGGAAGACAGAGGCAAAAATGTTAAAAACTGATTATCTTGGAACCATAGAGAGATTTTAGACAAAATTAATGTTAAAGAGCAGCAAATAAATGCTACAACCTTGTTCTGGAAAGACCCATATTTCAAATGTATCCACGTTCTGAATGTTTCAGTGAAATTAATAAAAATGCTCCTAAATCCTGCACAGCTTTTTGAAAGGCAGGTCTTAGACCAGTGATCAGTAAGAAAACGATCCAGTGTCTGGTACTTACAATCTGTCTAGAAGCATTAGGCAGGCTATAATTCTCTCACTCACCCTGAGAGCAAGACTACGGCTATCACTGACTCAGCCCAGAATAATGAACTTTAATTGGGCTATTATATGTACCTTATATCTGCTCTGAGTGTGTCATATTCAATTTTTTTTCAAAAGTTGAGAAAATCTCAGTTACATTTTAAGAGGAAAAAAACAAATCATAGAATATGATTTATATATTTTATCATCTTGCATAGAATAAACATAAACGCCTTTAAATGTTTTATAAAATCTCTCTGTGAACACAGACTGTGGTTCCTCACGCAGGACACAGGAGTTATGATTGTAAATTATATCAGCTGTGATTTTCTTCTGACACTTGCAATGTTTCCTATGCTACCTTTGAAACTAAGACTCCCAAAGCAAATTGCAATACAAACTGATGGATTCTAGGACACTGACCAGGTCTCAGATCACCAAGCAATAAATGAATCACTGATGCCAGTTATACTTATATGAGATAATTCAACAAGCTATCTCGAGACATAAAGTGAATGCTATCCACCCCAAAAATCAGAGAAAAGGACAGAGGGAGAAAATCAGATAAGGACCAGGTTTATTAAAAAGAAATATTCCCTTTAAAAATGACCAAAAGGCAGCCAAATTCACTAGGAGGTGATTGATCTGAAGCAAGAGATCTCCCCTAACAAGTGTGGGAGCAGCTCACTCTCACTTTAAGGGATGAAATTCATACTTCAATTTCCCCGAAAGCTATTCCGGGGGAGTGGGAAAAGACACTCCAGGGTCCTCTCTCTTTGTTCCCGGCTGATAAATGAGTGTAGCCAAAACCAGACAAATGATGATATGACACCATGAGTACAACAAAACATTGTACTTTTATAAATAGGTTTCTATAAATATCAAGGAGAGTGAGTGGAATTCTGAGTAGTATTCAATATGCATTTTCAAATTAGAAACAAAAAGAACTTCAAATTGATAAAGGTTTCTAAAGGACCAACAGCTCCATACAATTACAGATGAACCCCTACAAACAAATAAGTGGTATGACCAAAAAAAATGGTTTGTGAGTTATTTGTTGGAAGGGTAAAATGTATTTGCCATTAGAAACAATCTTATAAATAGTGGTTGGCTTCACTGGCTAGATTGCAAAATGCTACTTAATCAATAATGTAGTTAGAACCAACGGCTCTTGCTAAGTCCAGGGTCCTAATAGTGTGGGACCATGTGGTGGAGGAGTTCACAAGAGGTGAAATTTAACCCCTGGCACCATTACCCTTTCTTCACTCTGTATCTCTTTCTCATCTCTTACAGTTCCTCTCCCAAGGTCCCCAAGTACCCATAAGCTTCCTGAATCCATCTCCCCCAAAGGGCTCTGTGACCCTCCCCTGCAATCATAATTCCCAATACTGAGCTGCCAGCCTCAGCTTGCTATACATCATTTTAAGTCAGAGGCTTGTAAATTGGGGACAGCCTGTACTGTAATCTACTCCTCAAATTCAGTTTACTAGTTACAAGTTTTACACATAATTTTAACGAAGAGTCTGTGGAAACAAAATCCAATTCCTGTTCAACACCACCTGTTCGATCATTCTTAATGTTCTATTACTTCCATCGCTGCCTAAAATTATTAAAAACATGATTGAAATGCTATCAACAACCTCTTTATTATTCTATTTTCCTCTGCAATGTCACTGTAGAATTGGAAAAGGGATACACCAGTGCACTTGAGGTTGTTGTGGTCATTGCTGCTGTTGTTTTTGTTTCTTGGATCACCATGACCAAAGAATCCATTGCCACATGGCCAGCCTACAAGTGGTGAGCCTCTCCATACTTAGCTAAGTTGGCCCTTAGAAAGCAGTCAGTAACTAAGATCATATAATGAGGCATCAGAATATGGTTTTTGTTCCACTTCTAATAAATTTAAACCAGTGAAATAGCTTACGTTTCCTTCAGTGCTTAAGAAACATGACTACTAGATTTAAACCAGATTAAAATTCTGCTTTATCACATCTCACTACTACCATGCATTTTGTAACAACGTAGGTCAGAGGAATTCCCCTCTATATACAATCTCTCCCAATATAACACAGAAAATTAGTAATATAAAAAGAATCATAATGGTTTGCATTTAAATCTGATTACTGCTTTGTCAATAAAATAGGATTCTACTATACAGGATGTAAAATCATATATTAATACACCATGCAATGGACACAAGAACCAGAAACAACATGGCACAAATGTCTCCCAGTAATGACTCATTCTAATGGGTAGGCAGGTGCTTGGAGATTATTAGTATTACCCTAGTAAAACGTTAACCTCAGAGTACCTACTTGTGAATAGGATAGGGGCCAATTCTCAAACCTGCCAGCAAGAATTAGCTCATGTTAACGTAAGAAGAAAAATCCACTAGTATTAAAAAAATTGGCTCTCAGAATTTCAAGAGTAGCTCTGGCATCGGTAGCATCACTGTTCCTCCATGGAATGTGCAAATAATTAAGTTTTGAAAGATAAAATGAAAACCATAAGTTGAAAGCAAGCATCACAAAACAATGTGAAGAAGAGAAAAAAAACATCAACTGAAAAAAGATGAGAACTATTCCTTAAATGTTGCACATTCTCACTTGTAAATCAATGATGCAAAAGTTAGTTTGTTTATGCTGCAAAGAAAAAAAAGGAACAGGAGAAGCTTATAAATGGAACTCCAGCCTCTCCAAGCCTTCCCCTTTATTCAAACCTGATTTGTCAAATTTGTCAAGGTTCCATCACATCTGAAGAGTAACATTTTAACAGGTTTATTCTTGCACTTCTTGATCCAGCTAATTCAGCAAGTAGACAATTATTAATATTGTATTCAACAGGGAACTTGGCTTCTCCCAGTCACTGGGGATCTTAGAACCATGGAATTCCATATGTCAGAGGTTCTCAACCTTCCTAATACTGCGACCCTTTAATACTCATATGTGGGCATATCTGGGCATATTTGCATGTGGGTGGACCTGCCTGGAGATGGATACAGGAGTGGTGTCTCAGTTTCCAAGACCACCAGAAATATGTGTTTTCCGATGGTCTTGGGCAACGCCTGTGAAAGGGTCGTTCAACCCCTAAAGGGGTCTTGACCCACAGGCTGAGAATCTGTGCCATATGTAGACTTTAGCTGCAAGCCTTCCAAGAGCATATGCTCTTGAATCCTACAGAAGATGGGAGACCTGGTAAGGATGAACTCTGATCTTTGGTTCCACCTACCTCCCAACGTTCCACCTAAGTTACAAATTCCACTTCTCATCCATTCTAGGTTACTCACTAAGTATGGGGATAGGCTGAAGACAGGAAAGTCAGACCTTTCTCACTCTGTTTTTTCCTAGGTCATCATGGTCTTACAATATGAACACAACATATGAGGATGGAAAAACAACTTGAAGATCTGATGAGCATCAGCTGGGTTTAAAGTGTAAATAAAATTATGCATGGCAAGTTCTGTTTATAAATGTAAGGAAAAAAGTGAGGATCTGTTTAAGTGGAAGAAAATCTGAAGAGCTTTCATATTTTTAGCTATGCTTTGTAAGACAAAGAAAACAGAAAGTCAAGATGGTAAATACAAAGCCCTATGGGTAACAAATGTAATAGAAACAATATGTTAAGCAAAGTAAAATAATATGTAAGAGACAGAAAGACCTAGGAAGGTTATTGAAAAACAAAGCCATGCCATTCTCAGTTTAGTTCCTTGTGAATCACATTGGAATGAGACTCTACCAATAAAACCTAGTATCTTTTTCACAAAATCAGGTTGGAACTCTATTACACAGAATATCAGGAAAGTCAAAACTGAAATAAATCTTTCAAAAATCATCCAAATGCCATAATTTACAAATAAGGAAACTAAGGTAAGGAGAATGACAGCTGACCCTAAAAACATCCCTCCTTTTCCCAAGAGGATCCAATGCCAACCAATTTCCTTTTCCTATTTGAGAAAACAAGCGTGGAGGAAGTTGAATAGCTGAGCCCAGTTTCCCCAGAGGAAGATGAGAGAGAGAGAGAGAGAGAGAGAGAGAGAGAGAGAGAGAGAAAGAGAGAGACAGAGAGACAGAGAGACAGACAGAGACAGAGACAGACAGAGACACAGAGACAGAGACAGAGAGACAGAGAGACAGAGACAGAGAGACAGAGAAGATAGGGTCTCTCCCCCAGCACCTTGAACTCAATGGAATACTGACATTAATATGGATACACCACTCAGATGCTGGAAGACCAAAGACGTCAACCATATATGGCAGGAAACAGAGACTTGTTCATAAGGTATAAGAAGTTTCCTACAGTCCCATACATATACTGTTTGTGCATGAAGACTAAGACAATGAAGGCCATATGCAAAAGGCAACTTGTTAATAATGGAAGCATAGAGTTGTAAACATAATAAGACATTCTCTTCATGCATAAAGGTCATTAGAGAAATAGTTACCCCCCCCCCAAGAGGAGAAAAACCAATCACCTTCTGCTGAAGACTGAGAAGGTAACAAAAGGAGCATCTGCTGGTAGCTGAGGAGCTGGGAACCATGGGAAAGAACAAATCCCAACCACACCAACCTGAAGATCTATGCAGAGAAGTGCTAAAAGTTGGAATTTATGCAGTTTTCCAAGAGAAAGGCAATTCCAAGAGAAAGCAGCAAATTGCTTTCTTAAATTTAACTATCTGGTATTTTGAGCCTTGTGAACCCATGTGCTTTTAAGGGGAACTAATGATTACTATCCATGGCAATGTGTTAGATACTGAAGTTTCCAAGTCATCTATGTAAAACAATGAGCTAGAGAAATGAGAAGTCCCCCATGATACATTTGGATCCTTAGAGTAAGGAAAGTGCTTCTGACACAAAGTTTGCATAAGAATTAAATCAATACAAGTCTTTCACCTGGGGGAAAATTATACTATTGCTTAGCTTTTTTCTCAAAAGAAAATAGGAAGGGAACATGACTACTTCCATAGTTTTGGGGACTGCCCTTATACTGTCAAGAAGAAAGGTCACAGCACTAACAAAAAAGAGAACGCATAACCAAAAAAAAAATCTATTCTCCTACTGGCAGGCAGGTTCTCTGGTCTTTTTCTTTCTTAGAAATGCAGAATGTCAGAGTAGAAAGAAGGCTTTAAAGGTTAACTAATCAATCTATCCTTCCATCTAATACAGGAATCACCTTTCTAACACCGGAACATACAGCCTCTAGCAAGTCCAGTAAAGAAGTGTTCATCACTTCTTAAGTATTAATGAAGAATAAATCTACCTCTTCTTTCACATAAAAATTTGTCAAAGTTTTTGACAAACTGAAGACGATATACTCATCTCCCATCCTAAATTTACTCTTCATCTGGTTAAACAACCCAAGTGTAATGTTGAGGGTTTTGTTTGTTTGTTTGTTTTTCCCAACAGTTTCCTCATATCACATGCTTTCAATTACTTTATCAATCCTAGTTTCCCTCCTCCAGGCATATCTCAACTTTTCAATATTCTTTCTAAAATGTGAAGAACATTACTGAATAAAAGACTTCACACATAAAATCAATGAGCACAGACTAATGTGACAAGTCTTTCTTTCTCTAGACACTGTACTTCTATAAAAGCAGTCTAAGATTGCATTAATGTCTTTTCAGCAGCCATGTCACATTGCTGACTCATACTGAGCTTATAAGTAACAAAAATACCTAAGTTTGTCACATAAATTGCTATTAAGTCCTATCTCCCTCATCTGTCCTGTACTTTAGAAATGACATTTCTCTAAGTGCAGTACTTCACATTCAACTCTATTAAGCCTCATTTTTGTTAGTTTTAGTTCATCATAGTATTAGGATCATAGAAGAGCTAGAAGAAATTTTTGAAGTTAATCATCCATTCCCAATCCCCTATTTTATATCTACAATCCATGACCTTTCTGATTGTTTTAAGTCTCTCCTCTTGATTAGAATTAAGAGACATATGAACAATTAATACATGTTTTAGGAAAGTCTGCCTAATTTTCTCTTCATGACCAAAGTTGGTAACAAAGTAAGCTCTGTTCCTCAGTACTATTTTAAAAGAGCAAAAGCAACATGAAAACCACAAGGCTAATACTGGGCCATGCCTCAATATATGACAGCCCAATAATCTAGCAAGATTCATTGTTAATTTAAATCTTATAGAATAAAAATATTGACCATAATCAATTTTAAAAGTATCTATGATTTGTCATAGGCACTATGCTAGGCATATAACTGGACCCTAAACTCAAGGTAATTTGGGGAAAGGAGGAGGAAATGTACTAAGAGGCCCCAAAATGAAGGCAGCCCTTGAGCTAAGGATTCTACATGGGGAAATCCAGGACCTGAGGTCATGATGGAGGATATCAGTGGAGAGAGTGATTCTGCCATAACAATATGCCAGACAGATGGAAGAGATAATAAGTCTGACCCAGAGGCACCACAATATTAAGCATGGGAAGAGACCTCAATTATTAATTTATCTACTAGAGCTCCCACTCTCTCTGCCAAAAGCAGAGTAATTAATAATTCCTTCATCTGTCCTAAGAATTTCATCCTAAAAAGGGGGCAAGGGCCGCAGGAGACCAAGAAACTCAATACTGGATCTCTTCTTACTAAAAGGGAATAACTATACATTTTTTTAAATACATACCCATACCTTTTTTTTTAAAAGAAGACTACCTCCAAAAAAATTTTTAATTAAAAAAAAAAGATTAGAACTAGGAGATAGGAACAAGGTGGTGTGATGGATAGAGTGCTAGACTATGAATGACCACTGGCATATCACTAAAGCTCTGAATGCCTCAATTTCCTAATCTGTAAAGTTGAAACCTAACTCCAAGGACTGTTGTGAGGATAAAATGAGATTTTTGTAAAGCATCTGTGAATCTTTAAGCTCTCTATATAAATGACAATTATTGTTGCTGTTGTTTCTGGGATGTATATAATAATGTAGAGAAGTGACTACTACGCCTCTTAATGAGAAGGGCTGTAGGAAACCGGGATTGGGTGAACACTGTCCCATTTTCAAAAGAATGGAAAGAAATTCTAAGAAAAAAAAAAGACTGTCAAAGGGACTTCCTAGCAGGATTACTGATTCCTCTACAGTGGGGAACAGTGGCTTCCTAAAGTTAGAAGAACAGTGAGAAGACCATTTTTAATAACTGCTAACCACAGCTTTAAAAGAAGAAAAAATGTGCCAGCTACACAAAAGACATTTACAAAGAACAGATTACTGAAGGCTGAGAAAAAGTAGGGGTTTTTTAACAGACAAAATTTAGTTTTTTCACTTAAGGCTATAGAAAACCATTGTTATAAGCAGTTTAGGTGAGCCTGTAAGATATGAGAATCTTCATCACACTTTATATAAAATATCTAAAATATGCCCAAATATTCTAGGCATGTTTTACTTCAACATGAAAGTCTTGTCTCAATCACTGAGGAATGGCAAATTTTGATAAATGCATTAATAAAAGGAGCAAAGTTATTCAAGAATTTTAGAAATTACCAAATGGAGATGGAATACTACAACATGACCTTGTACCATGCCACACATCATAAAATTTATCTAAGAGATAAACGAGCTTCAATGAACTAGGAAACTTGCCACTAAGTTAAAGCCCAAATAAAGATCAGCTTTGGAAAAACTGGCTGTTTCCTCAAAGGTATGCTATCCAAAATAAAGGTATGGTCTCATGATGAAGAATTAAAGGATATGTGTTAAAATCTTGTGAAATCAATGCCAAATCATGTAAAACAAATGAATGCAGCAAAAGTAGGACATGTTGCAAATTAAACTTTTTTAAGATGTAAAAATTGTAAGGTTTATTATATGTCAATCAAAATAATTATTTTTACTTTGTCCCAGGCAACTCACACACCACTGTATTCCATTTGGACAGCAGAGCACAGAAACAATGGGTAGAAGTTGCAAAGAAATACATTTAGTATCAATGTCAGGAAAAAACTTCCTAAAAATGTGAGCTGTCCCAAAGTGGATGGGCTCCCATTAGAGTTGGTGGGTTCCCTCTCCTTCCAAGATTTCAAGCAGAGGTTGGATGACTACTTGACAAGCAAGTTTCAGTGTTGATTCTTTTCTGGTGTGACTTGAACTAATGATCAACGAATTACCTTCAAAAAAATCTGAGATTCATTAGAATGAATGATTAAACTAGCAGTTGACAAAAGAAAGATTATAGCAGAGAAAAAGAGGGATGGATACCTTGGCCATTCCCTAAATCAATCCCTGGCTGTAGGGTTATACTTTGAGTTCTCTAACTCTTGGTGTAAAGGCCCCATGTTGTGGAAGAAAGTACACTCACTTGATTTAATGTTAAAAAATTTTGAATCAATTCTGATTCTGTTGCCTACTAAATATGTGGCCTTGAACAAACGTCCTGGCTTCCCTGGGTCTTAATTTAATCTATAAAAGAAGGAGTCAGACCAGATGATTTCTAAGGTCCCTTTACCATATCTTAATCCCATGATCCACTATCACCTGTTTTCTTTTCAATTTGTCTGCGGACACAAGGACCTCATGAAGCACTGGGCTCCATGCCAAAGACAAATTGGTCTACGGTTCATCTTTCACCACTACCATTTTCCACAGGACTCAGTTCCTTCCATGAAAAGGAATTAAAGATCTCAAATTAATAGGGGTGCCCGGTGCACTATGTCTCTATAGAAAACATTACAAATAGGATGCAGTTTCTAAAGAAAGAGAATGTCAAAAAATGTTGAGTAAAAAACCTTTGACTGAAAATGAGCTTAAATCTTTTCAGCAACAAAATCAGACAATAGCTTTCTCTTTTTTCCCCAATTCACATGGGAAAACATGATTTCGTAGACTCCTGTAAAATGTGCTTAGTCACCAGCAGCAGAAAATAACATTCTACTGACAGGCTTTGACAAGGGTGCCCCAACACCTATCTTGTGTGCCATGCTCTGCACTTAAGTCATCTATCACGAGTGCTTCTGCTAACTTCACAACGTCTGAAAAAGTCAGAGGGGAGGAAAATGAGAATTCCACAACAAAAATCGAGTTCTGTGTCCAATACTAATCCTGTTCTTACGTGGTGTCCCTCTTCCTAGGCTACTGCTCACAAGTACAGACACTACCTACAAATTCCATAATCTAATCAAAGTAAGTTACTCCTTGTCTTAGCTGTTCATCTGGTTTGAATCACTGGAGAACGAGACAAAGCTGAAGGGACACTTCAGTCATCTGCACATTCATCTGAAGGCTAGTCTTCCACCTTCACTTCTCAGTCAACTTTATGTTCTATTATTATTATTATTATTATTATTATTATTATTATTATTATTATTATTATTGTCTCCTCTGAAGCTCATCCTACAGCTGAACAATGATTTTTTAAAAAATGTAAAAGTAAGTCCACTTAACTTTGTGGTGGTAGAAGTGAAGCAAGGTAAAGAATTAAACAACTATGACTTCTTTCTTTAACAAGCTTTTTGTGGGTTTAATTATTGGGATGATTTCAAAAGGCAGTCCTTTACTGCATAAATAGCTATTATCTACTCTATAAGTTGAACTGAGTGAAACACCAAGAAGAAGAAAAAAATACAGCCTCTTTGCTCACAGAGGGCATTCTCTGGGAGCTACTCCCTTCTCTCCTCCAGAGGCTGCAAGCTGGGTCCCCAGAAGGGCAGCTACCTAAGGTTTCAGATTCAAGGTACTTTGTGAGTCCACAGTCCTAAAGCTGCAGTTCCTAATCTTCCTCCCATATTGGTGTCATCACCTTTAATAGGGAAATTACTGAGACAGCACTACAGGAAGAAACACAGAGCAAAATAGTCCAAAAATCCTGGAGTGTCCTTTCCTACCCCTACACCCAGTCAGGATGATGAAAGAATGGGCACAAAGTATTCTCGTAGAAAGGAACACATGACCTAGACAATTCACACCTCTGCCATTACTGGATCCTGATGTCTTTCCTCCCATAATGTTTTCATGCTGTAATGAGGCCTGAGTCTCCGCTGAGCAGGTAACTCAGCTAGGCTCCCTGGGTCTAGGCTTCTTTATTTAATTACCAATGGCCAGAGTTAACTCTCTAGGACCACCATTGCTCCTAATATCTCATGCTTTGACTGACTGGGCCTGTCTCGTCCTAGGTTTGGTGTCTACAACTGGGTAAGTAGATCTGCTATAAAATGTTATGGTTGATAGGAAAGAAAGAGAAAGAAATGTCTTCCTCACCACAGAGGTGAGGAATGACGCCCTTTCAAGGACTGGTTTCTACCACCATAGCTGGCTCTCCTCATGCCACTCAGGTCTAGCAGTGGCTCAGTTTATTCTGTTTTGCTTTACAAAGGAGTCACCAGGAGTGTAGACTGTCCTTCAGCAGTCAACAGCCAGTTGCCTTCTAACTCCATGAAGCTTGACTGAAGGCTTTCTTAACAGCTCACAAACAGTAACAAGCTGTAAATACTTCTTTACACTAACACCTCACTTTCTCTTGTCTATACCCTCACATTCTATCATTTCATCACCTTGACTAGGAAGGGCATCATTGATAATGGATCTCTTTCTCCAATCCTCCATTCACATACTTAGCTTAATGGATTACAACATTACCTAGATATCAAAATAATTTTTCACAACCTCTCTTAGAAAATCCTTGTAATAAGATCCCAATCTAGATAAATGGTCTAGATTAGGAGTTTTTAACTTGGGGTCCACTGACCCCTTCATTTTAAGGGATCTTTGAAAGTGGATGAAAACATGCATCTTTATTTCAACATAACTGGTTTTCTTTGTAACATTATGCATTTTATTTTATGCAATTAAAAACATTCTCCTAAGAAAGGGTCCGTCGGCTTTACCAATCTCACAAAGGGATCCATGACATAAAAAGTTTTAAGAAAGATTCAGGGGTACCTAGGTGGCACAGTGAATAGATCACTGGCTCTGGAGTCAGGAGGACCTGAGTTCAAGTGTCCTCAGACACTTGACACTTACTAGCTGTGTGACCTTGGGCAAGTCACTTAACCCCAACCGCCCTGCCCTCCTCTCTCTCCAAAAAGAAAAAAAAAGTCAAGAAAGATTCACAATTGAGTCAATGACCTGAAGAGTCACTGATGATTCAATGTAATTGATGACTGAATGTCAATTTAGATTAGGTCTCCAGAAGAGATGTCTCTAAATAGACACATGCTGTTCAGCAGCTTTAAGCATAATTATACAAAATCTGCAGATGACCTAAGCTGGTAGGGGTAGTTAAAATACTGAATGATGAAATTCAAAGTAACAGGATAAAGCATTGGCATAATTTAATAAAATAACACTAAATACAGAGAAATGAAAAGTAGAACCTTTGGCTTTTAAAAATTCAACTTCACAAAAGGAGCAGAGTCAAGATGGCAGAGTAGAAGCAGGAAAACTCCGCGGCTCCCCCCAAAACCATGTCAAATACCTATAAAATATGATTATAAACAAATTTTAGAGCTCCAGAACTCATAAAATGACAGAGAAACCAGGCAGCTAGGAAGGGTCCATAACAGAGCACAGGGAGCCCAGCCCCAAAGTTTTAGCCCAGGGCGGCCAGGACCAGCTGTGGCTGGAGCATTTGGGAGAGTGGATCACCAGCAGCTGTGGCTGTTTCCAGAATTATCAACTCATAAATGCCAAAGACAAAGTGAAAGATCAGTGAGACTCAGATGAATTTGGGGGGAGTGGGACTGGCCCTCTGTCCACCAGAGCCTGAAGCAGCAGAAGCAGCATCCCTGCAGCTCCCTCCACGTGGCTGCTTCAGAGCCTGCAGATTGCAGGGGAGCCAAGCAACCATTCAGAGGCTAAGTACTCTTGCCTTAACCTGGCTGGATTGGGATCACGGTCTTGGGTGGTAATCTTGAGGTGTGTGACCAGTGAGCCAAAGCTGGTGGGGGTTGTAGAGACAGCACCCTACTAATAGCTCTGGAAGCTGTGAAAACCTCAGCTATTTGGGATAAAGCTCTCCCCTCTGGAAGCAGAGTTCTACTGTGGCAAAGAGCTCAAAAGTCAAGTCAATTGACAGGCAACATGAGCAGGTAAAGGAAGCAAAGCGAACACAGCCATCCAACTTTAGATTCCTTTTTTGGGGACAAAAAGGATCAAAGCATGGAACAGTAGAAAGACAACATAGTCAGAACTCCTGCACCAAAAGTTTCCAAGAAAAATATGAACTGGTTACAGACCACAGAGGAGCTTCAGAAGGATTTTGAAAACCAAATGAGAGAAGTGGAGGAAAAATTAGGAAGAGGGATAGAATGAAGCAAGAAAATCATGAAAAGAGAGTCAACAACCTGACTGAAGAAAATAACACATTAAAAAACAGACTAACTCAAATGGCAAAAGAGGCCCAAAAAGCCAATGAGGAGAAGAATGCCTTCAAAAGTCGATTTTGTCAGATGGAAAAAGAATCTCAAAAGCTCACTGATAAGAGTAATTCCTTCAGAATTAGAGTGGAGCAAATGGAAGCAAATGACTTTATGAGAAATCAAGATACTATTAAACAGATACAAACAAATGAAAAAATAGAAGGCAATGTGAAATATCTCCCTGAAAAAACCACTGACCTGGAAAATAGAACCAGGAGAGACAATTTTAAAATTACTGGACTACCTAAAAGCCATGACCAAAAAAATAACCTAGAAATCATCCTTCAAAAAATTCTCAAGGAAAATTGCCCATATATTTTAGAACCAGAGGGCAAAATCGAACTTGAAAGAATTCACCAATCACCTCTAGAAAAAGATCCCAAAAAGAAAACTCTTAGGAATGTTACAGCCAGGTTCCAGAGTCCCCAGATCAAGGAGAAAATATTACAAGCTGCCTTGAAGAAACAATTTGAATACTGTGGAAACACAATCAGAATAACCTAGGATCTAGCAGCTTCTACATTAAGGGATTGAAGGGCCTGGAATATGATATTCCAGAGATCAAAGGAACTAGGATTAAAACCAAGAATCACCTACCCATCAAAATTGAGTATAATATTCCAGGGGAAAATATGGTCATTCAATGACTTCTAAGCATTCTTGCTGCAAAAACCAGAACTGAACAGAAAATTCTTTTTTATTTATCAGTTATCAATTATCAATCCTAATATATTAACTAGTTTTTATGTAGCCACATAAAACTTAAGAAAATGGCCTATGCATCCTGAAAACTAACCCTAAAGGCTCTTGCCTACATTACATAGGTGAACTAACTCCTTTCAGGAAAGAAAATTACAAAGATTTATAGGAGTTTATTTATCGGTCCATACAAATACTCTGTTATCTCTTTGCCATATGAAATCCAGATGCATAGGCACCCTACAAATGCTTAAAAAGGTACATGAGGTGAAAAGGAAATACGCAGAAATGGAGATAAACTATAAAATGCACCTAACACAGAAGCTACAACGTGCAATTCCATCTCAGTTCTACACAGTTTGTCATGGCTACTTCTCTCTACTACATGAAAGATTTTTAGTCATGATTTCCAGAAGCTACACTAAAATCCTAAGAGGAAACTAAAGGAAAGGATTTTTTAAAAAGCCAAATACTCACTTTAGTAGGAAACGGAAGGGAACGCTAGCAAACTGTATATATGAATTGCCCTGAATAAAAATATATATATATTTTCCAAATTATTGTGGGCAAATCAAACTGAAAAATAACTCCCCAAAATAAAAAGATATTCTGAGACCACTGCCTTAAAGGACTATAAGCAACAGTGCCAGGTTACTGTTAAAGATCTTGCTTCCCCCAATACAGTGATCTACCTGTCTGATTGGAAATCAACAAACCTAATTAGGACAAAGAAATGCATTCTATCTCCGTGTCTGTTCTTCTGAACATTAAGTTCTCCAGATCACGGTGCAGAGGAAAGGATGGATCATCTGAATGCAGTTCAGAATAGGGGTGGGGGGGGGCGGGAAATGTTACTTATATAAAAAGCCATGCATCATCCACAAGACAAACTGTGAGATTATGGTTATGAGCTGGACGACTGTTTAATCAAATAGATCAGATATCCTTGCCCTGCAAGACATTATTCACGGTCCAAATTTCATTTAAACAAACAAACAAACCTACATCAATCAGTGAGCCTAAATCTGAAATGTTTCAGTAAAGTGAATCGAGGTATCTTTGGGGGGCATTTCAAGCAAGGTCAATCCATAATTCATAGAAAAGGTTCAATAAGCAATTCATTTTGTAACCACAAACAGCCATTTCCCCTTTCCTTCCAACAGCCCAACCTTTAGCTTCACCTGCTTCTCTCACTTTCACCTCTATCTTATCCTGATCCTCTTAGACAAAAACAACTATGACAACTGAAAGAAATCCTTGCTGTCTGTGGCAAGAATCTGAAATGCAAAGGAGAGAAGAGATGCGGGCTGAAATGCAAATGTGGCCACATCAAAAAACTCTTCAAGTAATGGTCCCTTAACAAGCTTAGAGTCCTTCTGAGAAATAACCGAACAACCATAATTTGGAGAAAGAACAAGAACCTCCAATAGGCTTGTACAATACTTGTACTTGTACAGTACAAATGGTTCTCCATTATTTAGTATGATTAGAGAAGACATTCTTCCCCATTTGAGTGTATGTTAATTAAGCAATTTGTTCCCTAAGTGTCATCACCAGAAGATGGGCTAGAGGTGAGATGACCTTTAGACCACAGCAAATTGACAAAAAACTGGTTACTGAGGGATTGAAATCTGCCTCCAGTAAAAGTGTAAAATATAAGACAGAAACAAGGATTCTATCTTCCATCTCTTGAAAAAAAGCACCAATTGGTCCTAGAGCTGCTTCAAAACTTAGGGAGCTCTAAGCCTGAAATAATTACACAACAGGTGTCCAGGGAACTCTTCTTTCCATTCTTAAGTGTCCTGCCAGGGTAAAGAAAAAGACAACTTTGAAATCAGTTTGCCAGTATAGATTTTGCTTGCCTGCCCACCTACATTGGAACAAGTTATTCCCTTCCTGGCCTAATGCTTTCCCAATTTGCCAATTTTCACTTTATTTCAGTTTTATATGGGAAGGGGTTAAAAAGAGAGGTCAGCTTGCAAATTAAATTTTGGGCATCCTTAGAATCAATAACCTGCAGTCCTTCCCTAACCCTTTTCCCACGCTCTTCCACAGCTCCATCCAGTTCTTTTCCTCCACTATCATCATCTAAAGACTCTGACAGATCAGTGTGATCTCACTGTTAAAGATCTTGCTTCCCCCAATACAGTGATCTATCTGTCTGATTGGAATTCAACAAACCTAATTAGGACAAAGAAATGCATTCTACCTACGTGTCTGTTCTTCTGAACATTAAGTTCTCCAGATCACAGTGCAGAGGAAAGGATGGATCATCTGAATGCAGTTCAGAATGGGGGTTGGGGGCCGGGAAATGTTACTTATATAAAAAGCTGATACTGACCTGATACTGACCACAATCAGTCCAGGACTTTCTCACTTTATGTGAAGACTGCAGGTCTTCAGCAAAACCCTCCAGAGGATCAACCCAATGCCTCACAAGTCTTCCTGTTAGCTGCCAATATTTCCTGGATACCACTAAAACAATCAAGCTGTCCGTGTTTAAAACCCTGTTTCTTGTGATACAACCTTGGGCAAGTCACTTAACTTTCCTAGACCTCAGTTTACCTAAGTGGAAAATGAAGGAGTTGGACTTAATATGATTCTCCACTTTCAGATCATATGTGTTGAAGATGCCTTTTACACCACTTCTGAATGTACATAATTTTGGAGCCCGGTTCTCAGCCACCAAGCGTCTTTCCATTCATTGCCTTCAGGCACTGGAAACACAATCGCTGTCAACATCAAGACAAAATCCATTCCTTGCCCATTTTCTTTGTTTAACTTAGACTTGAAAGACGCATGATTTCATCAGCTGGGACACTCATGTCACAGTCCTTCTGTAGCCCAGCAGACAGACTTGGTGAGTTGCTAAGGCTAGGGGGAAAAAAAGCTCAAAATGGATAGTCAACCTTTTCTTTATGAACTTTTCTTTCCACAAAGTAGGAATACAATGCAGATCATGTGATGATGTTTGTTGTTATGGGGAAGCTAGGTGGTACAAAGAGCACTGGGCCTAGAACCAGGAAGACTCATCTTCTTGAATTCAAATACAGTCTCAGACATTTACTAGCTATGTGATTCTGGGCAAGTCACCTAATCCTGTTTGCCTCAGTTTCCTCCTCTGTAAAATGAGCTAGAGAAAGAAATAGCCAACCACTCTAATATCTCTGCCAAGAAAACTCAGAATGGGGTCACCAAGCGTCAGACACAACAGAAATGACTCAACAAAAACAACATGAAGCCATCCATACAGTGGGGAAAGGGACTTTACAGAGAATCATATTAAGTCCAACTCCTTCATTTTCCAGTTAAGCAAACTGAGGTCTAGGGAAGTTAAGTGTCTCACCCAAGGTCATATCTCTCTCACACACATACACATACACACACACACACACACACACACGAAGCATAAGAAGCAAGATTCTAATGCAGATCATCTGACGCCTGAGTCAGAGCTCTCTTCCACTGAAGGCTTTCCACTTTGTGGCTATAGCGCCTAAGACGCTCTAGGAATTCAATAAATGGTTGTTGATTGGCATATCCCTAAAATTCTTTTCAACTAAATGGGACCTTGGGAATCTGCCAGACCAACGCTTTCATTTTATATAAGAAAAACCTGAGGCTCATGGAGGTGCCTTTCTAATGGTTACCATGAAGTGACAAGGGAGGGGCAGAAAAGAATGCAGCACATGTGATTCTTGGTCTAACGCTCTATCCTCTACACAGTCTTAGGAAATAACATAAAAAGTTGTCAACAAGTCTTCAAAGCCACACAACTAAATTCCATCTTATTAGATGTGCTCAAAATCTGTTCCAAGCATATAAGTTTTATGGAATTGTGTAGGACTAAATAACAGTGTGTTTTTTAATATAAAAAGTTCAATTAAAAGTGAAATGACTGGGGTGGCTAGGTGGTACAGTGAATAGAGACCGGCCCTGGAGACGGGAGGACTTGAGTTCAAATCTGATCTCCCAACACTTGACATACTTAGTAGCTGTGTGACCTTGGGCAAGTCATTTAACCCCAATTACCCTGCCCTCTCCCCTCCAAAAAGAAAAAAAAGTGAAATTAGTTTAAATTCTCCTAATTTAGGCTATTCCACTTAAAGTTGTAGTGTCTGTAGGTAATGTGAGCCATCACCCTGGTGTCTGTTAGTCTCTGTCTCTGTCTGTGTCTCTCATATATATGTGAGCACGTGCATGTGTACATACATACACACACACACACACACTCAGAAACAAACAACACTATTGCAATTCAGAAGACCACTAAGGCTTCCACAGCCCAGGGATTTCTAAACAGGGATAGAAACCAAAAAATTTCTTCTCAAGGCAGGGATGGAAGGCTGAATGTGGGTAAAAATGGGGATGGTCTAGTAAAATGTGTTGAATAAAAACACTTTTCTTCAGCCTAAAGAAAAACTAGCTTATTACCTCTATGTGCAAGGTAGGAGACTTTAAAGCCATGTGGTCACTCTAAAACACAGATCAAAGGCTTGACCACACAAGCACATTTTACATGCTAGGTACATACAATATTTTCCCCATATCTTTACTGATAATAATAAGGGTCATATAGTCCCACAAAATCTTATCTTCAAATGTAATTTCACACAGTCAATGACAATCAAGAATCAGGGTCATTTATATGTAAGACCACAATGAACCTTTACTTTGCTGCTCAGATCGTCTCTTATAGGTTGGTTCTTCCTTACGGACCTATCTTTCCAACCAAATATTTTACTACACTTCAGAGATAAAATAATGACCATCTATTACAGCAGAATTCAAGGCAGCTGCTTAAGTAGACTGCAAGAATAAAAATGATGGGGACACCAACTAGAAGAAGAGATTGTGTTACAAATGTGCCCGAGGGGACTAAATGAATCAGAGAAACCCTTTTTTCTCTACTTCATAGTCCACTCAACTGGCTCCTGACAAATGGACTAGAAACCACAAACTGGAAGACACACCCAAACAAAGAGACCTTTTTCCAGGACCTTTTGGAAACTCAAAATCTAGCTAATGATTTTTAGTCACTGACTGAAGCAACCAGAAACCAGTATCATCACTATGAGCAAGTAACATTTATTGGGCACCCAGCTGGATGCCTGGCACTTTGACAAGCATTATAGAGATCATATATTATGGAAAATATGTGAGCCCTGTCCTCTCTTGAAATCAAATATAGAACACTTGACAGCCCAGTTTTCTGAGCTGAGAAACTAAACCTGCCAATAAAGAAAGCTGAAGCCATTCAAAGAAGCATGAAGAGCTTTTGGATTTAAACTTTTAATGCCACTAGACTGATATTTTTTTTAACTTACTGCATAATTTTCACAAACAACATACAATCTTTAATGTATACTAATAGGTGTTTTAGAACAACTATGAAGCTTTAAATTCCTTTTGGAGGACTTTTCCTGAGGGAAAAAAAGTAGCTTTGGCAGTTGAGTTTTGCTGCTTATTTTGCTAGGTTGTCAGTCTTGACTTTTACTTGTTATTGTCATTGTTTATTGGTTAAAAGTTAAAACTTCTCTGCCACTGGTAAAAACAGAAATTACTAATCTCTGACCCAGTGGTTCTCAACCTTCCTAATGCCATGACCCTTTACTACAGTTCCTCATGTTGTGGTGACCCCCAAGCATAAAATTATTTCCATTGCTACTTCATAACTGTAATTTTGCTGCTGTTATGAATCGTAATGTAAATATATGAGATGCAGGATGTATCTAAATTGAACATAACCCACAGGTTGAGAACCGCTGCAAGTCTGACCCATCCTTCAAAACCTAAGTTGTTTTTACATATAGAGAGACAGAGTAAATATATACATATATATGTATATACACATACATATATTCATTCTACTTACATTCTACTGATAGGATACAACATGTTTACTAATTTGGTTTTGTCTTTGTATGCCCAGTGTCTAGGCATTTGGGGGCATGGGGGTTAAATGAAGGTTTGTTGATTGGTCAATATATGAAATTATATCATCACTCCATGGCCAATCTAATACAGGAGAAGATTTTTCCAAACTTAACTTGGTTGGTTCTCTGACCACAGGCACATACAATTCATCCAACACCTTTACTCTGTAGGTCTTTCCAAATCAGAAGGACCCAAGTCTTGTATTCTACCACTGATCACCACAGCCTTTCAAAACCCAAGAATCACTCACTCCCAGGCTAAAATTAAGCAACTAAAAGAAGAATTTAGTGAAAGACTTGGTACTTCAGTGCCAAGGATTTAAGGTGGAAACCACTTTTGTTTTTAAATTGTTGTATTGCTCATATGCTATGCAGTGAAACAGAATTTTTAAAAGACTACTGTCACTATCAAATTATTTGCATATACATGGTGGAAAGAATAATACAATGATTTAAAAACACAGTGGGCCCTGCTCTCTAGAAAAGGATGAAACAAGAAGACAATCTCACTTTGCAGCACCAGTGCCAAGCAATTTATTTTCTAACTAAACGACCAATTGCTGATTGGTTGTTATACAAAACTCTTTCAGCGAGGATTAATAACTATAAAGGAAATCAAGAAATGGAGGGAGAAAATGCTATCCATGTAAAAGGAAGTTAAGCAGGAGGCAGAATGTCATACCTAGGGAACAGCAGGTAAGCCAACATGGTGACACCATACAATGGAAAGCAGAGGAATGTGAAATCATTTTGTTAAGATAAAAGAAGTTGGATGGTGAAAAGCTTTAAATGTATTTTATATTAGAAGTAATAAGGAGTTACACTTTCTGAGCACAGGAGTGACATGGTCAGATCAGCATTGTAGAACTATTAATTTGACAACTGGGTGGATGATGAATGGAGGAGGTGAGAGGCTAGATATAGGGAGACCAATTAGATTATGACAATACTACAGATAAGAAGAATGGTTAGAGTATGAGGAGAGAGAAGGGAAATACTGAAAGAAACATGGAGGCAGAATTAACAAAGATTGTCAAGTTAATGGATGGAGAGGAGAAGGAGAGGGAAGAGCTGAGAACGTCTCCAGGGTAGCAGGTGACTAGAAAAATGAATAGAAAGAGTCAAGTATGGAAGTAGGGCAGGGTTGGGAGGAAAGATAACTAGTTCAGTTTTGAAGCTGAGTTCAGAGACCTGGGAGATCCATCTAAATTGGGAGTGAATCTACACTTCACCCAGCTGAATCTGCAACTAGTACCTCCTGAGGGAGAACAGGGAATGCAGGTGAGCAAAAAAAGATTATGAAAGCGTTGCAGTAAAAACAGACTCCTTTAAAGGAAATTTCTGGAGGGGCAACTAATGAAAGCAAATTCTATTCTAACAAGAAAACTGAAAGATATCGAAGAATCAAACTAAGTATAATACTGTTCTGATAAATGGCTTGAAACAGAGCTAAGGGAAAGCAGCCAACATTCTGGGATGCCTGTACAATTACCAGTGGCTACTTTTGCCCCTCTCTGCTCAGCTGTAAAAGTACATCAAATCCCAGGGCCTCTCTCAGTTGCCACTTTTACTAAGGGACAACATACCAAGCCCTGACAGCTGTGTTTAGACTTTCTCCAGCTAGAGACGGGACTGAAGCTAAAAGATCCCTAAAGTCCTCCAGGAGAAAGACTACTTACTATCAATGAAAAAGGGCATTTCCCCAAAGAGCGTGCTGGAGGTCGTCTAGACAGTTACATATCTAAGCACAAGTGCTAAACATAAAATTATGAGCTCTCATGCAGGAAAAATAATTTCAGCACTCAAAATGTAGAAATTTATAATCATCTGAGACAAGGGGGCTATAACCCCCTTTTACTGAGTTTTTCAAGTCATCTCTCGAGGTCTTTTGGAATACTTTTTTGTCACTTAGATCAACAATATTTTCAGTTAGTGCCTAGCACAGTGTTTGGTCTACAGTGGGTGATTAATAAATCCTTGTGATTATTCTTCTTTGGATATGAAATATCATTTTCCTTTAAAATATTATCATATAGGTTGAGCAATCATTAATAACCAAGTATTTTTAAGTAAAATTCAGGAACCTGTCAGCTCCTGTATGTAACAGATGTAAGGCACATCTGGTCTGTCTTTAGTAGACTGCCTGACATTACACTTTTTTATGGCTAACAGGATTTGGGAGTTCTTAATTTGTTTAGAAGAGGGTGTGGCCCTTTAGATCCTCAAGTGCCGTCCTTTGACAGAATCCAAACTTTGCAGAACAAATCCCCTTAATAAAAAGATTTGTTCTGTAAAACTTGGACTCAGTCAAAAGACTGCACCAAGGACCTAGAAGGCCTCATGTGGCCTTAAGGTCATAGGTTCCATCACTGTAACAAATACACAGAATTAAATATGGTGCTAAGCTGCTTTCAAGATGAAATTCCTTACTCCCTAATCCCCTCTTCATTTCTTTATAAGAGATATAGAAACCTGCCTGCACTCAGGGGGCTCTGGGCTCCCTGGCCCACCCTAGAATAATAGTCTTAAAATTTATATAAAATAATAATATGAAGGTTTACAAAGCATTTTAAGTACATTGCCTAGTTTAAAGTTCACAGTCACGTTGTGAGGTAGGTATTCTATCAATCAGAATTACCACTATTTGACCTAAAAGGAAATTGAGGCATTTATCTCCAGGGAGTAAAGTGGCTGCCTAGGGGCCCCCAGCTAGGAAGGGTAAGGGCCTTGGGGCCAAGCCCAGGTCTCACCTGAAAATACAAGTTCAGCAGTCTTTCTACCACACTACAGAAAGCTGTTCTTCAAAAGTCCTATGGAATCCTGGCTATATTCAGGATATTTAAAAACTTGAATTTTTCTGGGCAACTTCACAATTTAAGGCATTGTTCAAAGTTAATTTTACTTTATTTCAGTAATTTAATATTTTAGCAACATCATTGTTGCTATCTAAGAAAAATGAGTCATCCCCTGTCTCTATCCCATTTTCCAGACAGGTCCTACTATAATTCTATCCTGCACCCCTAAAAATTATATTGTTCAAGTAATTTGCTTTTCTCTTTCAAGTCCATGTAAGTAGGGCCCAGGTGCTCTTCCAATATGTTTCTTTAACATAAACCTTCTATAATTAAAAAATTCAGTAATTCTGATTAAAGATGGATGACATTCAGTAATTCAATATGACAAGAATTTACTGAGTACCTCCTGTATGCACACCATGGTGCTAGGTGCTACTGAAGAGACATTTTTTAAAAGCTAAGAAGGCAGTCCCAAAGCTCAAGTAATCTAATTCAAGTTTAGTTTGACTGGACAGATTGAGAAAAAACTGAGACATCATTTAGTAAAAACTTCTGTGCATACAACAACCAAGTACTACTGAGCAGGCCCTGTGTCCACAGCTTTGTTCTGGGCACCAAGAAGATAAGATATATGATAAGATAACCAGGCAAGTCAGTCCCAGCATGAGCCTGGCAAGTCAAACCATCACCACCTTGACCATCATCTCTCCTTAGAACCTAATGAAGGCTGCCCAGGACCCTAACCCCAAGAACCTTAGACCTAGCCATGAGTCTGGTTCCGTGCTCTCAGCCACCATCCTGGGAAGCATGCTTTGAGGAGATGCAGCCTGGGAGCCCCTCTGGCAGGGGCTGTAGCCATCACCACCCAAGACTCAGAAAGGAAAGTTCTTGCCTCCAAAAAATGAGCCAGTGTCAAATGGCACAACACAAGAAACGCATAGGATTATTATGTCTATGGAAACGTCTGCATTAGTACTGAACCCTAAGGACCACAGGCCTCTGTCTGACTTGTGCTGAAACCTCCCCAAGGTGGGGCATTTGAGTAGGTGCTTACTAAATGCTTTAGTCATCCATTCATTCAATATTACAGAGGCCTTGACCTCTTGGAACTTACAGGACATCCCAAGGCTATGGCAACAACACAGACAGCTAGCCTGTAACACATGCTATTACACAATTAGTATCACTAGAGAATTATCAAATGGAATGATATATAAGGTCTTGGGAGTCAGGGAGATGCCAACCAGGGATGGTTTTGCACCATGGGAGAAGTACTACCACCTGGAGAGCTAGCACACTTCAAGGCTGGCTGGGAATCCAACAGGTAGTAGAAGGGCATCATGAGAAGGAAGGAACACCAGACATAGGGAAATGATGCGTGTAAAGGCACAAAAGCAGGAGAGTTTAGAAGGTATTCAGGCATCAGAGAAGCCAGTTTGGCTGAAATACTGAGTGGTTTAAGAGTTTCATTGTTTTCTCATCTTCTAAGTGGTTTAATTCCCTTGTCTGATGCATTTATGTTGTGAGAAACAGATTCAAAAAAAAAGGTAGGGGCTCTTCTGTGACCTTTCTGTGACCTTAGGATACCTCTGGAGAGAGGTATAGGAGTAAGCCAGAGTCTGACTTGATCCACATAGGTCACAGAAAGAACTAAGTACAAAGAATTCCTCTTAATGGCAACTGCTTCAAAATGTTGGCCTGGGGCCTTCCTCGCTCTTATCATGAGAAGCAGTGTGGAATCAGACAACCCACCTGTGGAAAAGGAGACCTACCTGTGATAAAAGCGTACAACGAATATCTGAAGCTCTCCAACCAAGGCTCACTAAGCATAGTATTAAAGATTTTGCAACTCAGTTAGAATCATGTTCCTATGCATAAATCCTAGCATACTCCAAATTACTGCAGTCTAAATTTGTGAGTTTCTAATATATATTGACAGGTTATATTCAGTGACCAAAAGCATTTTAAGTGTAAATTAAATATGCAATATTTAAAAGATGATCAAATTTGTCTGAGTATGTAACCAAGAATCAGAAAAAAATAATCTATACTTTAATTCTTTTAAAATTAATTATAAGTCCTCAACAATATTAATTTTGGAAGTAGACACAAATATAGGCATTAACAAAAAAAAAACTTTAAAAGATTGGGGAAAAGAAATGAGAGTTTGAGCCAGTATCTTCAAATCCTGAAAGCATCTCTCCCAAAATCTCCTATCTTTTCCTCCACTCCCACTATCCTATCTCGTTTCCACCTAATTATGCCCAACTCCCCACCAAACTGCCAAGAATTCTTAAACTACACAAGTTTTAAAACATATTTCTGGTGATAAAAAGACAAGTGTTCGTGCAGCTGGAATGCTCCCCATAGTTCTAGTTACTCACACCTCAATAAAGAGTCAGAATAAACTTTGAAAGGAGCCAGAAAACTATGATTAAAATGATCAAGAGGATGGAGGGGCTGCAACCTGAAGAAAGACAAAAATATTAAGATTAAACGTGTTTAGTCTTGGACAGACAGGCTAAGAGGTCACAGAATTAAGATCTATAAAGCCCTGAAGGTCAAGGATATAGTAAACAGAGCTATTATTCACTAAATTCCAGACCACAAAGAGCAAGTACCCCATTGAAGCCTGTAGACAGGAGTCATGGAACTAATAAAAGAATGGCTTTACATAGCCAAGAGCAAACTGATGAAATGTACTGCCCAGGCTGAAAATATATACATATATAAATATATATATATAAATACATATATATCAGTGCAAGTGTTCAAATAATTTACACATAACAAACATGCTCATGTCTCCCCACCCTAAAAAAGACCAACAACCTCCCCGTGACCTTGCCGTTTACTCAAGCGTCTATACCATCTCTACTCGCTCTCACTGCTGAGCTCCTGGGAATTACTGTATACTCAGTGCTTTTACTAACTAAACCCTTCAAGTCTCAATTCCTTTCAGTCTTTTTTAATCCCACCATCCTATGGAAGGGCTCTCTCAAAGGTCACCAATGACTTCTTAATCATCAACTCCAATGGTCTTTTGTCAGTCCTTATTCTTCTTAGACTGTCCATAGCATGACACTGGTGGCCAAACCCACCCCTGGCCACCCTCTCCCCACATGACTTCCATGCTTTTTTTGAACTTCACTCTTTCACCTTCTCCCCTAAGTTCTCTTACTAGTCCTCAAGTTTCTCTCTCCTTTTTATATGCTCTCTTCTTCGGTGATTTCATTGACTCCCACAGTTTTAATTGTTGCCTATAAGCAGATGGTTATGAAACGTATATATCTATTGTGCCCTTAGCTCTCCCCCTGAATTCTCATTTCACATCTCCACCTGCCTACTGGATGGCTCTACATGCATTTGCCATCTGCATCTCAAGCTTGACATACAAAATACATAAAACATCTAACCCAAACTTTATTCGCTATATCTGTTGATGATACCACAATCTTCCCAGACACCCAGGCACTAAATTTCAGTCGTCTTGAACTCTCATTCTTCTTTTTCAACATCTATCTATCTCCATTCCGTGACTCACATCCATCCTCTTTCCACTCACACTGCCATCACTCCTAACCCAAGCATCTCTCACCTTGACCTCCCTATGTCCGACCATTGCCCTCTGTGGCCACCAAAATAACACAATGCAGCACTCTGATCAGGCCACCATCCAGTGGCTCCAAAATGAGTATAGGATAAGATACCAACTCTCTCACTTTGGCCAGGAAAGACTTTTCACAACCTCATGCCAATCTACCTTTCCAGGCACTTCTTTCATTCTGCATTCCATTAAAACTCAACTACAAAGTACTAAACCATTGCCTATCTGCCTTGAAGCAGGCTATCCCCCATGACTACTACACAGCCCTTCCTTGTCAGTTCTCTTTTTAGTCTCTCTTCTTTAAGGACTCAGTTCAATGTCACCTCTCCTACTTAGCCTTCCTAGCTTCACCAAGATAAAGTCTTCCTTTCCTCCTCCAATTTAACTATAGCACTTTCTCTCCTTTGCTCATATCCAACTCTATACTATTCATAATTCTACATGTATCTTGTCCCAGATATAAATAAGCTCTGTATAGGCAGGGAATGTGCTATATTTTCACCTCTGTATTCCTGTCACCCAACAGTGTCTTACACACAGTGGGGATTTAATACTTAAGGAAATGAATCTCTTCATAGAAATCATTAAGGGGAAGTTATACAGATCAGGGTGCAATAACTCTCACCTCATGAGATGGGTCAGCATCACAGAGGCTATCTATAATGCTGTTTGATAAAACATCACTTCATACCATTCTCAAAAACCCAACGTTGGGGCACACGGACAGCAGGTCTGACCTGTGTTCTACATGTCCTCATTTCTTCAGAATCACTGCCAGTTCAGCCTGACTCTTTTGGAGCTTATTGCGTGTGTCACATCCCAACTCTGTTTTCCCAATGACTTCTACATTTTGCCCACATCTGTCAAACACTATTTTACCAGGCATTCAAAGCCTCCCCACAATCTGCCTCTTACCCACCTTTTCCTATTAGTCTGACATTACTCCTTTCACAGAGTCCTCTCTCAAAAACTCCCAAGTGCTCCAAGGGATCTGTGTCCACATCAACTCCGGAGGTCCTTCCAATGATGTAGCTCATAACCTGTACGTGCATAACATGTATATGTACATGTACCAGTCCTATGCAACTTTCTCCCACGTGCCTCCCAAGTTCTTCCCATAGGGTCCATCACCATCTTGTGCTAGAGGCCATCTTCAATTTCTTTTGACATCAAAAAGGTATCCGCGGAGTCCTTGCATCAGTCTGTCTCTCCTAATCTCTCACCCTTATTATCTGAGTAGCCCATCTTCTGTTCCTATCATTCAGTTCTTGAATGCTCTCCTTTACTCCTCTTCTTCTGGATGGTGATGCATTACAGCACATAGCCATGAGCCATGGTAGCCAAGTGCATCTCCACTGCCCTTTGGCTTGATCATCAGGGCTTCAGAGCCATAGGTACTCCCCCTCTCATTGCTGCTTCTTGCTCTCTATTTCAACCAAATTAAACATTTCATTACTTCTTGGTTCGTGTTCCTCTTCTATCTCAACGTCTGTATTCACATGACTTCCAACCCTAACATTATCTGAAACAGTCTCCCCACAGCCCTCTTCTGTATATTGAAATGCCTTTTTAAGGTCCAAAGGACTAAGGTAGGACCCTCCACCATGAAATCTCTCATCTCTCTCATAGTTCTTATTCAGTTCCATCCTTTATCTGCATTATTTAATCTGTATTGAGGTTATTTCAACAAATTCTTATCTCTTCTACTAAAGTTTAATTTCATTATAGAACTGTCCTTTTAGGACCTTTTTAATCTGAAACCTAAAACAGTATTTATATAAAATGCCTATGATATATTTGCATTATATTCGACAATATATTTATGTCTGATTAATGTGAACATGATCATTAAATAACAAATGCTGGTTCAAGTTAGTTAACTACACCAAGCGCTACAAAAAGTCAATCAACAAGCACTTGTCAAGTGCTTTCTATGTCTTAAGTACTGTATTAGGCACAAGAAATACAAAGATAAAAACACAGTCTTTTCCTCCAAGAAAAGAGACTCCTCTAATGGGGGAGACAAGTTAGTTAAAAATGAAGCCAGTGTTTCTATATCTATACATATAAAAGTGTTACTATAAAATCAATTGCAGGGACCTTTAAGTATAGTCTTGATAACATGACATATATTTTACATAGATATTATATAATAACAGGACAAAAAATATCAATTACGTAAATGTAAAAAGTATTCATCTAAAGAAATCTCCTTTATTTGCAAAATAAGATCTGTTCTTTCATACTCTACCAAAAAATCTACTATATTTTCTATGGGTAATTTTTTTTTCTTTATGGTATGAATTACTTTAGCTGGTTGTGATGATGAGTTCATACCTAACTTTCAATATATGGAAAATGAGGTGCTAAAATGACAGTTACAGAATTTGTATAATTAGGAAAACAAAACCTTTGGGCATCAATTTAAAAATGCATTCGACAAAAGTTGGTTGGGGGCTAATAACTCTCCTTCCCATGCTTCACTCTCCATGTTTTTTGGAGACACCACCACTACTGCAATTAAAAAAGAACACTCATTACTTTAATTTTCCTGATTGCAATGGGGAAAAGAAAAATATGAGTAGTTTACTTAAAAGCTTAAAATAATAAATTAATAAAGCTTGAAATTAGTAAACTCTATCTTAAGAATAGCTTTTCTCTTACCCATTTAATAAACACAATCACAGGCATTAAAATTCTACTCATTTTTACATTTGTAGCTCTTTTAAAAATGGTTTTCCCAATGACAATCCAGAACACAGCATATATGTTAAATATGATAAATAATTACACCATAAATTATAATTATACATTCTTGTGGTCTCTGTAAATTAACTTGAAGTTGAAAATGTAATTGAAAATTGAAAATAATTACAATGTTAACACAAAACAAACACATTTAAACAAAATGGGAAGACGGGAGAATGGCTGCATTGGAGATGTATTTTTTTTAAATTAACCACCAGAGAAATTACAGAAATCATAACAGTCTGAAACCCCTGGAGAAAAAAGGGCCCTGGGAATTGCTCCAAGGTATTAGTTTTACTTTATTGAATATATTTATTTGGGGAAAAGAAAGCATCTGAAAACTTTTGTGACTTTAGTTCCTTTTACTTGTTGATCTAAAACACTACCTCCAAATCAATTCTAGTGGATGTGAGATCGTGAAACCCAAGCAATATCCCAGGTTCTTCACTGCATCCCATACATATGTTATGATGGTTCTTTTCAGGTTTTAAAAATAAAATCTCCAAATGTCAAGTCAAGGACAATAATGGAGGAAAATATGCAGTAATGTAACGAAAGAAGAATATATTTAGCTTTCTGCTTCTCAGTCAAGGCTGAAAATAACCCTCAACACACTACACTATACAAACAACTCCATTTGCAAAGGAGAAAAAAAACGAAGGCTCCCATCATGTAGCTCTACTATTATAACGTGGGGAGCAGCTAAGATTCCTTTCTGCTGAAAATGATTCTCATTTAGGCTTAGTCAAAGGCCATCCTGTCTATCACCAACTCTGAGGAACACCAAACAGTCCACTTGGAGAAGCTTTTTCCATCCCTCCCATCTCCAGTCTTATCAAGGCACAGGCCATCTGTCCCAACTTTGAAGAACATAGTGCTTTCAACATAGCCATTATATATGAAGTGCCAAATATCTTATGTTTTCCTCTACACAAATGAGGCTTAACGCCTATATGAGGAATACTATATTTGTCTGGAATCTCTGCAAATAATGGATCTCACTTTGCCATCACAAGGGAACAAAGATTGAATGAGAACTGTTCACTAACACCCCTTAACTTCTCCATATGACCAATTATTAAATGACACTGAAAGAAAAAAGTCTTCCCTCCTCTCAGGAATAGCTCCAACAAATGATCATAACTGATTGTCTTCTAAATTTTTCTTTCTTTCTTTTCCTATCCATAGACTTAAGGATCTTTTCAATAGGAACATGTAATTTAATTATTTGTAATGCTCAAGTAATATTATCAGGTAGCTCTTTAAAATTTACAAAATTCACTTTTACAACTCCCATTGATCCCCTCAGCCCTACAAAGCTGGCAGGAAAATAATTCATTACCTATTTTACAAAGAAGAAAACCAAAGATCATAGTAACTTGCCCACAGTAAGTGGCAGAGCCTACATGTTAATTCTAGTGGGGTCTAAAATATATCTTTGAAATTTTTATTTAAATTAACTAAACCTGCTATTTTAAATTTTTAAAAACAAAGATTTACTTCATTTTTTAATATAAAAAGATACCCATGTCCTTTTCCCTTGTCAGATTAAAAGTATCCCCACCACCACCTAAGATAGGTATTTATTTGGTGAAAAACAAAAGAAGAGTGCTGAAATCTAATGAATTTCCCCATAACTGCCACCAGAATCCCAGTATCTGACTTGGAAGGACCTCAAAGGCTATCTATATCAAGTCTAACCCATACTTGCACAAGAATTCCCTTAGCAACATATCTGACTAGTAGTAATTAACCTCCTATTGGAACACCTCCAGGGAAGGGCAAACTAGTACCTCCTAAGCAGGTCATTCCACTTTGGGATAGCTCTAATTGTTAGGAAGTTTTTCCTTACATGGAGCACAAATCTGCCTCTCTGCAACTTCCACCCATAGCTCTCCACAGTATCAATGTCACAGTAATATCTCAGTTGACAGCAAAGAGTATGAAGAGCCCCAACAGCAGTTTCAATATATAATATAACAAACGCCATATGGGGTCAAATTCACTGGCGCACGTATCCCAGAATTCTGATTGACAAGAGGAGCACAGTAGGCTACTGAGACAAAGGGCACAGTAGCTGGATCCTTAAACAAAGATGAGGGATTTATTCAGGAATAGTACTTGATTTATTTCTACTTTATAGTAAAAGATTATGAATAATGTTTGTTATTCTCTGAATCCTAAACACTGAACTGGAAAGACCATAAAGTAGGGATAACTCAAAAGCTGCAATAAGGTATAACTATTTGTGGGTTGACATGCTTTTTGTGTGTGTGTACCAAGTACCAAAATACCTGGTCACTGTGGCAGAATATGTGGATTCAGTTTTAACAGTATTTTTTTCTGTCCTTACGTTTGACTACAAAGAACACCGCTTTTGAGAATAACTGAATGTTCTCTTGATAAGCCGCACTCCAAATTAAATTTAAGAATATATAATACTATAGTTCTAAAGAAAATCCCTTCATGACCCTGAATGCCACAAAACTTTCTGGTACACATTATGAAGCCTTCCATTTTTCACCAATTATAATGCTATTATACTTTAAAATTTCAGGAATAAATTGTTTACAACTTGGAAATAAAAAGCTGAAATATATATAGTTTGAAGGGAGAGAGATCCTATGAATGCACCAAAAAGAATTACATTGCCCTGTTTTTTTCTTTGACACTTAAAATTTTTTAAGGTTGAAGGGGGTCTCCAATTGGCAAAGTAAGCAGAGCCAAAGAAACAGTCTGATGAGCTAATAAGGTTTCACTGTTAAAAAGCATGTGACAAATTCTTAAGTTATAACTGTGAAGTTAAGGTCAAAGGGAAGGAAAGGTTGAAGAAAAATCTAGCATAAATCTTACCAGCTCCAAGGTGTAACCACTCTGTGCTCTTCTCCTAGATTTTTCCCCTCAACTTGATTTGCACATCTCCAAAACTGAATAAATAGGACTTTGCAACAGTGAGATTCTAAACTGATAGCAGCTAAGCAAAGGTAAAAAATTAATTTTTTTTAATTTTCCATATATACGTAGCTATATATATACACAATATTAATGTATATCACATAATTCATAATTGGAATCAGTCAACAAATATTCAATGACTGCCAATAGTATATGCCAGATGATTAAATATAATTTGTGTCTGCACAAAACATATCATATAAGATTTAACATTACTATTGCATAGCGGCTTTCAATTTGGGATCTCAGAGAGTTGCAAAATCCTATTTACTCCACTTCAGTGACATGAAAATAAATTTGAGGGGGAAAATGCAGGAAAAGGGATAAAGGCAGGGTCACCATGGAGTCAGCAGGCTCAGGCTAGGCTTCTTCTCCAACATCTCCCCTCCCTTTGATGTTCATTTCTAGCCTCTGACTTCAGCACTTACCGGTGCTCACATGTCTTTCCCAATGGAGCCTCATTAGCTCATCAGAATGTATGTACTTATTTATACACACAGATACATGGACATATATAGTAAACTCAAATCAAAGTGCCCCACCTGGCCACAAGGGCACCATGGACACTACCATAAAATTAACTTGATTCCAGCAAGTTAACAAAATACCCTCCAGTACATAGTAGACACTTACTGAATGTTTGTAATCAGATGCTAATTAATTCCAAATACAAAATGAACTATGTCCTAACAGACTCATACACAAATGACAAATAACCATAGACTCTTGGAATTGCCATCAAAAATGTCTGGGACTTATCTCTCTCAAATACTTCAACGTGGCTACAAAATGGAATTCATAATTTTTGGAGAGTAAACAGGTTTTCATATGCTGGATCCAAGGTATGTCTCCTTCTCCATCTTCACAGAGTCTGTTTTAAACCCTAATAACATGGGGAATCACTTATATGAGCCACACCAGAATTTTTCAGCCACAGCATGGAGTAGTACACAGAGAACAAGACCAGAGCCTGGAAGGGCTCAGGAAGAGATGATTTCAATACCCATCTTTGATCCATCCTGACTCTGGGAGCCTGGATAGGTCACTTAATTCTCAGTACTCTAGGCAACTCTCTTCAGATCCTAAGTTTAGAGCAGGTGCCCCACGTGCATTGGTAACAAGAGTACCTTGACCAATACTTATTGGGCCACACTTGTGATTTCATTAGTGTAAAGAACTACATCTATTAATTCGGGGTTGATAGCTACTCTATAATGTAGACTGAAACACCCAGAGGGAAAAGGACTTTAAAATCAGAGGATTTAGAGCTGGAAACCTCCTTAATTGCTACTGAGCCACACCCCTGGTTTTACAGATAAGATACAGTAAGTGTCAAAGGCAGGAACCCATATCTTCCTGATTCCCTGGCAATTCTGCCATGTTGTGTCTGTCCCTCTATATCCATATCCATATCTTCAACATAAGGAAACACTTGGCAACAGGGATTTCTCCTTCTATAATAAAAAAAATTAGTCAACAGCATTTATCAAACACGCATTTTGCAGAGATTGTAAGCCACTGAGGAAAACAAATAAAGGCTTCCATTAACACTTTAATAATTAGATGGCTAACTCCCAGCAAAATAACCTTAAAAGTCAGTATGTTCCTAAATATAACACTTGTTAATGTATCTCAAAGAAATACTTTCAATAAGTACTCACACAGAAAATGAGGAGACAAACTAAACCAAATGACTTATGGCCACAACACATATATTGTTAGCATTAGAGTATCCAAAACTAAAATTCAGAAATCCTGAATGGAAAAAAATTTTTCTACTAATCAGACGTCTTTAATTTTCTCCCCCTTGATTGTACCTAATCACTCTTCCATGTTATAAGCTCCATGAGGATAAAAAAACTTTTTTAATGCTCACCACACAGCTCTGCAAATAGCAGACAATAAATATTTGCAAAATATTTATAGAGCTGAAAGATACCTCTATGTCATTTGAAGGAAACGTCCCCACATCCATTTTTAATCAAGGAAACTAAGGCCCAGAGAAGTTCAGTCCTCCTCAAGGCCACACTGCTAATACCTAGGTGAGGTAGAATTTGAACCCAGGCCTCCAATTCCAAACACAGTGTTCTCTTCATTACATCACACTGAGCTAAGTTTAATGAAAATTGATGAGCACCTTCAGTCGAATAGAATTGTTTTACTAAAGTATAAAATAGGACTCTTCTTGGAAAAGAAGGTAAGTAGGAAATTGTATTTTTAATTATCTCAGATCACTGTCACTTTCATCATAAATATTTTTGTGAAAAACATAGCATAACAACAATTAGCATACTTAATTATACTGAAAATAGAAATAGTTCACATGAATCATTGATTATATAAATATTTTAAAATACAGTATTTACACTAAAAATTCTTAAAACATAAGTTTGAAGGGTTTTTTAATTGATAAAAATTATATACTTATAACAAAAATAATCTAGCATTATTTGAAATGGTAAAACACTCGAAGTGTTCCCAATAAATACGGGGGTAAAGCAAGGATACTCAATCTTCTCCACCATTCATTATCTGGCATACTTCCCAACATTCTAAAAAATGAAAATTAAAATACAAATTAAAGGCAAAAACACTGACAAAGACACAGAAAAATCTATTTGCAGATGACATGATGGTCTACTTGAAAAAAAAATAGAAAAAAATTTAGATAAAATTTTCAGCCAGGTATTAGGGTATAAAATGATTCCACAAAAAACTATAAGCATCTCTATATTACAATAGCAAAAGTCAGGAATAAATGAAAGAATGAGAAATCCCATTCAAAATAACTACAAAAATGCATAAAATATACAGTAGTTTACCTATCAATACTACAAAATACTATTTACAGAAATAAAGATTCAAATAATAACCTATAGCTCATAAGAAGACTACACTTATGTGATAATGATATCACCTCAATGAAAGATTTAATGATACCAGACACTAAGGATTACTTTACAAGCCGAGGTAAATATCCAAATTCATTTGGAAGAGCAAATGTTTTTCATCTCAAGTGAAATCTTTCAAAAAGCAGAAATAGAAGAAGTATTACAAGTCTTCAAACTATACTATAAAATAGTAATCAAAATTATTTTTTAATGGAAAACTGGGGCAGTGGAACATTCTAGATAAGGAAGCATTAGAAACAATAAAATTTGGTAACCTAAGAACATAACCTACATGAGGAAAGACTCCATATTTGACTAAGAACTGATAGAACTGATGAAAATTTTAAAGATTTTTAGCAGAAAATAAGTTTAGATCATCCTCTTACAATACATATATAAGTTCCAAATGATTACTCAATCCAAATATAAAAAGCAATATTTTTTTATGAAAAGAATTAAAGATGACAACTTTTTATAACTATGTCTAGTGGGTAAATTTGTAATCAAATAAGGGGATAAGATGTAAAGGGAAAGAGAAATTTGTTTATATAAACAAAATAAATGTAGTTAGAATTAGAAGGGAAACTGTCAGTTGTGGGATATGGAGATCATTTCATCACGTATCATTGTCAGAAGTCTGATCTCCAAGACATATAGGGAATTACCACATATATATGACTAAGAACTACTCAGTATATAAGCGGTCAAAGTCATAAAATAAATGTCAAAGTCAAAATTATCAGCAATACTATGAAATGACAAAGCACTAATAATAAAAGAAATGCAAATTAAAATAATACTGAGGTATATGCCATAGATGACAGCAATATGGCATAGATGAGAAAAGACAAAAAAAGTTAATGTTTGAAATGCTATGGCAAATAAGTACACTAAAACTCCTTTCATGGAACTGTCAATTCATCCAATCATTTTGGAAAGAAAAAATATTGCAATTATATAAGAAAAGTTATTAAATATATTCATATTCTTCAACATAGAGATCTAACTGCTGGGGCATATACATCCAAGGTCAGGGGTGGGGAACCTGTGACCTCAGGGTCACATGTGGCCCTCTAGGTCCTCAAGAGCACCCCTTTGACTGAATCCAAACATCACAGAATAAAACCCCTTAATAAAAGAATTTGTTCTGTAAAACCTGGACTCAGTCAAAAGGCTATACCTAAGGACCTAGAAGGTTACATGTGGCCTCGAGGCTGCAGGTTCCCCATCCCTGTCCCAGGTAATCAAAACCATAAATTCCTAGATTTATGAAAATATTTATAGGAGCAATTACTTGATAGGAAAAATAGTAATAATATCACAAAATAGGTGCCTATAATTTGATAATGGCTGAAGAAATTACAGAATATGAATATAACCTAAAATTATTCACTATAAGAAACAATATGAGGAATTTAGAGAAACAAATATAATCAAATGTAGAATGAAATAAATAGAACAAAGGAAATACTATCCATACAAAATGAACACTAACATTAAACTGAATTCTGAGTAACTGTAATGACCCATCTTCGTCCCAGAGAAAATATGAAGAAATGAAGCATCTTCCTTTCCTTAGAAATGGGGGAGAAGGGGAAGAAATAAAAGGACAATGAATGGGGACGTCTGACTACCCTATCAGATATAGTCACTGTTTTCACTGATTTAACTTTTCCTTTTTGTTTTAAGGGGGAAAGTCATCACTGAGAAATATAACCAGAAATGACTAATACAGAAACATAAATAGTTCTATACAACAAACAAGGTTAATAAGCACAGCATGTTGAAGAGATAGAAACATCTCCAGGCTCTTAAAAAAGAGTTCCAAATTCAACTTTTAACACTAACTGCAGAACCAGGGAAAAGTCATTTAATCTTTCTGAGATTCTATTTCCTCATTTATAAATTGGGGAAACAGTATTCATAGTACCTGTTTCTCAGGATTGTCATGAGACTCAAGTGGGAAAAGGTCTATCCACCATATAAACATCAGCATCTAAGTCACATCTTTGGATCCCTTCAAGGTTTGCCAAGCACTTTTCCCACAACCTATTCACAAATGAAATAAAATGACATTCCCAGGGGTTATGAGACTTAGGCAATGCCACACAGCAAGTTGGCAAAGGGACACTGCACAGTCATTTAATATTTGGGATCAAAGCTTTGAACCCTGATATTCTGACTCCAAGCTTGGCTACCTATCCACTATACTGAATTGTCACTCTGGCTACTGAGCATCATTAACAAATGCTGTATAAAGGCAAAGCTTTATAGGACAAATTTGTAAAATACTGTTCTCACCTACTATGTGACTCTGCCATGCCCCCACTTATTGTGGAGAGGTATGCTCTATTTTTGGGTCTCCAGAGACAGCAGAGGAGAAAAGAGCCTGGTGTGCCATGGACCATGGGGTCAGGAAGAGTCAGATATGATTAAACTAAACAAGAACAAGACAGAGAAAACCTATGGAGTATTTATGGAACAGCAGGAAGCCTTATAGAGAACATCAGCTTTTTGGTATGGGTAGAGAAAAGCAGGTATAGTGAGAAAGTGACTAGACATAAAGTAAAATTTGTAGGTGTCTTTTCAGGCAAAAGAACAAGGAAAGAACCTTTGGCGGAAAGTATAAGCAGGTAAACAAGCATCCAGTGGGAAATTGTTGCTATGGAGACACTCATAGTAATATGCGGCCATCATTCTCAGGAGGCCCATGGGAGGTAACAAAGGGGAATACACACATGGTGCTTTTGCCTCTAGCTACTCTTACCTCTAGCTATTGCCACTCCCTCTGTCCCAGGCTTTTGCCCTATAGTCAGCTCTAGCAATGTCTTCTTCCCTCCGTCCCTTCATCTATTTTGTAGCTCTGGCAACACCATTCCCTCCTTTCTCTGTGCACTATCTCTGAATCCTTGTCAATGTTATGTGGTATTTTAGGGTGATCTGACTACTCAAGTTAATAAAGACTGTGATTTTACAGGCTGTGCATCCAAGATGAAATGCATCAGATGGGTCAAGCAAAACCAAAGAAGATTCAAGAGAAGAGTCCAGAAGGCCAACTCATGGATTTCTGAGGGCCAAAAAAAAAAACTGTCCAGCAGAGAGGAAGCAAGGAAAAATATTCAGTGAGTGAATGGGAGACTGATATGAATGTGTCAAAGGGGATGGATAAGTCCAGGAATAGAGTCCTGAACTACAAAGGAACCCAGGAAGATTTTTCCAGGAGAATCATGAGAGCATGTGTTCCAAATATAGGTATAAAGAACACAAAGGTTTCAGTCTAAAATACTAACATTAATACAAACATACATCAAGTAATCCATTAGTTGTACATTTGTAGACAACTCATTTTCTTAACAAGATAAAATTCTGATATAAAGTAGAAAAATGACAATAACTATACTGAAATATGAATTTTTCCATCTCTAGCGAGCTGCTTGAAATATAATCTATCCCATGTCTTTCTGTTAACTAAGACTCCTTCTTTGAGAGGCAAATGAATTACCAGTTTCATTCTTGAAGCCTACCTATATGGTGTGTAGACATTAGCAACATCACAGAGCCATTTTTAGCTCTGGAACAACATAAGTTTCAATAAATTTTATTCCATTTGATTCCACAAGCATTTATTAAGTCATACAGAAGGTGATGTCTATACCTAAACATGCAGAGTATAGGAAACAAGGAGGTAAACTAGAGTTCTGAGGCAAGGAGGGAAATATACCCCCAAAATGTATTCCTTAAGACTCAATGCAAAGTATTTCTATGCCTGTGGACAAAGACACGTTCTATAAAAAGAACAGGGTGGGTAAAGGGGGACAGGAAGGGAGGGGGATATTATATATTAAGGAAATACATTCATGTGAAGAAATATAAGAAGGATGCACGGTTAAAAATAAAATTTAAATAAAAACCATGATGGAGAACATTTTGGCTGAGGGGAGTAAAGTATGGTTATTAGCTTATCATCTAAGCCATCTACAAACCACTGGAACAGAAAGAGGACACAGATAAGTTCAGGAAAATACCACCAGTCTTCCATAATTTAGTATATCTATGATACTATGAAGATTTTTAAATTATTGAAATACATCTACAGGGGTTCTCTCTGCCCAAAGCAAAGAAATTAATAATACTGATTTACTCCACTGATAATTTCTCATGCTTCAAAAGGGGGAAAAAAGCAAAGAATTGTTTCCGGACCTGATTCTCACCCACAAGGAAGAATGGGTCACTGTGGTAAATGTGGGAACCTTATGAAAAAATGACTGTTTCACCTTAATTTGTGATAAAGAAGAGAAAAGTGAAAAAAAGTCCATCATACATCCTAAATTTTAGGAGGGCCAATTTCACAGGGTTCAGAGAAGAAAAAGAGGAGGCCATGGGGGAAAAAAAGCTCCTGAGGAAGCTGGCCCAAGAGAGATGAGATAACTCTCAAGAATGAAATTCAAAAAAGACAGAAACAATTTCCAAGAGCAGGAAAATAAAAGGAATTCTCTAAAGAGAATACCATGGAAACACAGAGAACTCAACAGCTAACTTCAGATTATAAAGACAAGACTGCCAAAAATATATACATATATATGTATGTATGTATATAACAGAGGGTGGAATGCAAAAATGTGACACAGTCTTCTGAGATTTCTACAAAGAACCAATACTTGAAGTGGTCTGAAGTTGGTGGGGAAAGCCAAGGTAAGGCAGGCTATACCCACATAGAGGGAAACTGGAGGCTCAAAGAGGCCAGGAGTGTTACTTGAGATGGATGGGGCAAGGTTAAACAGACAAGAAAGGGAGAGCAGAGCTGCCTGTTTTGCATTTGTTTTCTCTAGAAAAGAGCTAGTCAGCTAGGAAGAGCACAACAAAAAATAGCAAAGCTGGAAACAAAAAACCAAGATGATCAAAGGGATAGCGACTCGTTGCCATTAAAAAATACAAGTCACCAAGCTAACATGCACTAGAGCCCAAAGTCCTGGAAGAACCAAATATTTTGCTGATCTGAGGGCCTTATCTGTAAAACATGACTCAGAAGAGAATCAGAGAAAGGCTGCAGGACTGGATGGCATTTAAGGGCCCTTCCAAAGCTGCATGAAGAGAGGCAAATCAGAGAGTGAGCTTGACTGAAACCTAACAAAGACATTAAAGGGACAGGTTACAGGTAGGAAATGAAGCACTGACTACAGAGTCAACCTAATGCCTGAATCAACAACAAGAGATGCCAGGCTAATGGCATTTCCATTTTTGACACAGTTATGAAATTGGCAGAGCAAGATCAATAGTATAAAGTCTATCCAGAGTCTAAAGCCTACTACCATCACAATCTTCTAAAAGCAAGGATTGTTTCACTCTTTTGCCTTTGTATCTCCAGCATCTAGCCTGGTGCCTGACACAGAACCATGTAATATATAATTGGTCGATTTTTTTTCTTTGACAAACTGAATAGAGAGATATAGGCCAAGGGCAATAGCTTAGTTAGGTGACTTGGAAAGTATTTGTGTTACGCTGGGTTCAGAACAGTTGCTAACAATTTAAAGTCACTTTGGAAGGTTTGTAGATAACTGCCTAGGGATCAGTGCTTGGCCTTGGACTGTCTGATGTTTTTATCAATGACTTAAATCAAAGCACAGGATGTTTATCAAATTTACAGGTGACACAGCTAACACACTGGATGTCCAAATCCAAAATTACCCTAGGAGGATGGAGTATTGGCCTAAATCTAATAAGATGAAATTTAGCATGGACAAATGTAAAGTCCTACACAGGTCCAAAAAAAAATTCAGAAGTGCAAGATGGGGTAGGCGTGGATAAAGAGACATTCACCTGGAAAAGATAGAGAGGTTTTTTAGTAAATTGCAAGTTGCATAAGTCACTAGTGTAATGTGATAGCCAAAATATGTATAGCAAAATAATAATAATGATAATAATAATAATTCCATCTTTGGCTACATTAAAAGAGGTTATATATCCAGTGACAGGAAGATAAGAATCTGGCCATATTCTGCTGGGATCAGATAGTATCTGGAGTAACGTGTTTCTTTCAAGGTACCACATTTTAGGAAAGCTATTAACAAGCTGAAGAGCATCCAGAGGGACCAAGAAGGTGAAAAGATAAAAAGGTAAAAACAACATTGTTGCTACCAGCTTATCTTGTCAAACGTCTAATTTACTTTAAAGGAACCTGTGACAAAATCTTGATCTCTCTACAAAAAAATACACCTCCGAGACTCATTTTTATAGTACAGTCATCAGACAAAAAACTACAGACGGTACAAGAATTTGGGCGATAAAATAGTTCAAACAAAAGCTGCTGAATAATGGTTAAGAAAATGGAGAAACTAAAATAATCTCTTGTCAAATAATTTCTATTTCCTTCAGGCAGATCTGGACAACACAGAAACAATTATGCATATATACATGCAGATATACATAAGATAGATGTATACACAGTATGAAGAGGAAGTAATCTCAGAGGAAAGGCACTAACTAGCCCTGGGAGGGAATACGAAGAGGAGGAAAAAAAGGAAATATAGACGGTGGGCCACACAGACTCACCAATGTCATCAAGTTCTCCACAAAGAAGGCTTCCAGGAATCTTTGAGAATAGTAGACTAAGGAGTTAATTCTCAATCTTTCCCTGAGAATCCAAAGATCCATGGACAAAGAGAAAGGTGCTAAGGATGAAAATCCAAACATTTGATCTGTCCTCCTCCTCATTCTCTTTATTGAATATATATGGCATCCAAGAAAAGAACAGATGGTGATCTAAGGCCGACTTACCCTCTGTTGTTACAGTCTTTCTGTGGCATAGTACAAAGAGCAATGAACCTGGAGTCAGAAGGATTGGACTCACATCCTATCTCTGCTGGTAAGCTATAGGACCTTGAGGAAGTCACTTCTCTTCTGTGTGAGGTCTAGTTTTTGTTTTTGCATTTATAAAATGAAGGGAGATGGTCAATGTGATTTCTAAAGTGTCCATTCCAGCTTAAATCCTGTGATCCTAGGTAAGTTAATGATGAAGTAATTGCACAGCCCCACAGCCTCACAGCCAAGTGTTGGTAAGCAGTAATGATGGATGCCTCATCAGATTTAACTTGTCAAACAGAAACTTACAAAGGAGCCAAGGCGAGTGTGAACAAATAATACCATGAGGAAATAAGAGGGAGGGGGGCAGGAGCCTGGAGGAGGAACCAGCCCAGAAACGTATCTACACACATCCTTCCTCCTCTGGGACTAAAACATAGCAAGGTAGTATTTCAGGTCCAGGCTAAACTAATCTTGAAGAAAGAACATGAACAATAAATAAATGGAACCAACCTCAGTTTAAATTTAAAAGCCAGGTTAAAAACAAAACAAAATCTTTTTGCATGACAGGTCACAATAAACTCACCTACTCCTTTCAAAATCCCTTTTCTACTTGTTGATTCAATGCAATAGGTCTGGGATAGCCTTGTTAGAGTCAGAAATGATAGGCTGCCCTCTCCAATGTGTAACAAGAATTTCTTCTCTTTTATTTTTTCTTTCCTTTCCAGTGGATAACACATTTTTAAGTTACTTGGTGCCCTGTTTTGTACAGATCAAGGCTCCCCTTCCCTTCTTCCCTCCACTATCCCCAGGGCAGTTTAACTGCCAGGGAGACAAATGGCGTACTTGAAACATTCCGACTCCCATCCTGTGGACCAGGGGGCTGGGCAGAGACAAGTTGTAGACCCAGCCTCTCTAGGCCACAATTCTCCAATTCAAACTGTTCTAAGCTACCTAAAAGGTACTCTTCTATGCCTCTTTCCTCTAGCAGCACAGCTAGGTCTCATGAGGGACAGGGGAAGTGGACAGAAGAAGGAAACTGGTCTGAGTCCATCCGTTTGCCTCAGTGCCAAAGAGGACAAAGGTGATGAGTTAGAGCAAAGCTTCAGGAAAAAGCTTCTTCTTTCTTCAGTGTATCTTCTAACCCTGACCACGCCCCCCACAGATGAAAGACATTTAGAGATAGTAAGGACAAAACAAGGAGTGGAAACTAGGGGGAAGGTGCAATCATTTGGTGAAAAGGCTTTGTGAGATTGGTATTGAATGCCCTGATATTTAGAGAGAAACACATTTTAGAATCACAGGTTAGAGGAATTACACTGCAGCAATTCTCAATCTGTGGGTCGCGATCCCTTTGGGGGTCAAACAACCCTTTCACAGGGGTAACAGGGGTCACCTAAGACCATCGGAAAACACATATTTTCGATGGTCTTAGGAACCAAGACACTGCTCTCTATCAGTCTCCAGGCGGTCTGCCCACATGCAGTTACCGCATTAGGAAGGTTGAGAACCACAGTGTCTAAAGAATTTCAGAGAGGACACCAATGATGGGCAGCAACCCATGCCATTAAATGCAAGATGGCAGACGTACTCTGCTATTGAAATGTGACCTTAGAGATCATCTAGATTCAACTCCTCATATTTCCTAGATAAGAAATCTAGGGACAAGAAAGGTTAAATAATTTGCCCTTATGGTCACACAAGGAACAGTAAGTAGCAAAGCTGGTAATGGAGCATACAACATCCCAACTCCAAGGATAAGGGTTCTTTCAATACATCACATTACCTACCCATCACAGTAATAGTTTTGCTAAGAATCACTTATCACCATGTCTCCACAATGGAATTAAGGATTTCACTGGTGGCGTCCCTTATGTGTAACTTCTATCAGTCCTGATAGGATGGATAGTAATTTCAAAGGGAATTCCTTACAGCACCGAGTGTTTGGGATAGAAAAGTGCCTTGTCAACCTATGAGTCTGCCTCTGGAAACCTGCCCAAATACTCTTCATCTCAGTCATTAGATCAGACTAATGCCTAAGTTCCAAGGTGAAGGACTCACAAGGGCAGGACCCTAGGCTAGAATTCAGTAAAGATGGTCCAAAGACCTGGTATGGGGAGTATAAGAAACAAAGATTTGCTGGGAGGAGGAATTTTAGGTGATGAAGCAAGACTTGGAACACAATCAAAGATCAAATAAATATGGTGAGATCTCCATTTATACACGCCCCCATCTGTCTGATCCCTTCTGGCATCCTATACCACACCATGTTGAGGGCTCTAATCTTATTCCTCAACCAATTCCAGTGCTAAAATCCTAATTCACACCACCCAACAAACACAAAAAACAAGGAGTCCTTAGAGATAAGCTAAATGCTGGGTTTGATTTATGGGGTAACTTGCACCCCAAGAATTTCCCAGTGTGACCTGGAATGGTGCCAGGAGACTGCCTTGAGTCTTAAAGGCATTTTCTTGCTTAAAAGCCCCTTATTAAAATGAATCTATCACTGTTGGGGACAATTTCTTTGGTACAGGAAAACTACTAATGCGAAAACTCCCTTAATCAATACACACTGTAATTAACACAAACTGGATATTACAAAACTGCCTGAAATACAGAAAGGTTAAGTGATTTGTTTGACCAAGGTCACAGTCACTATGTTTTGGAAGCAAGACTTGGACTCCAGTTCTCCTGACTCTTGAGATTTGTTCTCTATCCCCTCCACCATGCTTACTCTACTATGTATAATGTGTGGAAGTACATAAATATCTGTGTATGTACACATACGTATTATAGGAAATACTGAATTAATAATTATTTTATTAGATATCTATAAAATGCCTTATTGGGAATTAGCTGAGATCTAAGACAAGGTGGAAGAGAGGGAAAATAGGGGCAAGAAAGGTTAAAAACAAAATTTTACCTAGTTTAAGATTCTGCCCCTGATTTAGAATCTAAAACAATTGCCTATAGATCAAGGCCCTCCAGATTACTGGCCCGCTTTACATATTTATATCTTTAACAAATCTGCCTCCAAACTTTCTTGCTTGTTTTTGCTCTGCTGTTCTCTCTGCCTATCCAAAGCCAACCCATCTTTTAGTCCACAACATGGCTTAACCCTCCATGCTCCATAACCACTGTAGACTACTAGACTACATTCATCTCTTAGTCTTACCTCCTACAACAATTCTTGTTCACACCCTCATTTGGCAATTCTGTTCTGTTCTGGTCTAAGTTATTCATGACTTTTTCATGACTAGTAAACCTTTTATTTCCTAACTGGACTAACCTACTTGATATCAGAGATATGTAGGTCCTTCATAGTATATTACCTTTCAACTAAGACATGATAAATACTTGACAATAACTGTTACTAAAAAATCTTAAAAATTGCTTAAACTCATCTATTTACAGTTATACAAAACTATATACAGAAAGATCTTACTTGATCCTCATAATAACTTCAAGTTGGATACAAATGATATGTCCCTATCTTACAAATAGATAAATGAAAATGAAAAAAAACTCTGGTAAAGTAACTTGCCCAATGTTGCACAAAACAGTAAAGTGCCTATCTCTTCCAGGAAAGAAGGAAGGTCCCATCCTAAACACTGAAGATCCAAAGATAAAAATAACGTTGTCCCTACCATCCAGGAAGGTGTTACCTTTGCAGCCAGTTAATGACCAGAGCCAGTAAAAGAGCACAACTCTCCCGATTTCCAGGGTTACTGCGGCTCAAAAACTTTGGGCAATACTAAGTAAACAGCTGATCCAAATAATCCTAATGGGTATCACCCAACAAGGAAGTAAGGTGAGTCTGATATCCTCTAGGCAGAACTACATGAAAAGAGTCAATACATTTTAAGGTGATCAACCCAATTCTTTGACCCATTAGAGGTCAGAAATTAGGTTAACAAGAACCTGCTGAGAAGTTATTCCTTGGGGGATGGGAGGGGTGAGGGTGGGTAAGAGAATTAATATTTTGTGCTGGTGTGTCTGTGTTAAGGGAAGGGAACAATTCCACTCCCCAAGGTGCCATTCCAAAACTGGCTAATGGGGCAACTTGGGACCATCCTCTTTGACTATGGAATTGAATCAAATTAAATAACCAATAAAAGAAAATGGGACCTTTAATCTAATCCATCAGTTCTATGGACTAAATTAAAGAAAAAAAACTAAGCTCAGAAGCCCTTGCAAACAACATAAGGATATTTGCCCTACAATGTTAAATCCTTATTTCAATAGTGGGCTTTAGCATATCAATACCTCCTTTAACTTGAAAGTATTCTTCAACAAAGAATTTATTCAATATAGTTAGTGGCAGACATCTCCACACAGGTAAGCACTAGTCCAGAAAGAAGGATTTCTGACTACTCTAGCAGAATACTGAATATTAAATTAAAAACTAAAAGAAAATCTATAAACCTAAGAATAACAAAGAAAACCACATCGCTTTGTGATGTAGAAGCAGCTGGGGCGAGTAGAGTTCTTCACTGCAGACATATGGCCAAAACAAATCAATACTACTCCCATGGGTTATGATGACGATGCCTCAGGACTCATCCAAGACACATCTTAACTATGGCACTGTGTTTATGCCTCTTCTATGTTTAGCTGGTGTTATTCAAAGGCAGTCCCCAAAACTCCATGAGCACCATTTACAATTAGGTCACTGTTCTCCAGATGCTTAGGTCAAAACTTCAGAAAGAGAAAATCTATTTTTGGAGGGGTTTTTTTCTTCCTGAAAATTCTACAGCTATTTTTCCTACACTTAAGTACCCACTATGTGTTCATTCTGAACAATGTAACCCAGTTTTCCTTGATGGAGTTGTCTAGGTACTTTTTTTTTGCAATGCAGTCTAAGAAAATAGTCTTTTTTCCCCTCAAAAAAATGATTTGGCACAGTGGAAAAAGCTAAGTTTTTGGAGTCGGAGGACCTGGGTCTATATTCCAGTTCTGTCCCTTACTACCCCTGTGACCTTGAGCAAGTCACAATCCCTCTGGGTTGAAGTTTCCTTATTTTCAAGAGGAGGGGGTGGCTCAGATGACCTTCCAGCTCTAAATCTGCCTTCACAACTGATCGTACTTATTCTAAAAGTAAAATTATTTCGTTGAAACATATGTCCTTAAAGATCTGTTATTGTTCAAAAAATGGCTTGCCCATCTTATGCAAAGTAGATTGTTACATTTCCCATTGTGTGACTTCCCACCTCAAGCCTGGGCTCCACTTGGTACAGCCCAGGAAAGAAAAAGTCCTCTAAATCAAAGGTCAACAGAGACCTAACCCTACATAGAATATAAGTCAGCATCTTTCTGATACTTCGGGCCAAAAAGAAATGGCCGACCGACCAAGAAGATAAAGAAGGTACCAGGAGATTTACTATCCATGACACAGAAAGAGGGAAGAGAAAGGAACTAAGAAAGCTAGAGAAGAGCCCTGTTGCCAGTTGCTTGTATCAGAGGAAGCCACTAACCTGATCCCAATGGAATGCAGAGCATCATGATGTACCCAGATGCAGGGTGAGGACCAAACAAGAAAACAAGTGATGCAGAAAGGAAGCCTTCCTTCTTCCTTCCCTCCCTTCCTCCTTCCCTTACTTACCTCTTTACTTACCTATCCGGCCCCGCCCTACCCAGCCCAGTCCCAACCAGGCCAGGTGGGGTAGCGCACCTGCCAAATGCCCTCCCTTCTCCCCCGGGGAGCCGGCTCTGAATCCCCAGCCGGTCACTCGCTCCCACCGAGGACAATGTGCCCAGAGCAGCAGTGCTGAAGACGCAATGGGCCGCCCACCGACGTCCTTGTTGAGGGCGGGGTCGAGCACTGGGCCCAGCCTTGGCAGCGACGGGAGGATGGAGCAGGAGAGGCGACGCCTCGCTTGGACATGGGCCATCACTCACCGGAGAGGCCGGCCCGGGGACAAGAATGGATGCCACCAGCCAGGCCGCCTCCTCCCTGGGGACCCCGCGGGGCCCTGCCCCACTTTCGGGTGCGGAATACGTCTGTTTTCGGAGGGTCACTACCCACCCAGGGCACGCTGCGCCTCTGGCGGGGGTGGATGCTGCGATGCTCCGCCCCTCCCGCGCCGGTCCCCTCGCGTACTGTCAGGTCCTCCCCGTCCAGCCCGCTGCCCGGCAGTCCCGCCGCCCGCGGCAGCCGCTGTTTCGGGCTCCGGCTCCGGGTCCCACAGCGCACCCAGTCCCTGCAGCAGCTGGAGCAGCTGCTGCCCGAACAGGGGGCGGGGACTACCGACGGACCAGACCATTCCAGGTTCGTGGAGGGGTGGGGTGCATGAGGAGAGGCCTGCAGGAGAAGAGGGGATCCTCGGGGAATTGGGGCCGAAGAGAAGAAGCCAAGTTTGAAGGTCTTCCTCCTGCGGCAGCTCTTCCCGCAAAGGGATGCGCTGGAGAAAAGCAGAAGCCAACGGCACCTTTTCCCCAGCGAGGACAGAAAGGATGCCTTCAGCTCAGCCTCTCCTCGCCTTCCACCCCTCCCCACGCGTTCTGTGTACGTTAGCCCAGGCTCGCGGCACCTCCAGAACGCGGCAAACAGTGGACCTAGCAACGGAGAGCGCGGGGCGTGGTCTTGTCCTTGGAGATGCTGCGGACCGGAGGCCCAGCCGCCCACAGAGAGCTTGCGTGCACAGCGCTTCGCCTTGGGCCCTGCGGCAGATTGTCGGGCTGCTGACCATAGGAAGGTGCGCGACTCCCCACTCCCAACCACAGGCACCCAGGAGCCCCGGACTAAGCCAGGAAAGAGCAGCCTCGAATGTCTTAGCCAGCATCAGGGCTGAGCTAGAAGAGGAGAGGCCATCAACGCCAGCTCGGCATTTATGAGATGATCAGGTGGGAATCCTCATCCCCTTCATTTCGTCTACAGATTGAGAGGTCACACAGCCATGACGTCCAGTGGCTAGGACCAGAGATGCTGCGCCCACCCCACACGTGGAAGAGCAGCAGTTAAAAGGAAAGAGGCTCCATTCCTTGTGAAGGTGATTGAGAGCTAGAAGTGAACTTAGAGATGGACGAGGCCACCTCCCCTCACTTGAAAGTTTGAGGGAGGCCCAGGGAAGTTAAGGAACTTGCTGAAGATCACGCGGGCAGTAAGTGACAGAACCGGGAATAGATTCTGCTGGCTCCAAATCCAGCAACTCTTTCCACTGTACCAAGTTGATGTCACTGGAAGGAGAGAGAAGAGCAGAATGAGAAAGGAGGGAGAGAGAACCATGCATGCCCTCCCACAAAATTCACCTTAGTAACGTCAGAGACTGAATACTGGCTTGGATAAATTAATCAATATGGCATTTCTCACACTCTTATGAAAGCTTACATTGGTTTTCCCAGATCTGCTTACCAGGATCAGCACAGGTACCTATTGTGCCTTCTATATTATAATATGCTTATTGTTTGACTAAGGACCATGCCTCTTTCTATCTTCTTCAGTGCCCTAGCACAGTGCTTTTCTCATGCTGGGCATTCAGTCAATATTTGCTGAATTGTGGCAGGAATGTCTAGGGTAAAAGCAGAGTAGGCAGCTAGCATTGAGTGACTGACTGTAGAGTTACTGAGAAATGACCCCCATTTTAACTTCTCTCATTTGAGATTAGGCCCTTTGAGTTGAAGCTTTGTACAGCCCAGATTTCACTGTGTAGGGAGCCCTTTCTCTGTGAAGAAACTCCTTTCGGTCAGTGCAAGCTGATGATTGTTCTGCCTTTAACAGTCTGAGAATTGCTTGGGAGCAGTTTTTGTCCAGGATTACATAGCCAATATGGGTCAGAGTCGAGACTTCATCCCGAGTGCTGAAGACTCCAAGGCTAGCTCTCCCTCCACCACTTCGTTCTTCCCCGACTTATATCTCTGGAAGATATACAATGCTAAGCTTTCTGGTTTCTATTTAGATAGATCTGTGATCTCATTGATTCAGTCACTTGGGAATTCCCATAAACTAGCCAAAAACCAATCCATGACTTCTCATCCTCCTGTAAGTTAGTTTATCTTCTCCTTTGCTGGAAACATCTTTTGAAAGGTGAGAAGACAGGGTGACAATGGGTGAAAACTGCCCTGATAGATAAAGAAGGCATAAAAAGGAGCACCAATGAACAATTTAGATTAGTATCACCTTTAAGCTAAAATATTCATGTAAGGGAGGCACCTTTGATCACCATGTCAGGTAAGAGCCTCTTGGTTGTTTGTTAATACATTTTAGATGATCAGCAACTTGTATTACATTAAGATGAAAGAGATGATACCACAAAATGTAGGGTTATAACAATCTGACAGATATTTCTTAAGCAACTACAATTTTCAAGACACTGTGCTAGAAGCTGGGAAGACAAAGATGAAAAAGCAACAACTTCCTTCTTAAATGAATTTAAAATTTAACAGGAGGGATGAAATTTAGTAGGATGAATAGAAATTAAAATGAGAAATATAGACAGAGGTATGCCGGATTGAGAAGAAAGGACTTCTCTTTTTAGGAAGCTCCCATGGTAAGAAATTGTGTCTGAACTGATCCTTTTCAAAAGAGAATTGTCTATTTCAAAAACAGGAGGGCAAAAATACAGAGACATCAGAGGGCGAGATAAAGTCAGAAAATAGCTAGGGGGTAGAGGTGAAATCTCTTCCCTCTTATGTAGTGACACTCTCTTTGTGTTATCATCATCTTACCTGTGACTGCTGACTACTCACATTTGATCTCCTTGAAGGATTATCATCCATGTTATTACCATTGGGTACCCTCCAATTCTTTAGATGTTTTCTTTCCTCTTGCCACATGGTGATCTTGGTGATTATTGACACTTAGACTAATCTGTGATCTCATTGGTTCATTGGTGTAGGTCCTCTCTCTAACAATGCAGACATCCACCCATTTGGGCCTTGTATATATTAGTTTATAACCTAATCTCTCAGTGTCCCAGGTAACTCTCAGCCTGTAAACTTCAGAATACAGTTATTCCTTCCACATCTCAGGTTAGTTGCAAGGTGCCACTATGATCTGGAAAATGCATGCAAAAAATTTTGGTTCACCATGCCAGAAAAGAAGTCTAAATTATTATGATTTTAAAAGATAAAATATGTTAATATTATATAATACTTTACATATATTTTATGCTTTTCTGAGTTTCTAAATTTTTTCTGTGTCATCTGGAGCCTTCCCAAGATATACCAAAACTTCAATGGGGAAAGTCACAATGTGGAATTGATGACTGTAGTTGGCAATTTCCATTGGAAGAAGGAATTTCCTCACTGGGGAATTCCATTCATCAATAAAATCACAGTTCCAGACCAAATCACATTAACTCAAAGGGATGAATCTCTAATTGGAAGATTTAAAGCATTGTCACACTGGTGGGGGATATTTCTATGGAGACCACCACTATCCTTCGGGTCACCCTATTTAACAGCTTTGGCATTTATTCTGACACCTCTCTCTCTCTCCCTCTCTCACACACACACACATACACCTTACACATCCTATTGGTTGCCAGATTTTGCCCTTTATACTTCCACAATATGTTTTTTTCATTTTCCATCTTCTCTGCACTTACTTGGCTACCACCCTAGTTGAGGCTCTCATTACCTCTTGCCTAGACTACTATCATTACTTCCCAATTGACCTTTCTACCTTCTCGTAGAGAGAACTCCAAGTTTGTCTATCCTCTACATAGCTACCAAGTGGATTTTCTTAGTGTAGGTCTAATCATGTCAGTCTGGTACTCAGCAAACTCCAAAAGCCTCCATTTCCCTGTAGTATCTAATATTAGCTCCTCTGTTTTATCTTGTCAAACTCTTTAGTATCTGGCCCCCGTCTTATAATTTCCCTTTCTATGTGCAGTCAGACTAGCTTCTTACTGTTTTTGTTAGAGGTTTCTATGCCATCTCCCATCTCTGTTCCTTTGTACTGTCTCTCCCCCAAGCCAGGATGGCGCTCTTCTATACCTCCTCCTCTAAGAAATCCCTTGTTTCCTTTAAAACACTGCTCAAATTATATGAACTTGAAGGTATTGCTCTTTCTCCCACTTGCTAGTGTTTTCCCCCACTAAAAAGGAGAAAATTACTTTGTATTTATTAAATATATACTTTTTATGCACATTTACTCTCCTGATGAATGAGATCTGTGAAAACAAAGACTTATTTTCTCTTTCTATCCTAAGTGCCTAACATAGCACCTGGAAGATAATAGGTGCTTAAAAGTAGTGGGTTCAGTTATCATCTCTGTGCTGACTCCAGTTCTATGTATCCATCCATAATCTCTCTCCAGTTTTGACCATGAACAAATGACTTTGCTGGACAGCTCCACAGGCAACTGAAACTCAACATATCTAAAACAAAATGTATTGTATTTCCACTCAAATCCATTATTCTTCCAATTCCTGTTGTTTCCTTTTATTTTTGAGGGAACTACTGTCCTTCCAGTTACATAATCAATCAATTAATAAACATTTATTAAGTGTCCACTATGTGCCAGGCATGTGCTCAGTGCTAGAGTTACAAAAAGATATTCCCTGCCTTAAAGGAGCTTGTAATCTAATGGAGGAAAAAACATGCAAACAAATATATACCAAAGCTTATAACTTTACAGTTATTCTTGACTCTTCCATTTCCTTCACATCCAATCTGTTAACAAGTTTCATTACTCATACCAACCTCTCGAACATTGTTGCAAATGTCCATTTTTTTCCATTCAGATGTCCTTTGTCTCATTTCAGACACTTGTCAACTCTGACATGAATTATTGTAGTAACCTCTTAATTGGTGATACTTTTTCCAGTCTCTTTTCTCTCCAGTCCTTCCACTATCCTACTACCAAACTGATGTTCCTAAAGCACAGCTCTCACTGCACCACTCCCCTATTCTATAAATTCCCTATTCTCTATATGATAAAATACAAAATTTTCAACCTAACATTGAAAAGTCCTCCACTGAATGACTCTAATCTACCATTCCAGACTTACAATGTTATGCCCCTTTGTGTACCCTCTGTTCAAGCTAACCTAGCTTGCTAGCTCTTGCCCATATATAACATCCTATCTCCTCTCTCTCTATCTTTACTCATGTCTGTAATCTTCTCCTTCTGGAGTCTTCCTTCCTCTGTCCAGTAGACTCCCTATGGCTGCATCAAAACACAGCTCAAGTGACAATACCTAGACAAAACCTTTCCTGATCAATCCATTTTCCGACGTCCTCTCTTTCCCTTGAAATTACTTAGTGTATCACTTTATGAATGCCTAGTATTTACTTCTCTGGCTATGTCTTTGATCGCTTCAATAAAATATAAGTTCCTTGAGGGCAGGAATGGTTTTGGTTTTGTCTTTATATCCTCAGTGCTTAGTTCAGTAGCTTGCACGTATTAGGTACATAATAAATACATGTTGAATTCAGTTGAAAGAAGAGAAGAATTTTGCCAGAAACTAAAATCAAGCCTACTAGCCTATAATTTAAAAACAACTTTCTCTTCTCTGTTTGAAAAATCAGGACCATATTTGCCAGTCCTCATGTCTACCAGTTCTTTGAATATCCTAAAATGACCTTCATCTTGGTTATGTGACTGAATTCTTCAGAGACAGCCTGGTAGTCCCTTATTAACTTCATACTTATCTTTGGTAGCATTTCCTATTAGCCATTTTTTTGTTCTATCATTTCAGTACAGAGGTCATATATGCCCCTTTGTGTACTCTCAAAGAAAACAGAAATGAAATAAGAATTAACCCTCTCTTTTATTTAACCAGCTACCATCTTCCTTTCCACCCCAAGCAACTTTCATGTGACTTCCTTCATCCTCTTCTCTACCTTTTCCCCATATGGGTTAAAAAAAACTACCAATACCACCAAACCCTATTTGTTGTCACTTAGCTTTCTTCACCTGAAATGCAGCTAAGTCTACATTTTAGCATTCCTAGACACTATGTTTAGAGATTTTTGCCACACTTTCATGTTTCACCTTCTGTTACCTGACCTATCTTCTCTACATATATATAGATATTTTTTAATCATTGAATTCACCTGGGGGACCCTTCAGTTTTATTCTTAAGAGCCTCCTATCTCTAGAGGCAGCTAGGTGGTACAGTGAACAGAGCACTGGCCCTGGAGTCAGGAAGAGCTGAGTCCAAAAATTCAGCCTCAGACACTTGGCACTTACTAGCTGTGTGACCCTGGGCAAGTCACTTAACCTCAATTATGTCACCAAAAAAAGAGTCTCCCATTTCTCTTGGTCTAATACCCCATGTATAAATGATGCCCATGGGACCCTATCAATCAGTCAGTCAGTCAGTAGTTAATAAGTGCCTACGGTGTGCCAGGGACTAAGGATACAAAAAGTGGCAAATGTTAGTCCCTTCCCTCAGGAGGCTTACAGTCTAACAGTGGAGACAACACATAAACAGATATGCAAAGCAGTTTATATACAGGATAAATAGATAATGGAGGGAAGTTACTACTGTTCATTCCTCTGAAACAAAATATGAAATTTACTCTCCCCAAATCTATGGTGTACATATCAAACTATGTCCAGTATTTTATCTGTTCTCTATTGTATCTAGCTTGGTGGACAGAAATAAGTAATTTTAAGTTTCCCCCATCAGTTTGAAAGCCCTTTTTACTTACATGTATATGATGTTCAACAAATTCATTCTTAGTCCTTTTCATCAGGGGCACGCCATCTCTGACCAAGAACAAACCTGTCCTCTTTATAATTGTGAGCCTTGATCCAGAAATCTCAATCCCTTTCTCATAGAGTCTTCTTAGCCAGCTGTTTGATTCCCAAATCAGTTTTTCCTTTCAGATTCGCTTTCCTCCCATGAGAAGTAATGATTAAAAAACAGTACGTGTGTCCCAATGGGCTTCAGTTTCTTGCCTAGGACTTCATCATCTTTGTGTGATTTCTAGGTTCTTTCAGACAGTGCCATTTGTGGCCCATGGAGTAAATCTTGGAGAAATTCTCACTACCTCCTATATAAATGCCTCAGTCTCTCATCTGTGTAGCTATTGGATCATTCCCTAAAGGATAATCACTTGCTTTGTCCTCAGAGACACTAGCTCTCCCTCTTCAGGGAGATCTTCAGATTTGTATGCATGGCCACCTTTTTTCCCTTTCCACTTCCTTGGGACATTCTTCCCTTCTCCAGCTCCTTGGCACAGATCAGGTTTCCCCCTTGATCCTTCAGGTCTCTTTTTTTCATTTTTATTATTTATTTATTATGCTGTTTGGAGGGGGAAGGGCAATTGAGGTTAAGTGACTTGCCCAAGGCCACACAGCTGTAAGTGTTAAGTGTCTGAGGTTGGATTTGAACTCAGGTCCTCCTGACTCCAGGGCTGGTGCTCTATTCACTGCACCACTTAGCCTCCCCTCAGGTCTTTTTTCTACTGTGAATGCCCTCTTCTGCTTTTTAAAGGAACACTTCATTTTTTCCTAATATCTTGAACAGTGAAGGAACACTCCTGAAACCCCTTCACTTCCTTTTCCAGAAGAGATACAAAGCTTCATTTTAAACATAAATGGCAGTCACTTGGTCATAACAGAAATATTCTACAGTGAATTCAATTTGTTGCAAATAAGAATGTTTCATAGTATCCTTATGAACAGAATGGAGACCTCTTAAAATAGATTCATAATTGTTTTTGAATGACTGGAGTTGTGATTATGGGATGAGAGGTCTCTATTGCAGTGACATAGGATTCTCTCCTTGGCCCTGTTCTGTTGAACAATTTTCTGCCTGACTTGGATGGAGACATAGCTGATAAGCTACAAAGTTGCATAATTGATAAAGTGAGGAGCCAAGAAGATCTTGGAGGGTTAGAAAAAAGTAGTCAAATCTAATAAGATTACATTTAATAGGTATGAAGGTAAAGTACTATACTTGGATTGGAAAAAATACCAACTGTACAAGTACAAGATGATGGGGAAAACATGATCAGACAACAGTGAGAGTTAAAAAAAAAGACCTGGGGGTTTTAGTGAACTGGAAACTCAATATGAATCAGTAGGGTTGACATGGCAACCAAAAAGGTAATGTAACCTTTGACTGCATTAATAAAAATATGCACTCTGTTTAGACCACATCTGGAGGATTATTTTCATTTCTTTCTGGGGGTTGCATTGTAGGAATTATACTGACAAGCTAGAGCAGGTTCATGGGAGGGCAACCGGTATGATTAAGGGACTGGAACACATTCTATCCATGAATGACTCGAAGAACTAAAAGTGTTTATCTTTGAGAAGACTTAGGGACAGGATAACTATGCTAATATGTGTTAAGGTTTCATATGAAAAACCAATGAGACTTGTCCTTCTTGGCCCCATAGAATGGAACCCAAGAAAGACAGGAAGAAGGAAATTGCAGAGGCAATTATTCTTGATATTTGCAAAACTTTTGTAATAGCTATTTCCAAAGTAGTGAGTCTCTCTTTACCCCTCCCCTACAGCACTTAATAGAAGAAATTAAGAGGTGGCTAGGTGGTGCAGTGAATAGAGCACCGGCCCTGGAGTCAAGAGTACCTGAGTTCAAATCCGGCCTCAGACACTTAACACACACAAAAAAACTAGCTGTGTGACCTTGGGCAAGTCACTTAACCCCAACTGCCCTCCAAAAAAAAAAAGAAATTAAAAGAGTACTTTCTCCTCAGATTGGGTTAGATTTTACTATTAACCCACTCAGATCCCTTCCCATTGGGAGATCCTGTGATTCACTTGGAAATGAACTTTGACCTTCTTCATTTCCTAGAGAAGGGAATACAAAGTACAGGTTTAGAACATGGATAGAATTATTCCCATTCATACACAGGAGTGGGCTGGCTCTGCCTATGCATGGCCACTGTTAGAAATATTTATGAAAAAACAACAGACACATGCAAGCAGTAATCTTGCCCATTGTATAGTAGATATCCTGTATATTCCAGATCAGAAATTATGTTTGTAGGGGCGGCTAGGTGGCACAGGGCACTGGCCCTGGAGTCAGGAGAACCTGAGTTCAAATGTGAACTCAGATACTTAACCCTTACTAGCCATGTGACCTTGGGCAAGTCACTTAACCCCAATTGCCGTGCCTTCCCCCCTCCAAAAAGCAAAAAAAAAAAGTTATGTTTATTTTATTTGAAAAGACAAAGCCATGCTTCTTTGTTGGCAGCCCAAGGCATTAAAATTGGCTGGGGAACTCTTCTTCCCTTTGCCAAATTTATGCCAGGTCTCAAGAGAAAATACTAGAGAAATAGAAGAAAGATGCATAAAGGAGAAATCCTAAAATAGAACTTTATTAGAACTCTCCTGGATTTAATTCTAATAACAAGTTCACTGGAAATGTTGAGTATACAAGCAAAACCAATGTGTTTTTCCTTCATTAAAAATATTACTGATATCATTCACTTTACATAACCTTTACTTCTGAATATATCCCTCCTCCCATCCTTTCTCAGTGAACCATCCCTCGTAGCAAAGAATTACAAAGAAAAACGCAATAAAACCAAGCAACACATCACCCATGTCTAACAGTAAATGCAGTAGTACATACATGTTGTCTTCTTCCTCTGCAAAGGAAGTATATTTTCTCCTCTCTTCCCCAGGGCCAAATTTGGTCATTATAATAATCCAATGTTCAGTTCCAGTTTTTTTGTTCTTTTTATATCATTATGGTAATTTTGTTTATTTTCTCCATAGTTCTCCTTACCTCACTCTACATTAGTTCAAATAAGGTCCTCCTTTGCTCCTCTGAATTTTTCATATTCATCACTTCTTATGGTACAGTAATAATTCATTGTAGTCACCTATCACAATTTGTTTAGCCATTTGCTAATGAGTGGAATCTGCTTTGTTTCCAGTTCTTTGCTTCCACAAAAGTAATGCTATGCCTGGGCTTGTTTTTTTCATTTGTTTGAGACTTTTCCATCTTTGACCTCCTTGTCAGTATATGGACTATCATCAGTGGAATTTCTGGGTCAAAAGATCACAGCCTTTCAAAATTGACCATTTCCATATTTTGTCATCATCTCTGTACATACTTGGTATAATCTGGATGCTTTTATGCCTTTTGTTTTCTATAGTGTCATTTCTACCTCCTCTATATATCAGGGGATATGTTGTTAGGGGTCCAACTGAGGTATTTCCACTATTCTCCCTAAGGACTATGATGTTAGGGGGTCCAATTTTGTATTTCCACTTTTCTTGGTGGGAAAAAAACATTTTCTTGTAAAACATCAAGCAAGACATAAAACAGAGATATATGGTCAACAGAAGTCTTCACCACTCTTCTGGAGGAGGTTCAGTATAGACTCTAGGTTGAGAAGGGTTCCCTATGTATGGTGAGGTCCTCCAGATTCTTCTGTATGTCTGTGACAGTATGTCAATTGTATCAAGTCCAAACATCATGCAGAGATTACTAGAAAATGTCTGCATTGACTCAAAAGAGTTTGATCTATCTGTCTACACAGGAAATACCAAATAGGTGAAGAATGGTTATTGCCCATATTTTAACATGTATCTAAATGCAACTAGGATAAGAAGAAAAAGAGTTCATGGTGGGGGAAGGAAATCTTTTGTGAATTTTGTGCATGCTCTTCTGTGAGTTCAGCACAGGTGGTCCACCCCACATGTTAGAGGCTTTCCTCTTTTCCTCAGTATCTCAAAGGTACATGGAGCCCTCTGGCCATCCACCTGCCATGCCTAATTCTTATCATGTGACAATTTCATCAGTTTCCTGATGACATTTTACTCTTGTTCTTTGAGTTTCCTCATTAACGCGCTCTACTCACACCTAGCATATTGCTTTAGTTTCCCTCATTCGAAGTGTCCCAGTGTTTTTAGTGCAACGAATATATAAATTATTTGACAAGCTGATCAGAAGAAAACTGAGACAGAATCATATTCTGGCCTTGTTTCTTAGCACGAGATTATATGTGGAGGGGAAGCAGCAACAATGAGGATACATACCCTCACTAATAAAACTATAGGTCCCCATGCCTCAGTGGTTTTTTGTCCATGTACCTATTTGTATATCTTTATTTTTAGATTAAATTATAACTATGTCTCAGCACTATTAGTGGCACCCCATAAACCACATGAGAGTAACAGTCTTTCATAGACCCTTTGAACATTCCAAGTGTTCAGTATGAGAACCTTTCCTTATTTCAGTCCTTCAGAGATTCCTGATCTCATTCGTATTGATGCTTTCTCCACTGATGCAGAGCAAAGCCTTTCTATCTCTTAGTTGACTGTCTTAATGAGTTTCTGTGACCCGAAAATTCATCACCTAGTGGGTGACAAGCCTCTCGGAACTTAGCTGAGCTTGATCCTTGGACATGAGATGGACAGTCTAAAAACCAGGTCAGTACTCCAAGCTTTTCTGGCGTGGTGCAACCTGCCGGAGCTTGTTATTTTCTGGCATCCCCCTCCAGAACCCAGAGTTAACTCCAGCTTAGAACAACACACCCCAGTGCTACTTTTATAAATATTTGGAGTTTATAACTTAAGAAGTATGGAATGTCACAAAGTCTGCTATCTGAATTGAGGTTGATGTATGAACCTTTCATTTCAGTGCTGTTATTTTAATTACAACCTTATTATTATTATGGCTCTACCTTTAATCTGTAGAGAATAAACACAATGTTCCCACTCCTATTTGAGCAGGAGAAAAACATCACAAATCCATTTTGTCCCTAAGTGAATCATCCTGTCTAAAATTTCCAGGCAAATGTTAAATGTAAAGTCTAGTGTTTTGAAGCCTTGATGAATCCATAATATCATCAGTCCAGGTACTCCCTCCACTGGTAGAGACGGCAACCCGTCCTGGCCTTCTCATTTTATGCTGTTCTTGTTTATGTTCCTTCACTGGGGACATGTCCAATTAATTCAATGATATTTTTTCTGAGTATTTCTCTACATAGTAGTGCAGCACTCAAACTATCCATCTCTTTTCATTATGAACCCCTTCCCCCCAGTCCCTCACTGTTAGTGCCTTCTTTCTGAAATGGCTTCTCATTTACATTGTCTGTACCTTGTGTGTAAGTAATTGTTTGCATGTTGTCTCTTCCCATCAGAATGCAAGCTCCTTGAGGGAAGGGAACATCTTTTTGCCTTTCTTTTTTTATCACTTGCACACAGCACAGTGCCTGACCTATAGTAAACAATAAATGCTTATTGATAGACTACCTGCCTGCCTGCCTGCCTATCTTCTTCTCTCTAGTTCTCATTAATGAATTTTGCCCTTGCTTTTAGAGTAATCTTTATCAGAAATGATATGTTTTTATTTTTGCCAGTTCTAATGTACAGGTTACCAGCAGTGGCTGACGATGTACTACTTAAACCCACCACATATCTTTCTGTTACTCTTTGGTTCATTTGCAGTTTTGATCTTCTAGAGATATGGTGTTAAGACCATGATCTTTAGACAATAATAATCAGGATTTTCCTGGTGATAAAAGGCAGAGATTCAGTGGCATGGAGCCATTGGGATCATTAAAAACATTGTATGGGTTCCCAAGTGCAATCCAGCCCATATAAATGGAGTAAAAACAATTATAAAGTATTATTGAGAGCTAAGCCTTTTTAGAGGACCTTTTCAATATTTCTGCAGTACCAAGTAATGGTTTTAAGTTTCTAATAAGTAAGTGATCAACAAATAATCATTAATTCTAATTGAGTCTTTCCATACAATTAAAATAATTATTATTTTAATGTCTGTATCTAATTCCTAAACTATAGGAACTGTGTCTGTTTTTAACATACCTCTGTCTGACCTGTAACTCACTAGTATTAAAATGCGAGTTAAATGAAAAGCTTTTTGATGAAATGCTAAGCATCCAACACCACATCTGCCCTCAGGGAGTTTATAGTTTGTGACTGCACTGATGTTATATACAAAGCATACATCAGAATGTATAGAACACACTTATACTTTACAAACATATTGCCATGAATGGATAGAGGGCAAGACTCTCAGTCAGGAAGATTGAGCTGGAATGCTGCCCCAGACGTTTACCAGACATGGACCCTGGACAGGTCACTTAACTTCTGTCTGCCTCAACTTACTCTCCACTGGTGCTAATTGTAGTCAGTCCTCACAAAAGCATTTCAACTCAACCTACCACTTCACTCTGCACATGCTAGGCCCTTTAATGAATGAATTCCCTACTTCCTTAAAATGAGTTCCTAGGTTACCTTGGAGCATATAAGAATTCTCTACAGTAAAACTAAGCATCAGAATCCTCCCCTGAAGTGCTGCCACCAGAGGGCCAGCCTAGGAAAGGTCAGAGTGACTTATCACCAGAATTTTGGCACACCATAGACACACAAGACATCCCAAAGGGAAACAAGCAAGACATGCTTTTCACTTGTATTACTTTCAGAAGAGGATTAGAGCACAAAGAATATATAAAAGGCAAGGCCCAATGGGAATTTTGACTGTGAAACGTATCCCACACTTTCTGGTTCATTATCATGGGAATCCCATACTACAGTGTCCACATCCACAGGATTCCTCCCCTCTCTTTGCTTACACTGCATCACGTGGCATTTCCTGCAGCCCTTTTTGGAGATGCAGAGGGATACAGTATGAGGAAAGAGAGGAAAGGAATCTTGCAGCTGTGGCTACAGTAGTTGCTTTGGCAAAAATAATCACTCTGTGGCCAACCTTCCAGTTATGAGTCATTCTGACCTATGCTAGGCTGGGCCTCAGGTGGCAGGACTTCAGAGAAGGATTCTAATACTGCATTTGACTAAATATAATTCATATGAATTCCAGGGTAACCCCAGAACTCAGTCCAAGGAAGAGAGTATTCTAGTATTATTACATTCATTTATTAAGTGCCTAGTGTGCCTAGGGCTTTATAGCGGATGCTTAGGAAGACAGAAAATTTACATGAAATTTTTTTCTCTGCCCTCATGGAACTAATGTCTAGTAGGAGGATATAATCATGGGAGCATAGACTTGGATTCAAAAGGGAACTTTAGCGGTAGTCTGGCCCCTCATGTTACAGACCAGAAAATTGAGGCCCAAAGACATTAAAACCTTTCCCAAGGACCCACAAGATTCAAAACCAGGTCTCAGCTGTTAATACATGAAAACAAACATTAGAGAAGTATTGACCAAAGCACTTAAGAGAGCATGGTACAGTTAGAAAAATAATAATAATTAACTTGAAGTCAAAAGGAATCGAGTTACACATTCTGCCTCCATTGTTTACAGGTTCTGTGACAATGAGAGATTCACTTAAACTTCTCACATTCTCAACTTCCTCACCTATAAAATAGGAGAAATCCCACCAATAGTATTCATTTTACAGACAAGCAATTTTGAGAAGAGAGAGGGTCAGCCTTTTGTGGTTCTGATTCTGGGGAACTACTGGGTCTTCAAGAGGGTACTTTTTCCCCTTCCCTAGCCCTACCTTTCTTCTTTCTCTTACGTGTTGTCTTTGATTTGAATGTAAATTCCCCAAAGGAAGGGACTGGTATGGTATTGGGGGGTTTTTCTTGTATTTATATCTGCAGCACTTAGCACTGTGTCCAGTACACATAAGCACTTAATACTTGTTGCCTGCCCTTTGACATGATGTAGTGCATAGGAAACAGTATGATAGATAGGGTGTTGGACTTAAGCATCTGGAAGATCTGATTTCAAATTCCACTTGGACATTTATTCTCTTTTACAGCTTTAAAACAATGTCCAGGGTTTTGTAAACTTTAAATTTATCTATCAGTTCTTATAATTAGTGACATATTAAGAATCAGTAAACTAGAAGTTAACTTATCTAGAATGACCAGATATTATTACATGTAGAGTCTAAAACAAGGTGTAATAGATTACAGTGGGTTCCTGATCATATTGGTATGGTGACACCTTTCAACAGGGCAGATGATATCACCTTATGTTTTACAATTTCATCCATGTATTTCTTTAAGTCTTTTCCATAGGATATATAGCCAATGCACTAGAAGCCTTCTTCTGAGGTTTTTTTTTCCATTATAAGGGTATTAATGCAAGATTCCAGGTATTTGTTTTATCTTTGTATCCTTACAACCTAGTAAAGGGCTTATAAGCGACTAACACTGAAGAAACAATAGTTACATGATTGCCTCAACTCCTCTAGATATATACTCTTGTGCAATTTGTTGTCAATAAACTAATGCATCCACTTACAACCATACCATATCTTTCTTTCACATTTTAGATCACCTGCAACTTTGATTCCATGATTTGTAGACATGCAGTACAAATCATGGAATGTTGGTGTTTAAAAAATTAATCTAAAAGGATGTATTAAATGCCTACTTTGTGTTAGGCACTGTTCTAGATCATGAGAATACAAATATGAAATAATCCTTACTCTCATGGAGCCTGTCTTCTGTCTGATAGGTTTCTGTAACAGTGAATAGCTTGGGATATATTGTTTAATTTCCCAAATGTGCTTAAGAGTGACATTTTTTAGTCAAATTTGAGTCTATCATTTGTATCTATCCAAGTTACAGATAACAGTAGGCTAACTAAAGAGGTTATGCATGTATCTATGTTTTGTATAATATAGACAATAATCTACTTTGCTATAGGAGTCCATCAAGGAAATAGTTAAAAATTTTGGCACATGAATGTGAATAGAATGTTATTTTAACAAAATAAAGAATTCAGAGAAGTATGTAAGAATAAATGTGAATTGATGCAAAGTAAACAAAACCAGAAAAACAACATATATAGTAACTACAACAATAGAAGAAGGAACTAAACATTATATAATTATAGTGACTGAGTTCGGTTCCAGTAGGGAACTAGAGATAGAAAATATTTCATATGCTCAACTGAGTTGATGTGTTAGTTTTGCTAGACAACCAGAGAAACTAAATTATATTAGTTGTAAAATTCTCAACCATAAACAAAAGAAGGCAGAAGAAATTTAAAACTAAATGGAAGAGTAGCGAGTAGCTCAGGTTTATCCTTGGAAATCAAGAATCTACAGAAGTGATTTTATCATACATACAAAGGCAGCAAGAAACATTCGTGGAACATTCAGTTATCTTGTGTTTAGTGTTCATATTAAATATCAGTTTTAAAAAACACTGAGATAATTGTACATTATCCTATATCTGTTGCGTGGGATTTCAAGAGAAATTCTTGAAAGAACCCAGTGAGATTTCCAAAAAAAAAAATAAACATATGCTCAGTTCTCATTGACTCCAAAGAAAAATTAGGAATAGGTGAGGACAATGTAAAAAAAAATGTTGATGAGAAATAAGGAATGAGAGAGGCTAATGTGTAATTGTGCCTAAAGTTACTGAAGTATGCACACTTTTTGTCTCAGCAATGCCTGTACTAACCCTGTACCTCAAATATATCAAATAAAAAGGAAAATTACTTACATATACAAAAATATTCACAGTAACTCTTTTTATAGTGGCAAAAATCTAGGCCTGTCAATTGGAGGATGGGTAAATAAATTATCATATATGAATATAATAGAATATTCTTGTGCCATGCAAGAAGTATATGGCAAGTAAAGTAATCATGAGAACATTTGGGAGATAAAGATGGAAGAAGAATAAATAGAAAAAAAAGATGGAAAATATCTGCAGAAATCTTAATAAGAAATCAATTTCACCACCAAACATAATGGGATTCCCATACTTGGACCCTAACATGACAATCCTGTTTATGCTTATGGAGGCAGTATAAAGGGCAGTTAAAGAGAGAAAAGTTTGGAAACGTAACTGATGGAACAGTGTACACAGGAAGTTTATGTGAAAACAATGTAATTATAAGAGCAGCGTCAAGGGATCAGTTCTCAGAGTATCTTAAGGAAAGGAAAATATAAAATAATGGAAAATAATCTCAGATATTATTATGACAACAAAAGAGTGATAGATAGAATATCAAGAGCTACTGGTCTACGTATGCCTAAATCAAGGGAGTCTTTGATAATGGTTGTTAGAAAAGAACCAGCAGAGTTCCACAATAGATACTCTTGAGTCAGAGAATTCATACTGATAAGAAATTTTATGACTGAAATTAATATGGTAAGGCCTTTAGCCAAGGATCACAGCTTACTCAATGCCAGAGAATTCATACTAGACGGAAATATTATAAATATGATGATTGAAGCAAAGTTTTTCACCCGAGCAAACACTTTATTCAATAGTTGTTCATAATGATGGGAAACAAATAGAACAGTTAAATTTACCATGTAACTTTATTATGTTCAATTTAATATCTTCCTTCAAAAAACTGGAGAAAATATTCTTGAATGTAACAACACAGGATTTCAGCTAGAACTACAATTCTTTATGGTGCATTGGAACTAAAGAGAAATGATCAGATGAAGCGAATTTTTATCTACTTTCTAATGGCAGCTGTTTCACCTTTTTTATTGGTGAAATCACAAAACAAGTGAATCTAAAGGAAAAAGAAAAAGGCTCAGGATAGAACTTTGAAGGACAACTATGGCTACTGGGCATGACCTAGGTGATCAAACAAAGAAGTCTGAGAAAGAATGATCAAATAGGAAGAACTAGGAGAGAACAGGTAAGGAGTAGGTAAAAGAGAGTCTCCAGTAAAAGAGTCAATAAATATTTTAAGCCCTTACTATATGCCAGGCACTGTCTTAAGTGCTGGGGATACAAAGAAAGGCAAAAAACAGTCTCTGTTGTTAAGGAGTTCATAGTCTAATGAAAGAGACAACATGCAAACAACTGTATACAAGCTATATATGGGATAAATTGTACATAATTAACAGATGGAATATATTAGAATAAAGGAAGATTAGGAGTGTCTGCTTATAGAAGGTGGGACTTTGGCCAAGCCTTGAAGGAAGCTAAAAGGTAGAGATGAAGTCAAAGTTGAAGATGTAAAAACAGAGAGGAGTGAGATTAAGTAGATTTGAGAATCACCAGTGCATAGATGATATTGAATTCATGGATGCTCATGAGATCATCAACTATAGAGGAAAATGAAAAGGATCCCGTACAGAGCCAAGTAGGAAACCCAATGACCTAGATGAAGATCCAGCAAAGGAGACTGAGGCGTGATCAGGTAGGTGGGATGAGAACCAGGAGAAATAGGTGTCTCAAAAACCTAGACGGTAGAATGTATTAGGGTGATCAACAGTGCCACAGATTACAGAGAAATTAAGGATGAAGACTGGGAAAAGACCATTAGATTTGTCATTTAAACTAGAAGATTTTCCAATAAAATCAGCGGTGAAACAAGGAATCCACTATCACCCCTCTTATTCAGTCTAGTACTAGAAATGTTAGCAGTAGCAATTAAAGAAGAAAAAGAAATCAAAGGAATCAAATTAGGCAGAGAAGAGACTAAGCTATCACTCTTTGCAGATAACATGATGATATACTTGGAGAATCCTAGAGAATCAAGTAAAAATTTCTTGAGACAATAAATGAATTTAGCAAAGTTTCAGGATATAAAATAAACCCGCATAAATCCTTCATTTCCAATGAAGCCCGACAGCAAGAGATACTAAGAGAAACCCCATTCAAAGTTACTGTAGACATTATAAAATATTTGGGAATCTACCTGCCAAAAACAAACCCAGTACCTTTACGAACACAACTACAAAACACTTTTCACACAAATAAAATCAGATCTCACTAATTGGAAAAACATCAATTGCTCATGGCTGGGTAGAGCTAACATAATAAAAATGACAATTTTACCTAATTTAAATTACATATTTAGTGCCATACCAATCAATCTACCAAAAAATTACCTTAGAGAACTAGAAAAAATAGTGACAAAATTCATTTGGAAAAACAAAAAGTCCAGAATATCAAGGCAATTAATGA
>CM053593.1:36361396-36398896 GCA_028646575.1 Pseudocheirus occidentalis | reverse complement strand
AAAATAATTAATTAATAATAAAAAGAAATTGTGAGAGAGAAGAGATATCAGGCTTCCTACAAAACTGAAGGTCTACAGAGCCATTGTGTTGACCTCATTGTTGTACGTCTGTGAAATCTGGACAATCTACCAGTGTCATGCCAGGAAACTGAATTGCTTCCATCTGAATCATCTGAGGTAGATTACAAATATCATTTGGCAAGGTGAGATACCAGACACTGAGATCCTTTCTTGAGCAAAACTGCCAAACATTAGAATTCTACTGCAGAGAATGCAACTCCATTGGGCTGACCATCTTGTTTAGATGCCAAACATACATTCACCTAAAAGACTATTTACAGAGAACTCACACAAGGCAAGCACTCACCCAGAGGTCAAAAGAGGAGATACAAGGGCATTCTTGAGGTTCCTCTGAAGAACTTTGGAATCAATTGGAAGACATGCAAGACACTGGTGCAGGACCACTCAACATGGCAGGCCCACATTAAAGAAGACCTTGCACTCCATGAGCAAAGCAGAATTGCAGTAGCTCTAAAGAAACATGAGATACACACATTTAGAGACATTTCCACTTCAAATGTCCATATGGACTATTTGTGCCTGACCTGTAGTAGAGCTTTTTGATCTTTTCAGTCTGATCAGCCACAGCCAGACACACTGTACCTTGACCCTAGTGTTGTCATTTTGGTCCTTTTTGATCATGAAGGACAACAACCAACCAACTTTCTAGTTATCTCATAATCAGACTTCACCCTCCAATTTATTCTGCAAACCACTACTGAACTCTTTTCTTAGTGAGTTTTTTGAGCATGTTGTTTCCTAACTCAAAAACCTTTATTTAGTAGCTACCCATTACCTTGGTCAGCCTTATAGAATAACCTTCAAACTTTTCACCCTATGGCCCCTCAAACCTGACCCTGACATAGATTTGTCTCTTACTGCTCCCTGAATCCCTGATCCTTCACTGCAGCTGAATGATTTATTAATGGTCATTCAAATGAGCCTATTTTTTTCCTGTAAGTGCCTATTTAATTATATCTCCAAATGTAGTATGCTCTCGCCTTATTTCTATATCACTCCAAATTCTGACTATTCTAAATAAATAAATAAATCTCCATTTATCTGTGAAACTTTCCTGGATATGACAGCCTACTTTTAACTCTCCTTCCTCTGAACTCCAGTGTTCATTTGACAGTTGTGTTCTGCCTTGTGGCAACTAATATTATTCTACTGAACTGTTATCATATAACACACACTCTGGGCTACTTCCCCAGAACACAGGTACTATTCAAAAGTTCTGATATACCCCATGGGTCTATATTTCTAAAACCATAGTTCATAAGTCCCCACTGGTAGGTATGCCCTTAATAGTCAGCCAGTAGATAAAATTAGCTCAGAGAAAAGGCATTTACTGGGATGATCTTGTAAAAACTGTAGTTCCAAAGCATCTCTTCCAAAAACCTAAATCATACTCTTCCACAAATACACACACACGATCAGTGAGAAAAGTAGACACAAATTTAGAGTACACTGTTAATAAATCACATGTGACTGTGGCCTCCAGGACTTCAGATCCCTGATGTACTTTCTCCTCCAATGAAGTCCTTACATAGTACATATATACACCCCTCCTATGCCAATGCAGTATCTTCACTCTGAAAGTTGCTTAGTTGGGCCCCCAAAATCTGCCCCTCTTTAAAGTTCAACTCTACATTTTAAGGGCGAGTTCTTCCTTTATTATATGGTTCCCTCTCTTCTTAGCTGCCAAAGGTCATTCATATTCCTTGAAGTTGCCCCTTTCCTAACCCGATAACTGCTTTTGTGGGTCCACATCTGTTTGGAAAGAATGCCTCTTGATCAACTACTAACTCTTGTGTGGACTGACAATACAGCTTTTAAAGTCCCATCAAGGGTCATGGCCAGTCTCTTTCTACTCAATAGCAAATTGCCCCTTCTAATGAAAGAAAGGAAAACTTCCCATTTCATAAAGGTATATGATAGAGTATGACCATATCTTTATAGCCAGTCCAAGAAACACATCATTATCTTTTCCTTACAGGCTTTCTCAAGTGTGTGTGTGTGTGTGTGTGTGTATACCTGTGTGTACATTTGCCATTTGCCATTTCTCTGGTTTGTGTTTCATTTTTTCCATTAGACTATAAGGTTCTTGAGGTCAGGGATTGATACTTATTTGCATTCCCCACTCTTACTAACACAATAGATGCTCAATCAATATGAGTTGGTAGAATGCTGCCTAAGGTCACTATATATAATGGATATAGAAGGAAGAATAGATGGCTCATATATTATTCACATAATCTACTCTTCCCATTGTCTCAAACATCTCCACTGGCATGTCTTACTAATTTGGGGAGAGCAGTCTATCTTTATGTATAAATCACTACATGCACTTTAGCTCCATCAGAGCAGAAATATATTCCAGGTCATCTCTGTAACTTTCACAGGAAGCAAAACAATATATATATTTAAATGAAAATAATGCTTTCCTACCAAGCATAGCTACCAGTTCTCCCTTCCAGTCCAAGATGATGGATACATCCAGTTTTCCTTTTCTACTATGGCCCTTTAACTACTTCCTCCCAAATCTAGAATTGGCAAGTCTGATCTGTCCTGAAATGGATATTTTCATTTCTGATGGGTAATTACAGTGAGCTTGCCAATCTGAACATTAAGACTAGGATCAGAAAGTGTCCCAAATCTAACTTAGAGAGAAAAAAGTAATGAAGAGTTTAGCTTTATTCAGAAAGGGGAGACACTGGGTTTGGTACTAAAATCTAGGTTGAAATCCCACCTCTGACACATATTAGTTGTGTGACCCTAAGCAAGTCACCTAACCCCTCCATGACCCAGTCAAGTCTCCAAGATTATAAATTGCAGAACAGGTGCTGATCTACATTTATAGATCAGATTCCTTGCCAGAAGTTTCCTACACTGATGAAGTTACAAGTCTAGACCAAAAAAATGTTTAAAGTTAAAAATAAAATAAACTACCTCATGAACTAGAGATCAAAGAAACTAGGGTAGTCAATTCTGCTTTAGGGTTGGCCCATAGGAGCAGGTAATCACCAGGTTAGTTCCTCAGGAGGGCCTGTTCCACTTGCCAGGCAAATAACCCTGCATTACACAAAATGACCTTTCAGTCCAACAGTTCCTGACTTTAGGCATGGGTAATTCCCATAGAAGTACAAGGCATGAACATCTGGCCCAATATCAACAATCCAGTCCAATGGAATCTTCTGTTGCCTCTGATCTTTCCCTCTTGTAGAGAGTGACTGCCAAGACTAATAGGTCCCACAGCTCAAGGCAGGACAGAGGGGAGAGTGATTGAAATTCAGCAAACAGCAGAGGAAAAAAAGGGTGGGAAATGTGAAGTAGCAGAATACTTCACTTGAAATCCACAGTTCTTGGAAATCTACAATTTATGCCAACTACTTCTTTGAAATAAATAAGATTATTCTTACAGATAATATTCTCCTACAAATTCTGAATTTTTTAATACTATAAAACAAAATACAATTGTTTTTATTTTAAAAATATATCTGTCTGGTTCTAAATCGTTGTGGCTCTTCTCCCCTCTCTCTTTATCTTCTCTATTAATGATCTCAGCAGTTCCCGTGGGTTCAATGCCATATTTGCACTGATTACTCCCAGATCAATAGATCCAACCCTGATCTCTCTCTCTTAAACTTCACTCTCACATTGTCATATGTCTTCTGGATATCTCCTCTTGGTTGTCCCAAAGGTGTCTCAAACTTAGTTTATACAAAACCAAATTCATTACCTTCTACTATAAACCTTCTCTTCCTCTAACTCCCCTATTTTTGTTGAAAGCACTATCATCCTCCCAGTCACCAAGGTCTGTACGCCAAGAATCATCTTTGACTCCTCCTCACTTCTTCATGCCTCGTAGCCAATCACTTGCCACGTCCTATTAATACCATCTCAAACATCTGTCTCCTTCTTCCCTAAGGCACCACTCCACTTCATCAGTCCTCTCCTCGACAACCATAACAATCTACTTATTGGTCTTCCTACTTCCAGTGTCTCCCTTCTCCCTCCAATCAATCTTCTATATGACTATCAAATTAATTTTCATGAAATGCTAACTCTGGCTCAGAAACCTTCCAGTCCCCTATAGGCTAAAATACCAAATTCATGCCCTGGTATATAAGATGACCTACCACATAGGAACTACTGATTTTTCTACACACTCACTTTTCATATTCATAATTCATTTTTCCACTTAGGAAAGTCTGAATTCAAATTCTACCTAAGACACTTAGTAACTGGATGAGACCCTGAGCAAGTGATTTAACTGTAAAATGGGGATAATAAAAGCATCTACCTCCCAGGACTGCCGTGAGGACCAAATGAGATAATATTGGTATGTGCTTAACACAGTGCCTGGCACATGTCTAATAAGTGTTTGTTGCCTTCTTTTCCCACTTTCCCTTTGTGCTTTATTTATTTTTTAGCCAAACTGAACTGAAGATGTTTCCTTAACTTGATGCTGTATCCCCTGCCTTCATGCATTCCATTCTAGTAACGTATTCATTCTTTTTCTGTCTTTCAGATCCTTGGCTTCCCTCAAGGCTCAGCTCAGGTGTCACCTCTCTGTGAAGCTTCCATTGTTAGTAGCTTCACCCACCTGGATTTTCTTTGTACTCAGTTTGTTGGTATAAGTTAAAAATTTGCCTAACTCCTTATATCTAACTATCCTCAGACCATAATTAAGACCCCATCCAGCTAGCAACAGGATACTTGAGCATACTTCATATGGGCATCTTGTTATAAACACTTCCACTGCCTCTCTCTCTCTCTGTCTCTCCTCCCTACCAGAAATTGTGATCTTCTAGACCTGGACTTCCAAAAACCATCCCTACCTTTTCACTCCCACCCCCATCTCACATATTTGGGACTAAGAGGTCATGACTGGTAGGGTAGTGAAAACTCCCCTTAACCTACTGTATCTCATTCCAACAAAAGACCTTGCTTCACTTCGCAACCCATCCCATCAATTACCAGCACATGACAGTTTGACTGAAAGGGCAAAAACAGAAAAGTATAAAAGGCAGGTATTGGAACTCAAAAACTGTAATGCTGTTGAATAAGCATCCCAACAATAGAGTCACCATGGTGTTATGGAGAATAGAATACAACTTAGAGTGAAAAGACCTGGGTTGGGGTTCTGCCCTTCATACTTAGTAACCATATGACAGTCTACCAGTTGCTAAATCGTCTCTGAGCCCCAGGCAACTCTCTAAGGCTTGTGAGTTCAACCATTATATTGTAAGCTCCTTGAAGACAGGGACTGCCTTTTGGCTTCTTTTGAATCCCCTGCATTTTGCACAGTGCTTGGCACATGGTAGGTGCTTAATAAATGTTTATTGAATTAAATAGAATCTACTAAATTGTTAATCTGCAGTGGGTGAACAGAATTCCCACACCATCAAAAATCATATAACCTTGGCTGTCTGCCAAGGGGAATGATTGCTGGATTTCTAGTCAGAGGACCTGAGTTCAAATCCCTGCTCTACTACTTACTACCTGAGTAACCTTGAAGTAAATCTCTTCTCCTCTCAGTGCCTTAGTTTTGAGGGAGTTGGACTAGATGACCTCTAAAGGGTTTCAAAGATACTTTCCTCACAATATTAACAAGGTAGATGATAAAAGTATTATTACCTCCATTTTACAAACAAAATCAAAATTAAGGATTTAATGATGTTGAGTGACTTACTCATGTCACTCAGCAATTAAGTAGCTGAGACAGGATTATGCCCAGATCCCCTGACTTCAAACCCAAGGCTCCTTCCATGCCTGCATCCATCAAGCAGGAGCCCTAATTCCTGATTCTGAAGGAAAACAATGTGACAGAAGTGACTGGAGAAGGAAAGAGGTTAAAGGTGAATGAGGCAAGAGAAATCATGAAAGTGGTTTTCAGTCATCAAGAACAGGTTGCATTGCTTTGTACATACATAATTTATATACATATATATACATGTATGAATATGTATAAGTTATATGTGTATATATTCATGCACATATATGTACATATGTGTGTATATGTATCTACATATATACATATTTATTTGTGTGAGTGTGCATTTGTTTTGAGAAGCCAGGGAAGTGTGTAATCCATTTTAGAAAAAGAAATTGCCATTAGAAGGTAAAACCAAGTTCTGGATCTTAAAAGAATTTAGCTTCTTTGAAAACTCACTTGTGTGAAATCTCTTGTTCTTGAGTGAGGCTAAATAAATGAGACTTCATTGTCCAGAGCGGAGGCAGCCGTCTGGAGAATTGCTTCTGCTGTCTGCTTTGCTTTGTGGAAAACTGGTCTGAGTTTTGTCTGAAACGGCAGCAGCGGCGGCAACAGGCCATTCAGCTGAACTGCATGTAACTGACTCAGGAAATGGCACAATCCAGACTAAGGACGTTACGTACCATTCAAGGGTCAGGCAAAGGTGGCAAAAGTGAGGAGGACTACGAGGAGAAAGAAAAGGAGACTTAGCTCTTCAATGGGAAATGGCAGAACGGAAATGGCAGAACAAGAAACGATAAAAAAGTCAGCTCAACTTGGAATAATTGGCTCCTATTTTTGCCATGGGGGGGGGGGACCAGAAATAATTGGTGATACGATATTCCAACAGTGAAATTCATTCAATCAGGGAAAAATAAAACACCGAGATTTTAAGTTCTCAAAAACAAAGTTGATTGTTCCAAATAAAGGGGTAATGTAGTACAGTAGATAGAGGTCTATATTTAGAGTTAAAGGACTCAGATACAAATCCTGCCTCTGCCACTTACTGGCTAACTGACCTTGGGCAAGTCACTTAACCTCTATCTGCCTCAGTTTCCTCATCTTCAAAATGAGGGGATTGGATTAGATAACCTGGAAGGTCTTTTCCAGCTCTGAATTTTTAATCCTGGTTTCCTGCTCTATTGAATCATAGGATCACTGGGTCCTAGCAATAAAGAGACCTTAGTGGTTGAGTCCAGCTCCTCCATTTTATTAATGAGGAAGTTTTTCCCACAGGGAGGTTAACTTAATTCCCAAATATGTTTCAGAGACAGAATTTGAATGCTGAACTTTTTATTTTAATCAAAAAGCCAAGATCAGAGATTTGGTGAAGATCTTAAGGGTCATCTTAATCTCAACCTCTCATTTCATAGGAGAGGGAATAAAGCTCTGGTTCTACTTCCTCTCTAGATTTAACTTCCTCCTCCCTAGCAGCCTTCCCACCCATCCTAAAGCCTGCTTTCAGGATTGATGAGTTCTTAGCTTAAGACTCTCAGTATGAGAGTGGCCCATACCATGCTGATTTCACTACCTCATCACCTCACTCTCAGGACTTTTCTCTACTTCCTCACCAGCAGCCTTGCTCCATCAAAGGCAATCTCCCACTTAGTATACAGTAATGCTATGATTGGATATAACATTGACTAAAGTTTGGGACACACCCTGAGACCATTCATTGTCAACTCTCCATCTTTTCTTTCTCCCTCTCCCAAATGCAGCTAATTCTTCTCCAGAAACTGGGCAGCAGCCTATCAGCTTAGAACAAAAAAGAGCCCTCATAGACCATAGAAGTTGATGCCAAAGCTGTAGAGTCACTTCACTTTTCTCCATAATTTGCCCATCTGTAAAATGGGAAGAATCCCAGGAAATCACAGGATTCCATAGTTGGCACCCAGTCCAAACCTTCCTCGAGAATATTATAATTGGGGTTTTTTTTCAGGGAGGGGGTCGACAAATGGTTAACCAGCCTCTCTGCCTAAAGACTTTTAGCTCCCCTGGTCCAAAGCTGCCCATTCTACTTTTGGACAGCTTAAATCACCAGACCAGTTTTTCTAACTTCACTCCTAAATTTGCCTCTGCAATTTCTACCCGCTGCTCCTAATTCTATCCCCTGGGGCCAGCAGAAAAAGAGGTGAGGTTCTGAAGGAGAAAATTATATGACAAAAATGGCTGGAGAAGGAAACACTTAAGGTGAATGAGGAGAAGGAAATCACGAAGACAATTTGATGGCATTGAACTTGTGAACAAGCCTGGAGACTAAATTTGGGGAATAGAAATTGGGAGAATTGGAAGAAAATCAAAGAATAAGAAAGACAGCTCAGCATGAAGAAAGAAAAGAATCAAAGAAAAGGAATTGAGGAAGAGAAAGAAAAGAAGGGAAGAAAGGCAGGGGGAGGAAGAAGAGGTAGTTCGAATGCCTGTTCATTTCCTACTCCCTTTTATCCAATTTTATCAGCCTCAGTGCATGTTATCCTATCCAGGTCAGAGCTACTCCTCTCTTAGCTCCTTCCCCTCCAAAGTCCACAGAACCATGTTACTACCTCTATGGGTTTGGGGACTCTCATTCTACTCTTAACAAACCCTTCCATACCTTCAGCTCTTTGACACTCCTTCCACCTCATTTCGTTTGAAATCAAACCTTGGCCCTAGAATCCCTAGAGTCCTCAAATCCTCCTCCAATTTACATTGTCGCATCTCCTTCTCACCCTTGTCTTGTAGTGCCAAGGAAAATGATGTAGATACCTACCATTCTCTCTCCCCTGGCTGCTTCTAGACCAATCCTCTGCTCCCAAAACTCAATAACTTTTGATCTTTTGACATTCAAATTCATTCAATCTGATCAGGCCTCCCAGTTTCTCTCTTCATTGCATTGTTTAATAAGTGCTTGTTGTTTGACTAACTGCTGTCATCTGCCAGCCTCTATCTCACTCTCCCATAGGGCTAAGAGCTTTCATCTTTTCTTTATCTGCTGCCATTATCCTCAGTCCCTTCTGTATTAGATATAGAGAAGCTTTCAAATCCTTTGACCTCATAGCTCCTCAGCTTCCTCAACTTCACCCTCTATTTCCACAACACTTCGACCATACTTGGGCTTGGCCACATGAAACTGTGTCACCTTTGAGATCCCAAACTCTAGAATTCTGTTCTTAGACCACAGTCATCTAGACTTCCAGTATCCCTCTGCCTTGCCCATGACAAGCAGGGTCTTTGACCTGTGGTTGCCCTCCTACCTAGTCTTCCACTTAAACTTCACTCTCCTCCCTATCTGATTTTGACATATTAAACTGACACTTAATCACCAATCTAGAATCCCTTGCCATTCCTATGTATCCCCCAAAACCTCTTGCCCGTTGGAGCTTGCTGATCCTCCCTTTCTCCTCTCCCCAGTGAACTCCCCACCATCCAATTTCCCCATTCATTCCCACATCATTGAATACTACTGAAGCAAGGAATACTGATTTTACCCACTACAAACTTATGGTGCATAACATTAGCTCACTGCTGCTAGGCAATCCTTCTATTTAGCTCTAGTTGATTCCAAATCTCATTCCATGCAGTGGCTATTTTAAACTTTGTCCTTTCTCATCAAGTACTCACACCCAACACTCACAGCAGGCAACCTAAACTCTTACTTCAATGAGTTGCTTCAACTTTCCCCTCTATACATCAAAAGTTGTTAATATCTGCACCCATTTTGTCCTTCTTCCCCTCCTCTTTTAGAAGATAAAGCTTCTCTACTCCTTCCAAAGGCTAATTAGGCTGGGGCAGTGATCCCGTCATAGAATTTTTTCATTGGAAGGGACCTTGGACACCATCTCCTTTAATCCATACCTGAACAAAAACATCTCACCCCCTGCAACATGTGCCATTTTCTATCATTCACTACCACTTACTCAAGAGTTGTAGCTGCCAGACCTTTCAGAACTCTGAGAAATGGTCTATCTTGGCTTGATGACTTGAACTCAAAAAGGGCAGTTAGGTGTTCTTTGACTAAACTTTGATTTTTTTTCATTAACATACTTTACCTCTACATTTTCTTAGCTTGTGTTCAGTTTGTCATTTAATTCTTCTGTATCTTTGTCATTAAATCCCTATCAGTTATCATTTATCCCCTCTTTTTTTGGAGGGAGGAAGGCAGGGCAATTGGGGTTAAGTGACTTGCCCAAGGTCACATGGCTAGTAAGTGTTAAGTCTGAGGCAGGATTTGAACTCAGGTCCTCCTGACTCTAGGGCCAGTGCTCTATTCACTTAGCTGCTCCCAAAATTACTCTTCTTAGCAGAAAAAATGGGTACAAAATCAAGAAAAAGCCCTGTCTTTAATTTCTTATTGTCCTCATGCAATCTACTCCAACTAGTCATCCTTTGCTTTTTTTGATTCTCTTTTCTTCCCCATAATAGCTAAAAAACAAAAATTCAGCTTTTTGTCTTACTTAGCTGTCTTTGCCATCCTCAACTCATTCTGAGCTTTAGCACTCTTGACACTGTCCTTAATTTTGTATTCCTCTTCTTTTGCTTTTCTTTACTTCCAACTTTTGTGCATGTTTTTAAAGTCTAAGTTGGTTGATTATCTCCCTTCCATGTGCTCTAGGACCTTGCTCCTGTAATTACCACCACTCTATTTCATCCAGCTTCCAACTTCCCCTCTCCTCCAGTTCTTTCTCATCTATCTATTCATGTAACTCAATGTTTTAAAAAGGCTTCTGTTGATAATTCTCACCCTTCCAGTTTCCATCTCACCTATTTCTTCCCCTTTAGTGCCACTTTAGCAAAACCTCACCCCACCTCTGATTGACCACCTACCCTCCCCACAACCCTCAATACTGTTTTCTCATCAACGTGGTCCCTAACAGCTATCATCTTATTTTACAGATGAGGAAATTAGGACTTGGACAATTTAAATGACTTGATGAAGGTCACATAGCTAGTCAGTGGCAGAGCTCTGAACAGGTCTCTAATCTCCTGAGTCACCATCCATTAGGGATATTTTTTTTTTGCTCTTATTGCTGTTGTTTCTCATGTCTAAATATCATTTCTTTGACCTGAGAGCTAGTCACAATTTATAAAATTTGCATTTGGGGTTTCTGAAGGGGTAGAAAATGACTGATCAGTAAGGTCAAAAGAACCTAATGTGTTTTGGAAAATTGGAAGTCAGAATGATACCAGAATATTACTTGATGAGAACCTCTGGGTGCCAACATTCATAAGCTTAAAAAAAAGTACAGTTATGGAAAGAACAGTGCAACCCAGGTGAGAGCAATGTACTAAACTAATTATGAGAGACAATTGATTTCATTATAAGTAAAAAAAATACCCCAAAACAACTTGTTTTGCTTTTTCATTATCACAATTTACCTCCCCCACTTCCTTAGCATTTTGATTGTTTCTCATTTAACTCTGTTATGCAGCCTGAAGCCTCTCATAGACATCCCAGGATACGTGATGCGGGTACAGACTTCCTGCCTTGTCGTGAAATTAAACAAATGTCCCCTTGGTGCTAGCACTGTGATTCACCCCCCCTGCAGCCTTCCTTGCAAAAGAGTACAAAGCAACCACATTCAAAAGGGATAGATGCACACTGCGAGTTTTCATCTCTAAAAACCCCACTTAACAGTGAACATCTCTCAAATACAGTCCAGTCAGAGCCCAGATAATCAAAGACCTGGAAGTGGCCTCATGTGGGGTATCTCCCTAGCTCTCCTGCCTCCAAGGAAGACATTTGTTGAATGCAGGTTGGAGATGACAGCATAGGCAATTCATGACAAATGATTGATAATTGTACTCTTAGGGCTGCCTAGGGCTAAAAGCTTTCGTAGGTCTTGTAACCTCTTCCAGAGTTTAACAGCCCTCAGTATCAAGGAAGTTTATTTTGATATTCGATGCCCCTTTCTTCTTACTTTATCTGCACCTGTTGATGTAGCCTTCGGTTCCACTGTGTATAGAATCAACATTCAGGGGGGGAAATTGAAGACAAGACAGGAACTGGACCTACAGGTTTATGGGTATGGGGAACTCCCAGTAGGTAAATGCCTTCTAAATGCAGGTTGGCACCTTCTCTGCCATTCGAAGTCTGAGAGAGCTGCCTGGAGGACTGGGGAGTCCATTGGCTTACCCAGGATCATGCAACCAATAGGTGTCAGAGGCAAGATTTGAATCTAGTTCTTCCTAATTTCTTTTTTTCCCTTTTATTTTGGAGGGAGCAAGGGCAGGGCAATTGAGGTTAAGTGACTTGCCCAAGGTCACATAGCTGAGTAAGTGGTTCTTCCTAACTTCAAGGTTATCTCTCTGCCCACTTAGGTTATTACTGAAAACATAAGTGAACATTATATAAGTTATGCTGTCAATAACTTAAGTGGATTATGGCATAATTAAATGGCTAATAACGTAACACCCCTCAGGTTCTTATTAATAACAATTGCTGGCATTTGTATGAGGTTTGCAAAATGCTTTATATAAATCATCTTATTTGAACTTCACAGCAACCTCATGAGGTAGGTGATATTGTTATTATCTCTACAAATAAGGAAATTGAGGAGTATAGAGCTTCAATAGCTTGTTGAGTAGTAATAGACATGAAGTTATGAACATGGATTCAAAAAACCAATGGTACAGTTATAGGATACAATTACAGCTAAACTGCAATTCCTCTTTTAAAAAAAATCTGGAGCTATAAAGAGACTACAAATTCAAAACATCAGTAGTGGAACATGGTTGACCAAAAAGCTAATGGGATCTTCCATTGCATTAGCATCCTTCTAAGCAGCTCACCAGTTCTGTCCAGGCAGAAACAGCAGGACTTTACTATTGTAGTGCTACCATGTGCTTCCAGCACTCCTCCCCCCATATACCCCCTACCTTACTTTTGCTCAGGGAAGAATCAATTCACATTACCATTGCTGCTCTGGTGAAAGACATGATCATTTATTTCCCCAGGGGTCTACTTGGACTGAAAAACCAAGTCTTAGTCAACCTAGGTCAAAGTTCTATTTCCTATCGTCTCTTCCCACTCTCATGCCTATTCACATTAGCCATGTTCTTCTAAAGTCTCCATTCAACTGTACTCTCTCCTTCCATTATAACATCCTGTCTTTTCAAACTAATTACATATTTTCTCAAGTCTACACTCTACTCTCTAGCCCAATGGCTTACTGCCCTGTGTGGGTCACCTCCTTGCCTTTATACAGGCTGTCCACAATTTCTGGAAGGCTTTTGCTCCTTAGCTTTGCCTCTTGGGACTTTTTGATTTCTCAGGAACCATCTCCTTTAAGAGGTTTCTCCTGATGCTTCCAGTTGTTAGTTCCCCCTCTGCCTTTTGCCTTTCTTTGTATCTTTAGTGCTTCACTTAGTGCCTGGCACATAGTAGGTGATTAATAAATGCTCTGTGTGTGTGTATGTGTGTGTGTGGAGAGAGAGAGAGAGAGAGACAGACAGACAGACAGAGAACCATTTATTACTGGGTTGCAGGCACTGCTCTTCCAAAGCCTCTTGATTTCAGGATTTTAGGTTGTCTCCATGTCCTGACTGAAAAGGAAAAGCCCAAGAGTATGAAAAGCAACTTTTTCATTGACTCAGTAGTGATTGAGTAAGCTCCCTGAAAACATTGTAACATTATTATTCCACACTTAAGTCTTACTCATGTATTGTAAATATGTAAAAGAGTCCTAAGTCTAATGAGAACTTTTATCATATTTGATAACCATTCTCTATTTTTAACACATCATCAACAAAATAATGTCAAGAACAATGGATATAAACCATAGCACTTTTCCAGAAGATAATTTAAGCCCATCATGGTTCTCCTTAGCCTTCAATTTATTATCAACTCTACTAAATAAATCTAATTATGACTTGAAAATTAAAGAGAGAATTGACCAAAACATCTTATTAATCATTTGATACAACTGGATGACATCAAACGAATGGCTCTAAAAAGAACCAACATTAAACAGCTCCTTCATCTTGTAGATGGTATCAAAATGTTGTGGAATACATGACTGCAAAGAAAAATATAGAGAGATCGAAGGCTTTGAGCTGGAATCCAGATGTTATATTGAACTAGCATCACTGAAGGTGATACTACAGATACATGGGTCTTTTATAGACAAAAGATATAGATATCAAGGAAGAGGCTATATAGCAGAATATGTTAAAAGAGTCACAAGCATCCTGAAATCAAAGTGGAATCGAAAGGGCATGTTTAAAATAATTAACACCTACACAATACTTACCTGGAATTATAAAATAGATAACAGATTTGGAAACCAAATGAATAGAAGCCCATGTAACATTAATGATACCCAGTCTCTATCACCCTAAGATAGCTATGGAAAGATGAACACTGCCTTTTCAAAAAGAAAGAAGAGAATTGAAAGATACTCTCAAAACACATGATACATAAAAAAACCTACAAAAATACTTTTAGAACAAGGAGACATCACTTCATGAAGCAATTGTAAAGACTGACAACAGATACATTGGATTTGTTGACTCTAACCAAAAGTGGTTTATTTCCTGATGGAGTCTATGAAACAAATAAGATCTTTGAATTGAATCAAAAGGTCCTGATTTTCCTACATGACCTAAATTGACAGAAAAGCATTGAACAAATACCTGTTATATATAGACTTGTTTGTGGAAGAGGAGTTTATGAGGGTAATTCAGAATTAGGTCATTGCCACCAGAAAATATAAAAGTTATTTTTAAGGAGCTAAAACTTACTGATCAATGCAAGGAAAAGGTAGGAACTATGGCAACATGTTCCTGAATGCTGTAAAAATTTAGGACCTATTGCATACCTAGCAAGGCATGATCTGGTGGCTAGAATTAGACAGCAGGAACTTGGTCACTATCTTTCATGGACTAACAGATTATATATTAATACAGACCTCTAACTTTTCTGGAGAACTCAATTAATAAACTATACTAGAAATGGGCAATTAGCACAGCCTGAACTGTAACCCATAATCACTCAGAACGTTGATCCATAAAAGTGAAGAAAAACATTTTAATAGATATTGCCATACCAAATTCTCTTTCTCTCTAATCTACATGGAAGAAAATACTTTAAAATATGGAGCGCTAGTGGAAGAAATCAAAATCACATGGAAATTAGTTGAGCTGCATATCATCCCTATTGGCTTACATACTGCTAAAGCTGAATAAAGAACGTTTTTGAGCTTAACATTGCAATACTCTTGATCGATTATGAAGAATTATTATCTCTACCTGTGAAATCTGTGGACCATTAAGTATAAAGGAATAAAAACAGGATGTCAATTTACCTTAGGACTTTCTATAGGCCTTATCAAACAATATGAGAAGAATGAGATGATAATAAGTTTTTAGTAATAACAAAAAACTGTCCAACTTGACAAGCTATATGACCTTGGACAAGTTATTTCTCCCTTGCGTGAACCTCAGTTTCCTCACTTTTAAGAAGTTAGATGATGTCTTAGGTGTTTTCAAACACCCAAGTTTTGATGAATATTATAAGATTCACATAAACTCACAGAAATCATCATTTCTATGTATCGCCAACAAAACCCTGCAAGAAGAGATAGTGAGGGGCAACTAAGTGGCACATTGAATAGAGCAAGTCCTGGAGTCAGAAGGACATGAGTTCAAATCCAAACTCAGACACTCAACACTTACTAGGGCAAGTCACTTAACCCTAATTGCCCAGCTTTCCCCCTCCAAAAAGAAAAAGAGAGAAAGTAAGATATAATCCATATAAAATAACTATAGACTACATAAAATCCCTGGAAGTATGTCTGCTAACATAAACTCAGGAACTACATGAACATAATTATAAAACACTTTTTACACAAGTAAAATCAGATTTAAATAATTGGGGAAATATTAATTGTTCATGGGTGGGCAAAGTCAATATAATAAAAATGACAATTCTACTTAAACTAATATACTTATTCAGTGGCATCCAAATTAAATTTCCAAAAACTAGGAGTTAGAAAAAATAATAAGAAAATTCATTTGGAAGAACAAAGATCAAGAGGATCAAAGGAATTTATTAAAAACAGTGTAAAGGAAAATGGTTTAGCAGTACTAAACCTTAAACTATATGATGGTAATTATAAAAACTACCTGGTACTGGCTAAGAAATAGAAAAGTAGATTAGTGGAACAGAGTAGAAACAATAGATGGTAGTAAATTATTATATTAACCTCGTGTTTGAAAAATGTATAGATTTAAGCTTTGGGAATAAGAATAAAATATTTGGTAAAAAAAAAAGTTTCTAGAAAAACTGCAAAGCAGTTTGGCAGAAATTGGCTATAGACCAATAGCTTGCAGCATTTACCAAGATAAGGTCAAAATGGATACATGATATAGATATAAAAGAACATGTCAAAAGAAAACTAGAACATGGAACACATGTAAACATGTACACTCTGATGTAAAATGATCAGATTTACAGATAGGAGAGGAATTTATGAATAAATGAGACAGCATTATAAATATAAAATAAATTATTTTGATTACATTAAATTAAGAAAGTTTTGTACAAATAAAACACATAGCCAAGATAAGAAGGAAAGTGGAATTTGGAAGACAAGTTTTATGCCCAGTTTATCAGATAAAGGTCATATCTCAATAATATAAGAACTTTGTCAAATTTATAAGAATATGAATCATTACCAAACTGATAAATGGTTAAAGAATATGAACAGGCAGTTTTTTCAACAAGGAAATAAAAACTGTATAAAAATCCTATAAATAATTATTTAGAGAAATGCAAATAAAAACAACTTTGAGGTATCTTTTTGCACCTAACAGATTGACTAAAATGATAGGAGAAAATGACAAATGTTGGAAGGGATGTGGAAAAATTGGGACATTAATACACAGTTGGTAGGACTGTGAAAAAAAACAACCATTTTGAAGAGCAATCTGGAATTATGCCCAAAGAATTATAAATTTGTGTATACACCTTGACCCAGCAATACCACTATCAGGTCTGTTTCCCAAGGTAATCAGGAAAAAAGGAAAAGAACCTATACGTTCCAAAACATTTATAGTAGCTCTTTTTATGGTGGCAAAGAGTATTGAGGAGATGTCCATCAATTGGGGCTAAACAAGTTGTGGTGGAATACTACTGTGCTGTAAAAAATGACGAACTAGTTGAGTTTAGAAAAACCTGGAAAGATTTGTATGAAATAATGAAAAGCAAAAATGAGTAGAACCAAAAGAACATTGTATACAGTAAGGCACTATTATTCAAAGAATAGAGAACAATCAAGTTATTCTGAGTATTCTAAATATGCAGATCAACTACAAAAGACCCAAGCTACCAACCTTCAGAGAAATAACTAACAGAAGTATGCATAGTATGGTTCTACATATATTTATAAATCTTTTCAAATGGTGGTCTTCTCCAGTGTGAGGTGGAGAGAGATGGAGAGAGACAGTATAGAACTTAAAATGTAAAAATAAAATAAAATTATAAGATTCAGCATTCTGCAATTTTATAAGCGTAAACATCTAACCCCAAAATATAGCCAAGAGTTGTTGAAGGATCAAATGAGTTAATACGTGTAAAGCATTTTGCAAGCCTTTAAAGAACTGTACAAATGGGATCTATTGATATATTTAAAATTTCTATTTGAGTAGCACAGTACAATTAAAAGAGCACTAGGTTTGAAGTCAGAGGCCCTGGGTTCAAATCCCAGTGTTACCACTTTCATTTCTAGATGACCTTAGGCAATTTTCTTTTGTTTTCTGGGCCTTGGTTTACCCCTTCTATAAAATGCAGGGGTTGGACAAAATGACTTCTAAATATCCCTTCCGGTTCTAAATCTGCGATTCTATAAACCTTTGCAATTCAAAGTTCTGAATGACTGACTCATTGCCCAGTACAACTTAGTAACATGACTACTAACTATTAACATCACTTAGAAATACACAACTTTACTACAACAAAGAGTTTTCTTTAAAAAGAAGTGAATTCCTCAATGTGAGTTAAGTATTGCCACTATGCCTGTTAGATATTTGCCACTATGCCTGTTAGATATTTTCTGGAAATCTTTACAAGGGGTTCTATTGATAAATTTCTAAATATCAGGTTCATTGACAAGTATTCTATCCAATAGCCTTCTCTTCTCCAAGACTTAAGGATCTTCCTGATTGCTAAGTCTAAGCCAAGATGTCATTCACAGAAACTTACAGATTCGTTTCTTAACTATTAGACTCTTGTTTTATGTTTTGTTTGGTTTGGGTTTGGTTTTTTTTGATGGCTTGTTTTTGTTTTTGTTTTTGTTTTCTTACCTAAATCTACTAAGCTGGGAATATTCCTCTACAGGAACTATAACCATGATAACTCATGTTCTTGTAGCTTTTAAGTTTTACAAAGCATTTTACTCAAACCAACCCATTTAGGTAGGTTTGACAAGTATTATATCAGAGCCATGAACTGGATTGGACCTGGGATTTGACTGGTATAGGGAACTCCTCACTTTGGAAATTCCCTTTCCCAATACAGATTGTTCCTTCTATGCAATTTCCAGTCTTGGAGAGTTGTCTACAGTAGAGCACACATGACCTACAGCATTCCAACTGCATCCCAAATAAGATTACTATGTAATTGTGAAATACATAACAAATAAAAATACAGAAGAACATAATATTAATGTGTGGTTTTCTAAATATGTGAACTGCAGGGATCCTTATATAGAGTTTAGTGGCCCCTATTTCTATTTGAGTTGGAGATCACTGGCCTAGAGCTCTGAGAAGTTAAGTGGCTTACCTAGAGACATGCACTCTTCCTTGCTTAAAGGCCAGTTCTCTACCAATCATGCCATGCTGTTTCCCCAATTATAATATTTACCCCCATTTTCTAGATGAAGAAAATGAGACTCTGAAGAGGTAAAGTGACTTGCCCTTGGTCACATAGCTAGGACATTGAACAAAGCTTGCCTGCCTTGTTCTTTCTAGAAGCATTAAAAAAAATATTTTAAAATATCCTGTATAATTCTTGCATTTAGCAGACCTGATTCATCTCAATGGTTCTATGCTCCACTGTGGATAAGAAAGTATTGCTAGACATAAGAATCTTAGGTTTCTGAAAGAGGATAACATGAGGGAGAAGAACAAAGGAAAAACTCCTAACTTTTCGATATCAATTGTCTAGAAAGAACTACAAACACACTCCCTTAAAAACAGGAGAGTAGTTTCAGTGATACTTAGGTTTCCAAATAGTTTTCTCAACAAAAAAAAAGAATGTCATTTTCTAACAACAAAACTTAGGTTTTGGGGCGGCTAGGTGGCTCAGTGAATAGAGCACCGGCCCTGGAGTCAGGAGTACCTGAGTTCAAATCCGGCCTCAGACACTTAACACAAAAAACTAGCCGTGTGACCTTGGGCAAGTCACTTAACCCCAACTGCCCTCCAAAAAGCAAAAAAACAAAAAACAAAAAAAACTTAGATTTTGCTGCAATAATATTTTAAAGTAGAAAAGTTCACTTGCTGCAGAGAATAGGGGAAGGGGGGATATGTACCTCAAATTAATGCAATGTCAAATCTCAAATTGATCAATCACAACTTGACCCTTTATCTTTAAATGGATGTTAGAAGAAGTATAATAATCTAAGGAATTAAGTGCCAAAACTGGAGTCAGAAAGACTCGAGTTAAAATTTCCCCTCTGGGATGGTTTCAGAAAAACCTGGGAAGACTTATCTGAATTGACACAAAGTGAAGTGAAGTGAGCAGAACCAGAAGAACTTGTACACAATAATAGCAATACTGTAGATCAACTATGAAACTAACTACTCTGATCAATACAATGACCCAAGATACTTCCCAAGGACTCATGATGAAAATGCCATCCTCGTCCAGAGAGATAACTGATAAAATCTGGAGAAGATCAGATAATACTTTTTTCACTTTATTTTTCTTGCTTTTTTTCTTTTTGTAACATGGCTAATATGCAAATGTATTGCACAACTTCACATACATAATTGATATCATATTACTTTCCTTTTCAATAGTTGAAGGAAGCACTAGAGGGAGGGGATGAATTTGGAATTCAAATTTTTTTAAATTAATGCCTAAAATTAGTTATTAAATTTTTTAAATTAAAAAAATCTTCGTCTTAACATACAATCTGAATAACTATGAACAAGATATTTAGCTAATTTGAGCCTTCTTTTTTCTTATCTTTACAGCAGAGTTTGTAAGTCCTGTAGTATAGAGTAATTGTGTGGTTCAAAAGGAATCATGTATGGAAAGAATTGCATTTTTTTTTTACAAATTCCCTGTAAATGCGAGCTATCATCAACATGCCGTATCATCTAAAATTTATGTTGTGCTAAATAGGGAGGCAGGATGGTAGAGCTTTGGATTGAATGGGTCTTGAAGCCAGGAAAATGTGCACTCCCAGACCAAGACTGGCTGTGCATTGTCTCCCCTGCCCCTCCCCTATTAGAATGTAAGCTTTTTGAGGGCAGGGACTGTTTCTTTTGACTTGCATTTGTATTCCCAGAGTTTAGCACTTAGCAAATGCTAGTTTACTGACTTTACAACTGACCTATTTTGAACTGCAAATCACTTAACTGTTCAATGCTTCAGGAAATTCACCAAGACTAAAAATTGCAAAGAAAAGGCATGAGCTGATTTGGTAAATGGAGTTTCCCAACCCAATGAAGTTTCCCAACCCCAAAGTTCTCTATATGGGTAAAATCAAATGTTTAGTTCCTATTCCCAAATAGGGAGAATTCCACATTACCATTCCAATCTTAAATATTCTTTTTATTTACAACATAGAAATGAAGTCTACTATTTGTTCTCCTATAATGCTCCATCATGAGCATCATAATTAGACTGTTTCCAAATACTGTACAGTGAAAAGAGCACTGAACCTTTGGTCATCAGATGGTATTCAACACCTAACTCACTCAATAGCTAAAGACCTGTTAGCCTCCCTAGGCTTATCTGTAAAATAGAAATAATAATGCCTTTATTAGCTACCTCACAGAGTTGTCACAAGATGGAAATGAAAAAATGTATGAAAACTTTACTAAGGTACCAAAATACAAAGGTACTTTAAGGTTGACTTCATTGTTTTGTTTTTATTACATTCCTGCATAAAAAGAGAGAAAATAAGGCAGAATTTTAAATAGGCCCTCTCCACCCTTTATCACAATGCAGAAATAAATAAAGATTCCTTCTATCTTCTTCTGTTCTCCCCCTGGAGGCTAAACTTTGCCTGGTATGATGAATGCAGACTCTGAGTTGTCAGCTTAATAAGAATAACAATCATAATAACATTTATATACTGTTTAAATTTTCAGGGTGATTTTTACATAAATTTCATCATTTGATCTATGATCTTCTTACCCCACGTAAGCAGAACACCCTAGAATGTTAGGTCAGAAGCAATAAGATGAAATTTAACAGGGACAAAGTAAAGTCTTACATTTGATCTTCCTATTGAATCAACTTTTTGAGAATCAGATGAGTAGTATGGCCTAGTGGACAGAGAATTGGCTTCAGTCAAGGAGTTTACATCTTGCCTTTGCTATCTACTGGATGTGATTCTGGGCAAGTTATTTAACTTCTCATTGTCAGTCACCGGGAGCTCCTTATGCCAATGTAATAACAGGTCCAGTCCAAAATTAAATAAGATAGGAGGAGACATAGCTCAATAGCAGGATCTGGGAGTTTTAAATGATCTGCAAGCTCAATAAGAAGCTACAGTTTGATATGAAAGGAGTGAAGAAATCTCATTCCATAGCTGTAGTCAGGGACTTCATATCCTGCTCTGCTTTGCAGATTACATTGACACTGATAAACCAGAAAGCATCCAGAGTGCCAAATAGCTTTTGTATCAAGCCATCTGAAGATTGGTTAAGGAAATTAAAAGTGTTGGCAAGAAAAAGGGAAAAAAGACTTCACAGGAATCTATTTTCTGATTTTCAGAGTTGAAAATTACCTGAGTGACCATCTTCATCAATCAGCACCTAAAAGAGAATTCACACCATACCCAACAGGTGGTCATCTGAACTTTAACTAAAAAACCTCCAATGACAGGGAATCCCCTACAGGCAAGCCACTTTGGGAGAGTTCTAACTGTTAGCAAATGTTTCCTTACACAAGCCTACCTCTGCTCTCCACAATTTATACCTATTATTTTTAGTTTTCTCTTCTGGGATCAGGCTGTCTTATTTTTGTTCCAAGTGGCAGGTCTTTAAACACTTGCAGATAACTAGTATGCTCCCCTGCTACATCTTCTCCAGGCTAAAGATTCCCAGGTCCTTCAACTGATCCCCACATGGTCACCATCCTGGTCACCATTGTCTTTACACTCTATAGTTTGCCAGTCTCCTGAAAATAGGATGCCCAACACTGAACTGTGTTCTGACAAGGAGAGAATGCAAGATGACCACCACATCCCTTATCCTAGACATGGTGACTCAGAATGCAACCTAAGATTGCATTAGCTTTCTTTTACTGACATAGCAATCACCTAGTAGATATTTGGAATTAGATATCCCATAGACATGTTAAACTCAAAAAAAACAAAATTAATGATATTGGCCTCTAAATCCTCTCCTTTTTCAAACTTTCTTTTTGTTGTCCAGGGCAAAACTAAGTCACCTAGGTCGAAAACCTCAGTGTTATCCTCAACTCCGCTCTCCACATACCCACCCAGTTCCCAAACCTTATGACTTCTACCTTCCCAATATCTATTGTTAGTCCCTTCTCTCTACTCACATAGCCATGGCCCTAATTCAGGTGCCCATCATCTCTTACATCTACCACTGTGGCAGTCTCATAATTGGCTTCTTTGTCTCTGGTCTCTCCTCTCCCTAACTCATCCTTCACATCACCATCAAACTGATTTTCTCAAAGTCTGACCATGTTACTCCTATATTCAAGGTGTAGTGGCTTCCTATTATGTCTAAGATGAAATATAAACTCCTCTAACACACAAAGCTTTTATAAACCAGCCACAATTTAACTTTCCGACCTTATTCCACATCAGTCCCCTTTACATGCTCTACAATCCTGCCAAACTGACTTTTTAAATTACCATTCTCATACTCAACATTCTATGCTCCATCTTTGGACTCTTCTACTGGCTTTCCTCTAGGAGTAGACTATATTTCCTTCTCGCCTCTGCCCTTAGCATAGCTGGTTTTCTTCGAGACTTAGCTCAAGTACCAACTTCTACATAAAGCTTAGCTAATTCCAGCCCCCTCCCAAGAAATTAGTGTCTTCTCCCACCTCAAATTATTTTATATTTATTTTCATTTCTTTTGTATAAAACTTATAGGTATGTATTTGTCATCCACTGTAAAATTTAAGCCCTTACTCCTGAGGGCAAGGATTTAACTTTTGTCTATTTATGGTGCCTGGCACATAGTAGGTGCTTTATGAATGCTGGATGACTATTTAACCTATTTGAGCTATATATTTAGTTTTTAGTCCACTAAAAACCCTCTAAGTCTTTTTATCCCAAAAGAACTATTGCCTTCAAGTGTTTGGAAAATTGTTACATGAAAGTGGAATTAGACTTGTCATTTTGGCCCTAGAGGACAGAACTCAGAGAATCCCTAAATAGCTTCCCTCAGGTATCATCTCCTATGGCAGACCTTTCTTGATGCCCCTGGTTGTTAGTGCTGGCCTTTCCTGAAACACGTGCATACTTCTCTATCTACAGGTTGGAACTGTCCAGTAGAATGAAAACTCCTTGACAGCAGTGAACATTTATGTTTTGGTTTGGTTTGGGTCTTTGTATCCCAAGAGCCAAGCAGAGTGCTTTACACCAAGTAGAAGTTTAATAAAGGTTTGATGAATTGGCTAGGACTGGGTTCCCAGCCTTCAACAGGCCACAGAGAGTTCTTCACCTTATGCTGGTACTTTGGAGTCCTTCTCTTCACTTCTTTCCCTACCTCATCCCAAGCCAAATTAAGACACCTTTCTTTTTCACCTCATTCCCTAGGTTCAAAGCTTCCCAGTTATTCTTCTGCTTCTTCATCTATGGTTGAAACAGATGGTCTTTGGAGTCTTTTCCAAACTTGAGGTATTTTTATAAATGAGGAAATTGGGGGTCACTGTGGTTAAATGGCTTTCCTTGGCCACACACACCAGTACAATGGCAGGGCTGAGACTAGACCTCATGTTTGCCTGACTCCTAAGTGAGATTTCTTTTCTTTTCACCACTTCATGGAAAACATTCTCCCATGCATCTGATAGAATCCTTCCTGAACCCTTTCCAATATGGGGAAAATCAAGCTCACCTTCTATGAAAAGAGCAACTGGCCCCATGATAACAGCACAGAGAAGAAATAGGAGGGGAGAAAAGAAGGAACCATACTTTCACTCTATATTTATACACATATATGTAGAAAATGGAGAACCTTATACTTGAATCTTAGCCGTCACCACATAGCCCTTTTTACACACACATGGTCTTGTCACTGCTGCCTTTTCTGAGCCTGTCTCCCTCCCCACCCCCAACTGCTGACCCAGCTGCTCTCTCCCATAGTTTGTTATTTTTTATTTTTGGCCATGAGCATATATGGGGAGGGAAGGTGCTCTTCCCACCCTCAGGTCCCAGCTGTCACTGCTTATAATGTTAACTCCACACTCCTCACCCTTACCTCGAATAAAACAAGTTAGTCAAGTGGTGTTAAAAATATTTTATATTATATTATATATATATGTATATGTATATATATACATATATATACAAGTCTATATATTATACCCATACTATATCTATCTATCTATATATATATATATATACACATGTGTATATGTATATTAAACTGCCTTGTATTCTGTTGTTTTTTGACTTTCCATTTTTTCCCCATAGCTATTACTATCTTGTTTTGAGGAATTTATGACCAGAGCATTACTTATTTCCTGACTCCACACAGACAAAGGAAATGAGAACTCAAAAAGATAGGTTAGGGACCTTCTGCTATCTGTGTTATTGGTATGAGGCTAGAAAGGTAGGAGCACAAGCCAGAGCTATCTGTGTTCCCAACACTGACAACCTAAAGATGGGAAAAGGACAGATGGATATTGTGACTGCTGTAGCCCTTGAGCTGAAGTGTGTCAGCTATTTTGAGAAGACAGGACCTAGGGCATATTGGGATGGAGATGAATAGAAGCTGTTATTGGGGAAAGAGCAAGGCTGATGATAGATATAAAAATATGATAAAATAGAATGAAAAGAGGATGACAAAGAGAGAATAAGAGCTTGGGGTAGCCAGAAAGGTGAGTATGAGATGAAATATTGCTCATGGTACCACAATATTTATGAGCTCTCTTCAGTGACTGAAGTTAAAATTAAATCACCACTTTCACTAAAGAGATTTTTAATTGTAAAAAGCCTTTTAAAAGACAGAACAAAAGATATTTGGAGTTAATGCAGATGATTTACTGTAGAACAGCCTTCAGTTGCACAGACTATTGGCAACTGATTTCTGTCTCAAAAATAATATCAGATCATAATTTTAAAGATTTTAAGCTAGGAAGAATTTTAGAAAAGCAAGAGATGGATGGAATCTTAAGATTATTGAAGATAGGACCTTTACAACCAATGTCTCTGAAAAAGACCTAGTTTCTAAAATATATAGAGAATTGAATCAAATCTATAAGAATACAAGTCATTCCCCAATTGATAAATGGTCAAAGGATATGAACAGGCAGTTTTCAAGGGAAGAAATTAAAAATATCTATAAGCATATGAAAAATGCTCTAAATCACTATTGATTAAAGAAATGCAAATCAAAACAACTCTGAGGTACCACACCTCACCAGTAAGATTGGCTAAAATGAGAAAAGAGGAAAATGACAAATGCTGGAGAGGATGTGGAAAAATTGGAACACTAATGCACTATTGGTGGAGTTATGAACTGATTCAACCATTCTGGAGAGCAATCTGGAACTGTGACCAAAGGGCTATCAATAAGTGCATACCCTTTAAGACCCAATAATATCACTTCTGGGGTTGTATCCCAAAGAGATCATAGAAGTGGAGGAAGACCCATATGTACAAAAATATTTATAGCAGCTCTTTTTGTGGTGGCAAAGAATTGGAAATTAAGGGGATGCCCATCAATTGGGGAATGGCTAAACAATTGTGGTATATGAATGTAATGGAATACTATTATGCTATAAGAAATGAGGAGCAGATGGCCTTTATATTTACCTGGAGAAGAGGCTTATACAAACTGATGCTGAGTGAGAAGAGCAGAACCAGGAGAAATCTGTACACAATTATAGACACAATGTGTATGTGATGACCAATTTTGATAGACTAGACTCTTCTCAGCAATGCAGGGTGATAAGACAACTACAAAAGATTCATGATGGAGAAAGATGTCTATATTGAGAGAAAGAACTAGAAAGAAGAGAGTTTGAATGCAGATTGAAACAAACTACCCGCTCTTTTTCTTGTTTGGTTTTGTTGCCTCTTTCTCATTGTTCATTCCATCCATTACAATCCGTCTTTACAACCTGACTAATGTCTAATGCGAAAGTATCTGCAGAACCTATACTTGATTGCATGCTGCCATGGGGGGAGAGGGGAGAGGAGAAGGAGGGTGAGAAAATTTGAAACTCAAGGGATTGTGGAAAAATAAACAATAAAGACAAAAAAAGGAAAAAAAGTGTCAGGAAAGATGCTGAATGGGAATGCTTCACAAATTTAGTAGGAAAGGATAGTAATGGGGACCTGGGAAGGAAAAAAGATGATAGGACCATAAACTTAGAACTAAAAGTGACCTTAAAAGAATCTAGCCCCTCATTTAATTGTAAGGTTGTAAGTGAAAGAGAGATTCCCATTCAGGGTCTGTGACTGATAAACCTATGACTTGTTCTGCTTCACCATGCAGTTTCCTAACAATCCCTCTACGTGAAGTGAATAAAAATGGTGGCTTGGGTCTGTTGCATTATTTATGTCATGCAATTAATGATTCACTTAAGAATCTGACAAATTTAAAAAAGCATCTGACAGATACTGCTGAACTTTGAGTTGAAAATAACATAGAAACATGACCTTTCTTTCCTAATATGTTTTCTCCCTTTTAACTGTCTCTAAGATATGTTGAATTTTAAGAAAAGCCTTCTGTAAAAATAGGATGTATGCATCATTTCTCAAATAAAATTATTCTTCCATCTAGATAAGTGGACAAAAATAGGGTATTCACCACTGAAGGGACTTGTAAAGCCTTAATTCATCTAAACAAGTGCCATAGATGAGAAAATTCCAGATATAAGCAGGCTAGTAAAGAAAGAAGTCTTAGGAGCAATTCTTGGTGTAATGCAACAAGCCAAAACATCTCCAAAATGAAGTATCTGCATTGTGTAGCCCATTCTCTGTTGCTATCTAAATTCCCATTCTAATCACCATCTTGTGTCCCTAGAATATTTTTGTTACATCCTCTCAGGGCTCTAGATCAGCCCTGAGGAGTTGGAGAGTATCCCTCTAATGCTATAGTTCTAAGTCCCCATGGGTTTGCTTTCCATCATGATTTTTGGTTACCATTAATATTGGCCTAATGTTTACTACAGAGGTATTATTGGTACAGTTAGTACAAAACATCACCATAAAAGCCTGTAATATACTATCCCATATATACATAAAATCTAAGTGAAAGTTGTCTCAAAATTAGAGGACATGTGACAAAAGGAGTAACTTACAATTCCTTAAAGTCTCTTCACTGGAGTCTTCAGATGTTCAATTTAGGTAGAGTGAAGTTTGTTTGTTTTTTCTTCTGGGCTCCTTGTAGAGCCTTGAATTTGTGTCCAGTCACTCCTTGGCTCCTGATTTAAATACCACTCATGAATATTCTTGGTATGATGCTAGTGGAAAGAAGGGAAATACAAAAGTCTGCTGGACTCTTCAAAGTTTACAGGATCCTCCTCCAGCCAAAGGTTTGGGAGAAGAGACCAAGGCCATGGTGAAGGTACTCTCCACCTCCAAGCAATTGCTTCTCCTACTAATAATGCTGTCTTAGGGAACTGATGCTTTTTCCTTTATGCCTGACTCGTAGCACTATTCTACAGTAAATCATCTGCATTAACTCCAAATATCTTTTGTTCTGTCTTTTAAAATGAAAAACAAATTGCCCAAGTGCGGAGGGAAAGTTTAAGCTGTTTACATAAAGACAGTCCTCAAATTTCATTGCTTTTCATATCACATAATCATATAATCTCAGAGTCAGGAGAGACTTCAGCTCATAAGAAGAAAAGGATTTCTGGTACAATATACCTGATAAGTGGTGATTTAGGCTTTGCTTAAAGATCTCTAATATAGGAAGATCCCATACTTCCAAAATACTGCAAATTTCACTTTCAAATAACTTTAATTGTTAGGAGGGTTTTTTAAAATAGGGAACCTGAAATTGCATTTTGCAGTTTCCACCCATTGCTCCCATTTCTTCCCTCTGGTTATGTGTTGTGGCCTGCTCATACCTACTAGGTTGTCTTTTCATTTCCTTTTATGGGATATCCATTTTTAATTTCTTGCAGATATTTGTATTCGATGTCTCCATGTATCATATAGTAATACCAATGCTTTCATGCATTATTAGATGAGATTTCCAGTTTCCTAGTTTAATCTCTCCTTGTTCAGCTCTGGGCCAGACTAGCTACCTATATTTCCTATCTGTCCCAAATATGCATACTGATGAACAAATGCTATAGATCGTCTATCCAAAATGCATAATCTGAGCAAGAGGTATTTTTTATCCATTTAGTCTTTCTTATGTGGATGGTCAGGCCAAACCTCCAGAAACTTTCAAAGCCTTCAAGAAGATATCTGAATCCACCTCTTCATTATCACCTGCTTATTTAACATTCTTGGAGATTTAGCCACCATACTCAGCTCTTACTTTTGACTCCTGTTCCATAAAGTAGCAGGAGTAGCCCTGTAGCCAAAGAATATTCAATGGAAGCTGTCATAATGAGAGTTCAGGCACGCACAATCAGACCTAAAAGCTCACATATATCCACAGAATGAGAAGAGCAAACTGTGGTACCTTTTGTCTAACTCTGTACCCTGTTTCTTATCTGGTGTGACAAATCCTAATTTTTCTTAATCCCCTAAACTTAGTTGTCAGCTGAGGACTGACTTTGGTTTCATTTTCCATACAGCTACCACCCCTAGTTCTTTTAGTCCTAATACCTGGATCCCAGGCCACTGACCTTTACTTGCTGGTGCCTGTAACTCCATCTCACCCTTTCACTCTTTTCCCAATTCTTTCTTTGGTCCTGGTACCTGTTCTGACAGTCTCTTTCCTGGCCCCACCCCACTGGGGAGATCACAATGAAATTGCATTCATCCCCATTGATTCTGTAATATTTCCAAACCCAGGATGGCAACTTGGAGCAGGTAACCAGCACGACTGTTTCTCTTAGCATTTCTCTTAGTTAACAAGCATTTATTAAGCTCTTCCTATGTACTGCAGGCACTGTGCTAAGTTCCAAGAACAAGAGGTGATGAGAGCCTTCATTACCATGGTTGAGGAAGGGGGCAATAGGGAGAGAAAATATCATAAGAAACAAAAAACATGAATACAAATTTTTTCAGGAAAAAAAACCAACATTGTTCTCAATAGTTACTTTCTAGTTACAAGCTTTTTCTTAACTAACTCACTTGGCCAATTCAAGAACTTTTTTTTCCTATAACCCAGTGCAGTGACTTCAATTTCAAGCAAATTATCCTCCTTCCTATTTCTGTTTCTTTGAGCAGCTTTTCTCTCCATCCTTTCTTCTCTTCATACCAAGTCACCTATTCACATAGATATCAGCCAACCATGAAATTAGCATTTCTAAAGCTCAAGATCATTTTTACAATACAATATACACTATAATTTGTGGAGTATTTTTTACTGGTAAGATTTAACTTATCTAATTTAGAGTCTAGAATCAATATTTTTTAAAAAGTAGTCAAAAGACATGTTAATAGATTTTTAACATTTTGTTCATTCAGTTAATCAATCAACTCTTCTTGACTTAATTGTGTCCCTTTCAATTCTACCAACTTCAAATAAATTCTACCAACTTCCCAAAGAAAATGTCATTGAGATAAAAGAATCATTTCTAAAACTTTGTCTTTTTTATTTTTATGTCTAAATGATTGTCTTTTTCCTGGAAAACAGATTCTTGGGATGTCTCTGATTCAAGGACATAAATATTTTTCATCCTAATTCCTATTGAAATGACCTAAAAGCATGATTACTAGGAGCAGTGATGCCTAAAACTCAGAAAGGAATCTCATTTACTAGCAATTTTTAAAAATAATTACACTTTCTATCTGTCACTTATCACCAGTCTCCTAGAACACTCTCTGGCACGTAGTAGGCACTTAATAAATCTTTATTCAGTTGAACTAAATCACTTCTATGTAAACGATTCTTTAATCTATATCTCTCACTGCAACCCCTCCCATGAGCCTTGGTCCTGCATTTCCAAGTCTTTTGGATGTTTCCACTTCAGAGTTCAGGTGGTCTCTGATTTCATGCTGTAACATCTTAGGCTCCAATGGAAAAGGGTTTTGATTTTTTAAAATCATGGTTCATTATGATTCTATATGATGGGCATTGTAGCACACAGTAGGTCAAGCTCTGGAGTTGGACACAGAGGAGCTAAGTCTGAAACCAGGCTCAGCCTCTGTGATATTGGGCAGATCACTTGAGTTCTCTGGGCCCAGGTCTCCTCATCTGTAAAATGAGAGTGTTGGACTAGATGCCCTCAAAGGTTGCCTCCAAGAACTCTAATCTCCAGTGACACTGGCCTCCTTGCAGTTCCTTGAATGTGAAACTCCATCTCGTGGCTCCAAATATTTTCAGTGGCTGACCTTCGGGTCTGAAATGCTCTCCTTTCTCACCTCTGCTTCCTGGCTGCCCTCATTTCATTTGAGTCCCCAGCTAAAATCCCATCTCTAGTGAGAAGCCATCCCTTGTCCTGCTTCACATTAATGCCTTCCCTCAGATATTATTCCCAGTTTATCCTTTATATATCTTGTACCTACTGAGTTGCTCACATGATTTTCTCCCCTATTAGAAACTAAGCTGCTTGAGGGAAGGACGTGTTTTTGCTTTGCTTTTGTATCCCTAGCACTTAGCACAGGGTCTGGAACTAAATAAATGCATTTTAACTGACAACCCATAGTAGAAATTTAGTAAATACTTACATAACTGATCCTGGGTGCTCTGCAATCCATTCCTCTCCCTACAGTCTGCATCTTGAGATGGAGGAAGCAGTACCCCATTTCCATAAGCTATTGAGTGGTAGAGACAGGACTGCAGGTCCAGCTAACACCCCATAGGTAAAGAATCACCACTGAGGAGAAAATCAGGCATTAATGTGAGAGATAGTTAGCTCTCTGGGGCAGAGGTGATAATCATGAAGGAAGAGAGAAACCAGCTGGCTAAAACAGCTTTCTCTCTGGCTCCTGCCTTTGTCACTGGGTCTCAATAAGAAATTTCCAGGGAAAAGAGGTTACTTTGTCAAATTCAATGAACTTGAATTGACCTAAGGAAATTCTAGCTTAAGTACAACCTATATGTCAAGCACTGGTCCTAGACGGTCCTTTTTTCACTTACGCAGGCAAAGTTTAAATTTATGTTACTTATACCTCAAGCCAGTCTACCCAAGCAGCTGAAACCATTCCTAGGAAAAGACAATCAGCCTTGTCCCCAGGAGATTTAGAGGGATTCAGGTCCAAACTTGTGGGACATTGTAAGACCCAATGAGGCCTTCCATTATGAAATATCACATTTAACACCACTAGTAAGAAAGGGGCTATATACTATTTAGCATATTCAAGAAAAATACACTATTAGAACTGGAAATAATTTTTTGTAGATTATCTTGTCCACCGGACTCATTTTAAAGATGCAAAAACTTAGTCCCCAAGTGGGGAAGTAAATATTTCCCAAGACTTTGTAGTAATGAGGAGAGCTTTACCTCTTTTTTTATTCCAAATTCCAATTTTTTAAATCATGATAGGCTTATGGATCTCCATTGAATTGGACAGCTCCCTCCAGGACATAGAAATGACCTAGCCAGGGTCCAGTCCTAGTATTAGGAAACCAATCAGCAAATTGGAAAAGCCCAATTTCCTACTTAGTGGTGGTTCTTTATTTCTGAGCGGTTAGCTGGGTCTTCAGTCTTACCTCTACCATTCAATAGCTCATGAAAGAGGGGTACTGCTTTGCAGTACAGACTCTTTCCTGGCCCTTCCCCACTGAGGAGATCACAATGCAATTGCCTTCATCCCCATTGATTGTGTAACATTTCCAAACCCAGGAAGACCCCTTGGAGCAGGAAATCAGCCTGACTGTTTCTCTTAGCATTTCTCTTAGTTACAAACTTAGTTCTGAGTGGTCCTGCAGAGAAGGTCAAACAGGTAGACTGCCAGGAGGACGGCCAACATGGTTATGACTTTTTTGTCATATCCATCTTATTTTCTTTTCCCCTGTGCTGGACCAGATAGGCTGCACCCAGCAATATCTGAAGGATGGGGCTAAGAGTGGGCTGTTACTCTTGGTTGCCCAGTGCCTCATGGAACCCTATGATTTTAATAGTGTGCTATGGAAGCTAAAGAATCTAAAGCAATTTTTAAGTGCAGTGAAAAAGAAAAGCATGATATCTACTGTGGCTCAATGAATCTGGAGTCAGAGGATGAGGGTTCAAATCCTAGCTCTGTCATTTACTCTGTGTGACTTAATTTCTCTGAACCTCAGTTTCCTTATCAGTAAAATGAAGGCAGTGAACTCCATGGCCTTTAAGGTCCCAAGTAGCTTTAAGTCTCAAATCTCATGAGTAATAATAACAACAACAATAAATGCTTTTAGCTATATTATCTCATTTGAGGAGAGTGATAGGCTTATGATATATATTCTGCTCTGATGAAGCCATGTCTTATAGTAGTGTATTTGGGTCTTGGCACCACATTTTAGGAAGGCCATCCACATGCTATGGAGTGTTCATAGGAACATGACCAGAAGGATTATTCTCCTTAACTTCATGTCATAATACAATCCGTTTCAACCTCTTTAACCTGAAGAGGCCCACATGTAGGGAAGTGATTATAGCTGATAGGCAGCATCAGACAATGGAAGAAGGGGGACTGAACTTCAATTCAGGACCAGTCTGGTTTCGTATTATTCCCATGACACTTATTGGGTGGCCATACAGAAGCAAGTCACTTAACCTATCTAAAAGTCAAGGCAGGGGAAGGTAGTGCTTCCTCCTTGTCTGGGGTGAATGGTGAGAAGAAGGGGCATGAGTTATGTGCAGTATAAGTCAAGCAATGTCAGTCATCTCTAAAAAGAAAAGAATACTTCTATTACTTATTTCAGAGGTATTGTGAGAATTAAATAAGCACTTTGGAAATATTAAAGTGCTATATAAATATCAGTTTGGGGGTCTGTGGGCCATGGGATACAAGAAGAGGATGAGGAGGAAGAAGAAAGGGAAGAAGAAAAAGAAGGAAGATGGATGAGGAAGAAGAGAAGAGGAGGAGGGACGGCTAGGTAGCGCAGTGAATAGAGCACCAGCCCTGGAGTCAGGAGGACCTGAGCTCAAATTCAGCCTCAGACACTTAACACTTACTAGCCATGTGACCTTGGGCAAGTCACTTGGTCCCAATTGCCCTGCCTTCCGCCCTCTAAAAAAGCAAAAAGAAGAGGAGGAGGAGGAGGAGGTGGAGGAGGAGAAGGAGGAAGAGAAAGATGAGGAGGAGGAGGAAGAGAAAGATGAGGAGGAGGAGGAGGAAGAGAAAGATGAGGAGAAGGAGGAGGAGGAAGAGAAAGATGAGGAGGAGGAGGAGGAAGAGAAAGATGAGGAGGAGGAAGAAGAGGATACCTCAGGAGATAGAAGATTTTCCTTCCTGAGACGTCTTTAAGCAAATCAAGTCAAGTTAACAAGCATTTATTAAGTTCCAAACACTGTGTTAAGTGCTGGTTAACCATTTATTAGGGATATTCTGGAGTGTGTTCATGGCCAGATACAGGATAGACTAGATGACTTCTGAGGCACCCTTTCAACTCTGAGATTCTATGATCCTGTGATACAAATAAGGACCAAATAGTAACAACTCTTATGAGTCTCCAGAAACAGCTTCATGTCTCAACTCTGACATTTTAAAGACTACACTAAGACATATATATGTATACATATGTCTACCATGGTGTATACTACCTATGCTAATAAATACATGTATTTGTCTATACATATATATTCCTCAGAATTACATAGATGGAAAACCTTCTGTATATATTATTATGCCCTTATCGCATAGTATATATATAGGATGTATATGTATATATATATGTGTGTATATACACACATACACATATATCAGATTTTCAGCCTATGTCATTTTATGGAAATGTGTCCACAAACAATAACCCTATATTGCTAGGATAAAACACAATGCTCATTCTAAAAATATCACATTTTTCTCTTAGTTAATTAAATCTAGACTTTCCACATACACTCATCCTCTTTTGTTGCCACATTGTCACTATGCAGAAAGAATGGCTGATCTGGTACTTATTCAAAAAACAATTTGATTCTGAACTCTTTACCACAAAACCAATCTTTTTTTTTTCCTCTCAAAGGAAAAGAGTAAATACAAAAATTGAACCCTTTGATTTTGACTAGAAAACAACAAGGGGGAGAAAAATCACGCTGTGGTCAAATTCACATGCCGTGTCAATTCATTTTTCTTTGAGTGGGAAAAAATTAACTTTGCCTTTGCAAATTAGATATCTACATTTCAGAGCAGTTACAGAACTGCCCTCCCCACTTCTTCTTCCTTGTGATGTTTACACACCCCTGATTGAAGAGGACTCTTTCCATTACTAGACACAGGGGAAATGACCATTTTATTTCCATTCAGAGAAACTTAGTTTCTCAGTATTAGTTTAAAGCCTTGTAGAATTTTATGAAAATGGAAGCCGTCATTATTCTGCTAATATAATCAGGGAACAACTGAGGAGAACTTCTACAAATGCATGTGTCCCAGTTCCTTTTAACTAGTCTATAGATTCACTGAAGCAAAAAGTTCTCCCTTGATCCTATAAACACTTCTTAAACCTAAGCCTAGTCTCAAAAAATGAGAGAAAATCAATACTTACTCTGATTTTATAGCATCAAAGAAAACTCAGGTACTAGTTAAAAAAATAATGTGTCTAAGGGTAGCCCTCTGGTGGTGGGGGAAAAAGAAAAAAGGGGGGAGAAATTTCTGTGATAATTTTAATTATATATTTAAAAGGATTAACAAGTTGCATATAGTAGATATGAAGTTTCATGTGCAATCATCTTTTTATACTGTTATGGAAATGCTTGTTTTATTCCATAAATTAAAATATAAATAATTTTAAAAGGTAATATGTATCCAGGAAAGAGCATTGATTGTTCACTGTTAAACATAGCATTTACCTTGACTAAGATCATAAATGGACTTTATTTTTGACTGGTATTTTGGGAAAATAAAACTTAAAAAAAATAAAATAAAAAATAAAACTCTAAAAAACAGCCTGATAACTTTCTTTTGATTTGACTATGCAGTAACTTCAAAGAAAGAGTAAAAAGTATGTTCTGAGGGCCAAGCCTATTCTATAAAGAGGAGTATGACACCTCAGTCCCTTGCAGTCTGGCTTCTGAGCCTACCACTCGACTGAAAGAGCTTTCTCAAAGGTCACCAGGAGCCTCTTAATTCATCTTTCACATAGCTTAACTGCCTAATGTCATGGCCTTTTCTCTCTCTTCAACCTCCTTGATCATATTGCAGCATATGACACCATTGACCACCCCCTCCTTCTGAGTAATCTCTCCACCCCATTCTTCTGAGCACTTGCTCTCCTCACCTCCTTTTGCCCTTAACTCTGGCTGTGCCTTGTCAGTCTCTTTTGCTGGTACATTTCCTTCTCCCACCCATAGGGCTGAGGTCCTCCAAAGCTGCATCGCCAGCCCTTTGCTCTTCCTATGTCCCCCAGCTCAGCAATGTTACCCTTACCTCTAAGCAACTGGATCCCAAATATGTATATATACACATGTGTATATATATGCATACATACACATATATGTACATGTGTGTAGAGATATAGACATAGATCCATTTCAATCCTTCCTCTAAGCTCCAATTCCATAGCCACCATTCCACCCCAAGCTGAGCATATCTAAAATCAAACTTAATATCTTTCCATCTAGACATGCACCTCATCCAGACTTCCTTATTTCTGTAAATGACACCACCATCCTCCTAACACCAAGGCTTAACATCTCAGAATTATTTTTTTTACTTTTCCTACTCCTTTAGCCTTCGTCCACCTTCACTCAAATGCTAAATCCTCTGCATTTTACTTCTAACTCTATTCAGATATGAAGCACTCACAATGTGCCAGGCCCTGTGCTAAGTGCTAAGAACAAAAAGATATAGGAAGCCAATCTCTACCCTAGCAGAGGTTGCATTATACTAGGAAGATACAAGATGTCTATAAATAAGTACATGGGAAAAATATGCCATTTTCTAAAGTCATTTCAAGAGGGAAAGTAGACCAGCTACTATAAACAGTGGTTCTCAACCTTCCTAATGCCATGACCCTCTAATGCTCATATGTGGACATATCTGGGGGTATCTGCATGTGAGTGGACCCGCCTGGAGATGGAGGAACAGTGTCTCAGTTCCTAAGACCATCAAAAATATGTGTTTTCCAATGGTCTTAGGTGACCCTTAAGGGGGTCGCGACCCACAGGTTGAGAACCATTGTACTAGGCGGATTGGGAAAGGTATCTTGTCAAAAGGAGCACCTAAGCTGTCTCTGGAAGAAAGCTGGGGAATCAAAACAGTGGAGATGAGGAGGGAGGACATGCCATACTTGAGGTATGGGCAGAACTAAGTCTCCAAGATGAGAAATGGAATATGGAACCTCTAGCTAGCCAGTTTGTTTTAAGCAGAGAGTTCTAAAGGCTATCACCTTTGCAGTAACTTTTACACATGTTCCCTGACCTCTATTCATCCTGGTGCTCACCATTGGATGGGACTTGCCCTCATCACTTATCACCTGGACTATTGTAATAGCCTCCCAGCTGGTCTCTCTGCTTCCAGCCTCTCCTGTCTTCAATTCATCTTTCATACAGCTGCCAAAATAACATTCCAAATTCCTAGGTCTAACCATCCCCTAGGACAGTGCCTGGCACATAGTAGGCGCTTAATGTTTATTGACTGAAATGTTTATTGATATTTCTAACTTCAGGTAGCTCCCTAGTACTTCTAGGACAGCGGTTCTCAACCCGTAGGTCGTGACCCCTTTGGGGGTCGAACGACCCTTTCACAGAGGTCACAGGGGTCACCTAAGACCATCGAAAAACATATATTTCCAATAGTCTTAGGAATCGAGACACCACTCCTCTATCCATGCCCAGGTGGGTCTGTCCACATGCAGATACACCCACATACCAGTTATGGCATTAGGAAGGTTGAGCACCACTGCTCTAGGATAAAATAGACAACCTCTATTCAGGCACCTAAGAACCTTCAGTCTAGCTCCAACTTGCTTTCTGTAATGTTAATGAAATCAGAAGATCTTCCATGCCCCCTTCTATTGGCACCTAGTAAAGGCTTAGCTCCTTACTTCCAGTTAACTCCTTGGGAGTAGTTCACACCTTAACAGGAAGGGGCTGAACAGGGAGGAGCTACACT
>CM053593.1:36338740-36360896 GCA_028646575.1 Pseudocheirus occidentalis | reverse complement strand
GGGACTCAGTGTTATGGTTTCTGAATAAAGACCTTGGTTCTGCCTTCCATGTGGAGAGTTTGCTACATTTTGTGATCCAAAACTATACCAGCATATTCATAACCATCATGGGTGTTGTGAATATCTCATTATTGATACACTTTCCCATCCTTATTTCCCACTATAACCCTTCATGCACTCAGCATTAAAGCCTGACTGGACTATTTTCTGAGTTTACTCCATAATTTCCCACTTCTTTGAATTTGGGCAGGCTATTCTCCATACCTGGAGTGCAATCTTTTAAAAACTTTCTGTTGGAAATTAACGTCCATGTGGAAATTCTTCTCTTCAGTATCCAGCCCAAGTACCATTGACTAAAGTTTCCTCCTCAGCCCTGAGAGCTCAAAGTTCTCTGCCTCCTCCAATTTTCATAGAACAATTTGTTCAACATCTCTCTTATGCTCTTATCACATCTTACTTTATAAAATAACTGTTTGTTAGATTAACTTACTTGTTTTATTAATATTTTTAAATCTTATTTATTACTAAACTTACTTGTATATATTCCTTTGTATTTGAATCTAGGTTTCTTGAGGGCAGGAACCAGGTTGGTTTTCAACTTTTTTGCCCCAGTACCTAGCACTGTTGTGCTTAATGAAAGTTTGTTGAATTGAAATGACTATTTCTAAAGTGTAATTTTGTTCTTATTTTTCCATTTTCAGAAGCTCAAAGTGGCTCTTAATTGCCTGCCCAATCAAATAAAAACTCCTAATCATGTACTTCAAAACACTCTAGCTGTTAGCCCCATTTTAATTAACTGCATTTTTATTTCAATAAGCTGTCTCATATCCTGCACCTCAGTCTAGAAAATGGTCATCTAAACCCATATTTGTCCCAAGAACCAGCTCTGCTTCTAAGCGTTCAGTCATAGTATCCACCCAAATTTAAATATCCTCCTCCCTTGTCTCTAATTGAGTCCCTCTGCTCTTGCCAAATTGGATTTGTGAATTATCTCACTTCTGAAGCCACCTACATTAATATTTCCTGACCCTAGTTTCTTCCATCACTTAGACAATCCTTTTAGCACAGCTGTAATTAGTTATATATAAGTGTATGTTCTGGACATGTGTTTTTGTTTTCTTATTTTTGGTTGGCTTGGTTCCTCCATGAAATTGTTAGATCTTAAAGGGCTTAAGGCAAAGACTGTTTATACGGCTTCCTGAAAAATGTCAGAAGCACTAAAGCCCATGAGAAGCTAAGGCTTTTGGTAAATGCTAAGGAAAACAGAAAGAATTTCTTTAAGCTGTACTGGGGACAAGGAGACAATCAAAGAAAGGATAGGGCCTCCAGTGGGTGTAGATTACACCTTAATTGGGGACAGTGAAGAGAAGGTTTAAGTATACAATTTCTATTTTGCTCTGTCTTTTTCTACCAAGGAGATGGATCCACAAACAAGGAAGTATAAAACAAAATTTTATAATAGAGAATTAGAACTCAACACTAATGAAGATGCTATCAAAAAGCATCTCACTGTCCTCAATGAGTTCAAGTCAACAGGTGTGCATATATGGTATCCCAGAGAACTGAAGGAAATTGTGTGGGAGTTGCTGAACCATGCTTTGAAAAATGATGGAGGATAGAATCCTTACATGGTTTTCCCACCCTACCATCCAAGGGCAGAAGACCTCTTTTTTATCCCTGACTTGAATTTCTTTTTTTAAAATACTGTTTTATTTTATTTTTTATTTTTTGGAGGGGGGAGAGCAGGGCAATTGGGGTTGTGACTTGCCCATGGTCACACAGCTAGTAGTAAGGGTGTCAAGTGTCTGAAGCTAGATTTGAACTCAGGTCCTCCTGACTCCATGGCTGGTGTTCTAATTCACTGTGCCACCTACCTGCCCCTGACTTGAACTTCTTGATTCCCCAAACTACTTTCTGCTGGATGAAGTATCTCCTAATAAAGAAGCAACTGTATTAAAAGATTTAATGACCAATAGAAAGATGGAGTGGGGGAGATGTGAAAATCCCTTCCCTTCCCTCTACTGGTAGAGCTGGTGGAGGAATGTGGGAATTAAACTCTACAAAGATTTCCCTTGCCTCTAACTCTTCCAGTCCTTCCCAGGGTAAGCAGGCTTAGCTTTTTAAAGGCTGTGGATACATGACTTTGATGAGTAAATTTTGGCCAAGTTTCCCTTTCAATTCAATTGCGAACTTATTCACATTTCCTAAAGAAATAAACAAGATGTGTGTATGTATGTATGTATGCATATATGTATATATACGTATATTGCCATATTAGTGCCTTATTACCTAATCTCTCCCTTACTTTCTTTGCCATCGGGGTGGGAAGGGCAGGGATAAAAATGAATTTTTCCTTTCCCATGCTCCCCCATCAACTAAAAAATAAAGGAAAAAACTATATAAAAATCAAGGAAGCACAGAATCTAAATTGGAAGAGTTCTTGTTGATCATCTAGTTTGAGGCAATATGCGGCCCTCTAGGTTTGCAAGTATGGCCTTCTCACTGAATCCAAACTTCACAGAACAAATACCCTTCTTAAAAAGATTTGTTCAGTAAAACTTGGACTCAGTCAAAAGGCCACACCCAAGGACCTAGAAGGCCACATGTGACCTGGAGGTCACAGGTTCCCCACCCCTGATCTAGTTCAACCTACACTTTAAAAAAAAGGAACTCTTCTACATAATACCAAAGACCTTCAATGAGAGACAACCCAATTACCTTTGAGGCAGCATGCTCCATTTGGGGACAGTACTATTATTAAGGAGTTGGATTTTTTTCTGATAGAGAACCTACATTTGCCTCTTTTCAACTTCCATCCATGGCAAGCTATCTTGACCTCACTTAAACACAGTCCTGATGTTCCCACTAAGTCTTTTCTTTGCCAGGCTAAACACACCAAATTTCTTTAACTGATCTTCATGTTCTATGACCTAAAGACTTTTCACCTTCCTGGTTGCCCTCCAGCACATTTTGCTGTTCTTTGGTAGGCAAAACTAAATATGAGCTGGCAAAAGCAGTATACTGTGGACTGTCTCCTTTTTCCTACATTCTGGGTCTAGAATTAAAGCTGTCTAAAATCAGAATGAGCTACTTTATTGATTTCACCATCACTAGTGGTTTTAGAGCAGATATTGAATGATCATTGCTTAGCAATTTTACAGAAGGGATTCCTGCTTATGTATAGGCTGGACTATATAATGTATAGGTCATTTTACCACTGAGGCTCTATGATTCTTGCTTTCTATAGATCAGTGGTTCTCAACCTTCCTAATGCTGCAACCCTTTAGTACTTGTATGTGGGCATATCTGCATGTGGGTGGACCTGCCTAGAGAAGGATAGAGGAGCGGTATCTCAGGTCCTAAGACCATCGGAAATACATGTTTTCTGATGGTCTTAGGTGACCCCCAAAGGAGTCGTGATGCACAGGTTGAGAATTACTGCTATAGATTCTATTGAATCTAATGTAGTGATTTCCATTGAACTGATACTCAGTAGTGTTGACATTCAGAAACACTGAGTAGCTGTGGCATATAGTTCAGGAGGTCAGGAATTTGGAGATAATTTAAAAGTGTGTATTCAGAAATATTTAGTAGGTTGTAGTAAGGATCACAGTATCATGGCTTTAGAGTGAGATGGGTGCTTCGAGGCCATCTGGTCCAACCCATTCATTTTACAGATGAGAAGACTGAATTATTTGAGGGCAAGGACCATGTATGCATAGAGTAGTTACTTAATAAATGGTTGTTGGATGAAAATGTGGATGAATGAACTCTGGTTGTAGAAAAGACTGGAGAGAGCATATTAAACATCATTTAGTAGTCACAGCACAACACCAGAAAATGCAATAAGGAACAATGCTCCATTAACAGGAAAAAATATGCTTCATGGCTTCATGAACAGGACATTTTAACTGGATGTGAAATGACCCAAATCAGAATATTAGAGAAGAATGACCCCTTTGTAAAGACAGATTTAAGATCCATATTTCAGTTCTGATGTGCTATGCTCTCTCCCAAATTCATCCTCTTCTAAATTAGCTACATTGGTTTTCTACATTGTCTTTGACTAATCAGGCAGTAGAGTTTGCCAGCCCTTTATTTGATAACTCAGACCAGACTAAGAAATGGGAAGAGGGTATAATAGAAAAAGTGCTTAAAGTTGTTCATAATTTTTTGAATTAATGAAAATGAAAATTAAATTTGTTCTTTCAACATGCTTTTATTAAGAACCCACTATCATACTATAGTTAGACACCTCTCTGAGACTCTAAGCTGAAGCAGAGGTGTCAAACTTCATTGGTAAAGGAAATTTTCTCACTGGGAATATCCTACATCAATGAAACAGCAGGTCTGGTCTTAATACTAAATAGATAGATACACAGGTCATACACAAATACATATTATTGTGACATCACATATTATAGTTAAATAAAATAATCTTATATACATTAGATTATTTGTGTGCTAGCCTTTGATGAGTAAATTTTGCCCAAGTTTCCCTTTCAATTCAATCACGAACTTATGTGATTTAAAACTAGCAATTACTACCTCTTTGAAAGTATCAGCTACTGTCAGTCAGTTAACCAGCTTCTATTAAATGTTTGCAATGTGCCAGGAATTGCATTAACCACTGGGAATCCAAATACAAGCAAAAAGAAAGACAATCCCTATCCTCAAGCAGCTGACATTCTTCTGGGGAGAAGGCAATACATAAAAGGGAGCTGAAAAGGGGTTTGGCGTGGGGGAGGTATCTGCATAGGGACAAAATCCAAGAAGTCAGAAGTAAAGCCAGGAGAGACATGGAGGATGGTTGTCCTGGGGCCATTCTTCAAAATGGAATACCCTAGGAGGAACTCACCAATGGAAGAAAGGACTTTAGGGAGAGGAAGGTGAGAAGGTTTTGGATGAGAAAAGTTCCAGGTTGAGAAGGAAGCTTAGCAGAGTAGCAAAGTCTAGAGAATCAAAAGCAGAGCTGGGTGAGCCCTGATTTAAGGGTGGACGCTCACTTAGTTTTAGAGGAAGGAGCTGCTGCCTCAGCTCAGGGAGTGGATGTGACCTTGTACTGCTCATTTGTTGTTCTTGACTTCCTTCTATACCTCAAGTCATGAGATGTCTACAATTTTGCCATATGGCCTTCTCTTACATATGTCATGATCTCCAGATAAGTATTTCAAGCTTCTAGTACTCTGAGAGAATTAACACAGGTCTCAAATTACTTGAACACATCTTTCCTCCATACTAGGGAGTACGTCCACACAACATTCTTGGTTGCAGCCAAAGTCATGAAAGTTTTGGCAGAGGGAGTGCCTGGGTTCTGGATGTGAGTGAAAAGTCCCTTTATTGGCTGCTGAGCCAGAAAAAGCTAATGCCTCCATGCCTATACAAAAGCAAATAATTAACTATATTTCCCCACCCCTATTTCCTTTCTGGTTGCAAATTGGGAGGAATTTTTCAAGTTACATCTGAAGTGCTGAGTGGAAGAAGGAGCAGTTACCCTTTATCCCACCTATCTTCCATGTGGCCATGAGCACATGGATATCTCACTCTTTTGTTTTTTCCTCAATTCTAGGCAAGCTGATTTCTTGTGAAGGACGTGTCTACATCTGGCAACAACCTGATGAGTTCTAAAAGGTCTGAGAATCTTGAGAAACCTTCAAGGAACCTTCAAGGATAATGAGAAACTTTCAAGGACCCTGAGAAACCTTCAAGGTAGTGGCTATGGTGTCCCCAGAGCAAATAGGAGCTATTTTCATGGGAAGAATCTGCACCTAAGTGGTTGATCCCCAACAAGAGGATTGACCCAAGCTTGGATCATGTTACCATCAGACAAGTGCTAGGAATAACCACATAGTGCTAAATCTAGGAAAAATGTAAAATAGTTGGTTAGCAGCTTTTCAAACTCTTTTATGTGTTGAGGAAACTGAAATATTAGCCTTCCAAATGATTATGATCATAGGTATAAATTAAATTACTGAATCTCATTCATCTTGAAATTTTATCTCTCATCTCTACCTTCTCATTTTCTAGGCATCCATCTCATTTAAAGTCCCACCTTATGCAAAAAGCAGTCCTGATCTCCCTTAATTCTGGTGTCTTCCATTGAAACTTGTTGGCAATTTATCCTGTATACATCGTCCGTCCATAATTGTGCTTTTCTTCACTAGATAGTAGGCCCTTAATAAATGCATATATGTGTGTATGAAAAAATTCAAGGCAGTTTTAGGAATAACTATATTTATATATCTATATATATATATATATCTATATATCTATCTATATCTATATATCTATATATTTATATATAGATATATAGATATATATAGACACATACATACATACATACATACATACATACATATGGAGTAAGTGATCTTCAGGATGAAGAGCCAGACCCTGAGAGAGGAAGTCTGGACTTTGGTTTTGTATAGACTTTTCCCCCAGCACTAGAATGCTCTCATTCCTCACGTGTGCTTCAGAGAATCCTTCCTTCCCTTCAAGGTTCAGCTCAAAAGTCAGCTCCTACATGAAGCCTTCCAGCATCTCCAACAACTGTTACTGCCTCCTAACTCCAAATCATCTTGTGTATATATTACATCTACTTTTATAAGTATTATTTCCCCAATTAGAATTTAAGCTTCTTGAGGGCAGAATCTTTATTGTCTAGTGCCTAGTATGTTATAGTTGTTTAATAAATGCTTTTGGGTTGATTGGAGATTGATTGTGGGTACATCTTCTTGGGTACATTTCATATCCCAATCAAACAGCAAAATCACATTAGCCCCTGTACTGAGTGTCTTTGTCAGGTGGTCTTTCTGTTTCTCAAGCACTGGAAAATCTTCAAAGGTAAACTCTGAATCTAACCCTAAGTTACAGGTTTTGTGCATTCACTGAGATACCCCAACCCTTGGTGTTTTCTGCTAGCAGTGTCCTTGGTCCTCCAGTGTCATGGGTAACAAAAGCCATGGGTGGTCAAAATATTTAGGAACTGAGACTTAGCTCACCACATGCCCTCTTCCATTAGGAACTTGAATAGGTTGGGGTTGATCCAAATAAATGCTGGAACACTGGAAAAATCAACTGGGTCTGGGCATACAATGACCATAAATAATATCAACCTTCCCAGTGACACCAGCTACTTCCCTGGGAAACTCTATTTTAGTACATATCTATTTAAAATATGATTAGCTATTCTCACTCAGAGCACAGGGGTATAGGCCCTGAACAGGCTCTAGAAACACATGCTTCGTGCTTTCTTCATCAAATTATTAGACTATGAAGACCAAGCAGGAGCCACTGTTCAGCACAGCAAGAATTTCTATTTCTTCAGTCCTCTTGGTCTATTTTTACATGGGAATACCATGAGTCTACGTGGAAAGGAACCTAGAAATGTTGCTGGGGCAGGGGTTAAAATTCTCACCAATTTTGTCTCTATTTCCTGATGCCAGTCACTGGATTTTCACTTTTAGAAAACCAAGGACTAGTTCTCCTTTCAAGTACATGCATCTCCACCACAGCTGTGCCAGACCACCACCCATCTCCCAAAGTAGACAGCCTTGACCTTGGGGTCCAAGGGACCCCTGGCCCCTTGGGGAGAAAAATAACTGGAATAATATGCCTGCCTTTACTCCTTTAATAACATAAGTGATCTGAGTTGGCCTCTTATTTTGTTCTCAGTGGTTTTTGCCTACTTGGATTTCACTTTGGGGATCTCTGGTTAATTTTTAAAGTTTCAAATTCTGCCTTGGTTCACACTTCTCCCTCCACTGCCAAAAAACATTCTATGTCCCCGGGAAGCTACTCCTACTGCTTAGGGCAACTGTCTCAGTAATAACAGTTCCTCTGTCCAATAAGATCTGCCTAGTGCAGTTCATCCCTAGCTATGTCATCTTTCTGATGAGGCATTGTCTCCTCAACCAAAGCACAAAAGCGAATACCTCTGTCTACTTTTGGGAGATGGGGGTAGTAAGAAACTTCACATCAATGTCCTCCATGCCTTCAGAACCATGTAAATGGCCATCTTTAAAGATGAGAGTATGCAGTTCTCAGGGAAATCTACTTGCAAGGCGTATGTAATGTCACAGGCAGATCCCCTGAAGTTCCTACATTCTGTCATCAGGTGCCTGCTACATCTGCTTTAGAGTCATAACATGTCCAGGTAATCTGAGGGGTTGGGGGACTGTGAACTTGGTAGTTAAAATTATTTTAATAACTGTATTCCAATATAATTGGCTTCTTTTGCAATCCTACATTTGTAATTTTGTGCATTTAAAAACATCAGGCAGACCATTGAAGGGTCTAAATCTAAGACAAGAACAATCAGGAACTTCCAAGGTAAGCAGATGCTCTCCCCATCAATCTTGAAAATAACTTATTTTACCCATTCTATGATCAACAGCCTGGCCTGCAATTCCTCTGTTGGCATTAGGTTTGAACCAAAGGGAAGGCTGTCACACTACTTCATAATCCCCTCATCTCTTCCACAGTCTATCCTTTCTTCTCTATGACAGGCCTCTGGTTATTTAGGAAGTCTCAGATGGAGGAGAATGGATTAAGAACAAATTTCCAAATATGCTCTTTTCTAGTTATGTCTTGGGTATAAGAGAAGACCCAAGAGTGTCAGACAATTCACACAAGACAGTAACTACATTATATTGCTTCCTGAATACCTCCTCTAGAACCTCATATTCCCCCTGTTGATTGGGGGTAAGGAGGATGCCTAAAGACTATGAGAAAAGCACCACTGAGTTCACATTCCTGATACCAGCATTCCTTGGTGAGGGTTTATAACTACTACTACATACCAGCCCTCTAATAAATGAACAGTCATGACGGCCACTCATCTCTATCAAGAAATTGTATGAAGTTCCCTCTAGTACTTAATATATTCTCAAGATTATCTTTCATTTTATTTATCTATTAATATTTCATATCCCCCTTCTCAACTGTAATCTCTACAGTAGGTGCTTAATAAATGCTTGCTGAATTAAATTGAACAGACATCCAATTTTCATTTTGCTAGTACTTTTGCTGAGAGAAGAATATATTATGGTTGAGATGTAGACTCTTAAATAGATTTATATCTTCTGAGATTCCTATTACAGTGAGATTTTTTCCTTCTTATTTCTATAACACTCAAAACAGAATGATTAATTTTATAACCATTAGCAACAGTAAGGTTTAATCATATGTGCTCTCAACCTTTAGAGGGTTGATGCTGAGTTCAGGTAGAACCTTATTCTTTCCTGCATCTCACTGCAGACTTCTTTTGAGCTGTATATCATGTGTATAACCTTCCATCAATCCCATAGTGGTCTTTATAGTATCAGAATGCAAGGAGAGAAAAAGTGTTTAACTGTAGTCTTCAAAATTCATATTTCATATTACATTTAGAGGACTACATATTTTCTCTTATTATTTCTGTTTGTTAATGGGTTATACCTTTGAGTGATGTGCAAAAGTTTTCTCAGACTAAAAGCAGTCTTCCAGTGAAGCGTTCATCTTATGCTCCATCATAACACAGAGGTGCCCCTGGGCTCTTGAAGCCAAAGAGAACAGAGCACAAAATTCAGGGAGTTTCTACTTAGCTAGGAAAGCTTTGACTGTGGCCCCAGACTGCTTCTGCTGTCTAGTCTTGCTAAGGGCAGAGAGGCTCATAGCCAGCAGATTGCCCACCAGGTAATGAACTCTATGGTCGTGACAACCCATGAAACTGATGAAAATACCAAGAGCTCTGGTGCTTATTCAGTCTCCTTTCATTTACACAGTAATGGTGGTGAAACTACAGCAAAGATGCAGGACATGCTAAAAATCGCAGTTCTTAGACATTCATACATTAGTTTAGTTATTGATACTTGAGGTGTAGAGGCAGCAAGGTGTAGAGAATTAAGCCAGAGAGATCCTGAGTTTGAATTCTGATATTAATAGCTACATGAGCAGGAGAGACAATCACTTAACCTCTGTGTAGCAAAAGCTTTTCTGCAGGACCTGCCTGCTGAGTAACAGAGAAGTTGGGATATGTGTCAGTGTGGAGAGTTGCCACACTGAAAGTTCCCAGTACTGAAGCAAATCATGAATCCTTCATACACTCATGTAATCTAAAAGTAGGTCCCACCTCGTTAGCCTTCTATTTTTTGTCCTCATGAAAACCTCCAGCTCATCACCCCTACTCTGCCCTAACTGCCCTTCCTTCATAATAAAGACATTATTGTTAGTTCAGCCACATATTAAGAGTTACCCTCGAATCACTTACTCCCTTGACTTACTGCAAGTTACACTTTGGCAAACTGCAGCCCTAGGATACCTCCACCTCCTGCCTTCTTCATTACTAATCATTGGTTACTCAATATTCCTAAAGAAAGTTAGAGTCATGTTGACTAGGTTCACTAAAACCAATGTTATCTAATTTCATCTGGTTCCTGGTACATCCTGATACAGCATGACAATCTCTTTTATCCTTCCCTGATTGATTCTGTAGTTTTTGATACTGTTAATTGCCCCATCCTCCTAAGTATTCTGTCCTTCCTGGAATTCCCTGACACTGCTCTCTTTTGGTTTTCCTACCTGCCTGATGACTTTCTTAGTGTCTTTTGCTCAGTCAGTCTCCTTCTGTTCCACTTGTGTATGCACCTCCCATCCCAACCTTCTGTGCTGGATCCTCTCCTTTCTTTACATTCACTCCCTTGGTTCCTAGGGGACCAGTTGCCATCTCTTCAGACAATTGGCAAATTTGTATACATCACTCTAAACTGTTTTCACTCATGAGCTCCCATCCTTGCATTCAATCAACCAATCAGCAAGGATTTATTAAATGCCTAATTGCCTGCTGGATATCTCCATCTGGATATCTGGATATAACATTTCAAAAAGGAAACTCATTATATTTTCTTCCCCAAATCCATCCCTCCTCCAAACCTTCCTATTCCTATTGATGGCACCATCATCCTTCTAGTCACTCGAGTTCAGAAGCCTGGAGTCATTCTGAACTCTTCCCTCTTTTTACCTCCCCATATTCAATCAGGTCTTAGAGAGTTACCAAGGGTACTGTTAATCCTACCCACACAACATCTGTCACATCTATTCCCTTTTTCCACCCACACAGCCTCAATCTTCTGGCAAGACCTCTCTACCTTTCTCCTGGACAACTGTAATAGCCTTTCATTGCTTTCCCTGAATTCAGTCTCTTCCTTCTCCAATTCCTCTTCTGCTAGGCTTCTAAAATGAGTTCCCCAAAAATGTATATATTTGGACATGTCACACCCCCCTCTTAACTCAAAAATAATTAATGATTGCCTCTTACTTCCAGAGAAAAATACAAACTTTATTCAACTTACAAACTTAATTTCAGGCCCTCTCAATGTGACTTCCACCTACTTTTCTAGTCTTTTCATATTACTCCCCTTCATTAACTTTCTATTCCAGTCAAACTAGACTACTAGCTGTCCCCTCTATATCAAGATTATCTCCCGCTACCATTCCTACAGGTAGTCCTTCACACATGGAATACAAGGCATAGCCATGGTACCACCTCATACAGGAAGCCTTTCCAGTGTTCCCAGTTAGCATTCTCTCCTTGAAATTACTTTAATTACTTTGTATTTGGTGATTTCTGTACATGTTTTATTCCTTTCTCTACCACCACCACCACCACCACCACCTCTCCCGCTACAACCACCACCCCACAGAATGTAAACTCTTTAAGAACTGGGATTATTCTATCTTTTCTTTATATCTTCAGCAACTATATTAGTGCCTTCTATATAGTAGGTATTTAATAATTTTTTAAAATTAAATTGTTGAATGACTGCCACTACTGAAAAAATAGAATTCATAAAAATATGTTTCCTGAATAACTTAATCACTTCTATATTGATAGTCTTGCTACATACAAACCCAGAAGACATAAGCCATTTGTAGGTAAATGGAAGAATGGCTCAGGTTCTAAGCAAGGTAAATAAAATATTTGGAGGTTTCATTGTATGTTCAAGGGAAACAAGAAACATTGGTCTATGGGACTCTTGACCATCTCATTGTGCAATATTTGCAATGAGAAAGGAAATTACTAGAAAGAGATTACACTTGATATACCATGTGGATAAAAAGCAAGGAGAATTAGTGACTTTAATGACAAGAAGCAACTTTGAATGCAGAAGTATCACTGAGAATTGGGTAAATGAGATGTTGTGACAGAAATATGACTATGGAAAGAAGTTGGGTTTTTTTTAAATTTTATTTTGTTTTTTATCCAGCACTGCAATTTCATCAGTGTAAGACATTCCCAACATGGGAGCTACCTTCACCAATACAGATTGGCAAATACTCTATAATTTATAGTCTGAGAGGGTTGCTGAGGGTACTGAGAGTTTAACCACCTTGGCTATGGTTATTTAAATTCAAATTCAACCCAATTTTTCTTGATTCCAGGGTTAGCCTTCAATCTACTGTGTCGTGAAGGCTTTCAATATGGGAAGGGAATATATTATTCAATAGGAACAGAATAAAATTGAAGGGACAGAGTGGAATAGCATGGTACATTAAGGACATACACTGCTGGGAGTAAATCTAGGAACTAGAGGGTGCTACATATGCTAGTGGATAATACATATGTGGAGATCAAAAGTGGGAGAAATAAAAGTGATGTTATTGTGGTGGTATTCTATGGAACACCTGGAGAGAAGGAAGAACGTGAACAGCATTTGGGAAAACAGATCACGAACCTGGCATGGAGGCATGATATTGTAGTGATGGGAATTCTTCAATTATGCTGACATCTGCTGCAGTTCTCTCTGCTAAAACTAATGCAGCTAATAAATTCTTGGCTTGCTTTAATGATAATTTCATTTTATAAAAAGGTGTTGGAAGTGACAAGGGGAAGTGCTAATTTGGACCTGATTCTGCCCAACAAGGAGAAACTGGTTGCTGAAGTAGAAAGAATGGGAACTTTAGGGACAAATGAGCACTCCATCATGGAACTTTTGATAGAGAAGAGAAAAGCTAGGCATCGGCTGATAAACACTCTGAAAATAATTCTAATAGTTAGTTTTTATATCACACTAAGGTTTGCAAAGTTTTGCTTATATATTGTCTCCTTTGTTCTTAACAATAGTTTACAGATGGGGAAATGGAACTCAGAGAGGTTAAGTGGTTTGTCCATAATCATATGACTAGTAAGTGCAGAGATGGAATCTGGACCCAGATTTTTCCCGATGTTGAGTCCATTACTCTTATTCACTGCACCACAATGCCTCTCACAAGAAATTCTAAAATAGAATTTAAAAGAAACAGAGAAAATAGGGGTTGAATCTCAAAGCCTATTGTTCTCCAGAAGTCTGCCCAAGAGGAATGGGGCATCCTTAAGGAAGAAATCTTAAAGATGCTAACAGAAACACTTCCATTAAGGAAGAAAAGAAGAAGCTACCTAAAGAGACTAATAGAAAGAGAATTCAGCATCAACTAAATTTAAAAAAAGAAATACAATCAGAAGATGGAAGTAAGAGATGATAATAAAACTTAAATATAAGAAGAGGACAGAGTACTATGAATGTTAAGGAAGGCTAAACCTCAGAATGACCTGAGGTTAGCAGTGACGGTAGGAACAATAAAAAGAAGACTTTTTTTAAAAAGCTACATGGTAAAAAAAAAAGAGGAGAATCAAAGAAGGAGGAGTACTGCTGTTTTGGTAGGATGCGACAAGTATACATAATGGAAAAAGGAGAACTTTCCAATTCTCATTTTGCTTATATTCTCTTGACTAAGGAGAATGAAACTTAGACCAAGAAGAGCTGGAACAAAATTGTTAATAGGGAGGAGAAACCCAAGAACAGTGAGGAATGGTGGGAAAACACCAGGGAATTCAGGGAATCATGTTTGGGGGAACTATACCCTGGGGTACAAAAGGTATCAGCAAATGTGATTACTATCTGTGAGCTTTAAAAACTCATGAAGAACGAGAGATGTAATTGGACTAGAAAGAGACAAATATCTCCTTTTTTAGAAGAAAGTAGAATATTCCAATTATAATCCAGTGAGCTTGACTTTGGATCTTAGAAAATTCTAGAATATATTTTGAAAGAGTTAATCTGTGTGAACATGTGGAAAGAAAAGAAGTGATCACATAGTGTTATCAAGACTAGGTCATTTCAGGGTTATTAGACTACCCCTTTTTTGGAACAGAGTTGCTATTACTGATGGAAAGACCTGGGGGATGCTGTATATAAAATTAGCCTAGATTAAACAAGACATTTTGCAAGGTCTTGAATGCCATCTTTAAGAACAAGATGGAGATGTATTCACTAGATGGGAGCACAGTTAGATAATCTGGTCACTGGATCCAGTTGGCTCTGGAGGAGAAACTGAGGCTGGTGACCTTGCACAGCCGTCCTTCACTCAAATCAAAGTCAACTGTAAGTCTTGTCACCATTTCCTTGGTGCCATGGTCTTCTTTGAAAACAAAGGACAATCACATCAACAACTTGGAGCTTGCTGAAAAGTCATTAATGAGTCCATAGACATCTTAAACTTAATATATCTAAAACTGAACTCATCTTTCCCTCTGGACTGCCATAATAGTTTTCTGGTTTGTTTCTATGCCTCAAGCTTCTCCTAAAGGACATGTTTAACCATGGAGAGGGGCTTCTAGTGGGATTAACTCCTCGGGAATCTGAATTCTTTGTTGGCTATGTTCTGTATATAATTTGTATCAATTATTTAGAGTATCAAATTTATAGAGGATACAAAAAATTTTATATATGAAAATATTTCAATAGACTGGTATAATGGTCAGTATTCAACAAGATAAAATTTCAAACAATCAATATTTTTTTAAACTCCCACCATGTGCCAGGCACTGTGCTAAATGCTGAAGATAAAAAAGAGGCAAAGGATAGTTCCTATCCTTAAGGAGCTTTCAAGTTCATGGGGGACACAACATGAAAACAAATATAGACAAAGCAAACTACATACAGGGTAAGTGGGAAATAATTAACAGAGGGAAGCCACTAGACTTAAGAGTCATTGGGGAAGGCTTCCCAATTTTAACAGAGACTATACAAAATCTTACCCTGGGGTTCAAAATAATTCACTTTACAATGACAAGAGGATTAGAGTATAGCTAGATAATAGTTTGAATCATAACCCCCTGAGGTTCTTATTGTACTATAAGTTCAATACGAGTCAATGGAAGGGCACAGCAACTGCTTTTAGAGGGCACTGAGAGGCAAAGTTGCCAGGAACAAAACGGTAATGATATGACTGCGCTCCTCCCTAGTTAGACTATATCTCAAATATTTGTTCAGTTCTTGGGCACCGTATTTAAAAAATAAAAACATTAATTAAGGTAGAACATTTACAGATGAGAGCAAGCAGGATGGAGATCACAGCATCTGAGGCTCAGCTGAAAGAAGTAGAATTGTTCAACTGAGAGAAGAAAGGACTTAGGCAGGACATTAGAGCTATCTTCAAGTGTGTGAAAGATCATGAAGAGGCTGACCAAGGGTTATTTAAGTAGAAGCACCCCAATAATTGGCTCTGTTCCCCAAAGTGGGAAATATGCTTGTTGATTTGTTAAGGTAGTGGGTTCTCCTGTCTAGAAATTCTCAAGTCAAGCCTGGATGACTAATTGTTGAGCATCTTGTAGAAGTGACTCTAATTCAGGTACACACTGGACTTAATAGTCACAGAGGCCCCCACCAACTCTAGATCCAAGCATATCTGAAGGTCTTTTGATAGACAACACCACAGGGAAAATTTTAAGAGATACCTTGAGTACCTATCTCAATCAAATCATAAACCAGGGAGACAGAAGATTGCTAAAGGGTTTCACCACCACTTTGGAGGTTGTCTTACACTATAACCAAATGGAAGAGGTATTTGTTACAGATGGTAAAGTTCTCAGGACACTCCCTCCCGCACTTTTTTTAATGTGACATTGTACTAATTGCATCAAACACAACAGGGCCTCCTCAGTGAGAACCACAGATACTCAATTCACACAAGAAGATCTATTTGATGAACAATCCATATTGCCTAGAGTAGGACACCTGCTCAGTGGGGCCAGTGAGTTTATCTATCAGTAATAACAGTAATGCTAATCCTAACACTAATACTAATAGCTGACATTTCTGTAGTGCTTTTAGGCTTACAAAACACGTTACATACATTTATCTAATTTGATTAGTCAATATATATCTTGGACAGGCATTGTCGATGGACAATGAATTGGGCACGAAATTGAATAGATGTAGAATGAGCTAGATCACATTCGGGAAATTACACGGTGCTTTCAATTATTCTAAGTTGCTCCCTGCTGCCAAAGTACATCTTTTTAACATCAATATTCTCCTGGTGATGCTATATGGCTGCAAATCATGGATCTTAGAAGAATTAAAATTGCAGGTGATCCAAAGGGCAATGGAAAGACATATGGTGGGGGTAAGGAAGCAGGCTGTTGCATATTATCAATGATGACTTGCAAATAAGGAAGGAGCTAAAAGGCATCTCCAAGGGTATGTATGATTAAAAAAGGAGGTGAGCTGATCATATAGTAAAAGTGAAAGTTAACAGGTGTATGGCCTGAGTGTAGCACAGGTATGAACTACCTAGTAAAAAAAAAAAGAAAGAAAAGAAAACTCAGACAAGTCCTCCACTGTGTTAGGTAGATAGTGTAGAGAGGATTTATGGGAGGATACAAACAAGAATTTTTCAGGATAAGAAAGCATGGATGGACTTCTGGAGGGAAATACCCATGCTGATAAGATCATAGATCCATCCCATATGGATAAAAATAATAGAATACAAAGATATAGACACATTCCAAAAGCAGATAGCAACCATAATTTTTTAAAGTGATATTCATTAAGTAACCATCACTGGAAGCATCAGATTTTGCTAATTTTGAAAAGTTATTTATGTCTACTTTCTTACATCTCACTTCTTAGTAAACAAAGATCACTCCGCTATTTTCTTTCTTCTTCTTTTTTTTTTTTTGCTTTTTTTTTGGAGGGGGGGAAGGCAGGGCGATTGGAGTTAAGTGACTTGCCCAAGGTCACACAGCTAGTAAGTGTTAAGTGTCTGAGATCAAATTTGAACTCAGGTCTTCCTGACTCCAGGGCCAGCACTCTATTCACTGCACCACCTAGCCACCCCTACTCCACTATTTTCTTTGCAGGATTATCACCCAATATCCTGTTCCCTATTTGCAAGCTACCCCAGAGTTCTTCCAGGGGCCCTCCCTTTTTGTCCCTTTATATACTTCTTCTTCATTTCCTAATTAAATGTCTCCAAACTCTGTCCTCAGTCCTCTTCTCTTCTTCCTCTGTACTATTTCCCTTGATGTTCCCTGTGCTGCTATGGATTCTATTGTCACCTCTATGCAGATAATTCTTAGAACTATTTATCTTTCTTATCTTTCCATCTAATTTCCAGTCTCACCTATCCAACTGGCAACTCAAAGTAAATGTCTAGACAGCCTAAACTCAACATATCTAAAATTAAACTCATCTTTCCCTCTAGATTGCTGCAATAGCCTTCTTGTTGGTTTTCATGCCTAAAGCTTCTCTCCACTTCCATCTAACCTCCACTTAGCTATCAGAGAGATTCCTAAAGCACAGATCTGACCGTGCCACTACCCTATTCAATCAACTCCAGAGATATCCTATTGTCAAGATACCCAAGATCATGGGGCAGCTAGGTGGTGCAGTGAATAGAGCACCAGCCCTGGAGTCAGGAGGTCCTGAGTTCAAACCTGGCCTCAGACACTTAACACAAAAAAACTAGCTGTGTGACCTTAACCCCAACTGCCCTCCAAAAAGCAAAAAAAAAAAAAAAAGATACCCAAGATCAAATATAAAATCCTCTCTTCGACTTCTAAAGCCTTTCATAGCATGGCCTTTCTCCTGCTTTTTTGAATCTTCTTACATTTTGCCCCCCTTCCCATACTCTATTATCCAATGACTCTGTTTTCCTTACTATTTCTCACACAAGACACTCCGTGTCCTGACTCCATGCATTTTCACTGCGACTCGAAGGAATCCAGGGAAGGAAGGAGGTAGGAACAAGGAAGGAAAGATTCCCAAACGCAGGGGACAATCAGTGCAAATGCATTCCTTAATCTCCCTGCATTTCCTCTTACATCACCTCCAATTTATCCTGTATGTATCTTGTTGGTATATAGTTGTTTGCATGTTATCTATCTCCCCCATTAGACTGTGATTTTCTTGGAGACAGATTGTTTCTACCTTTCTTTGCATCCCCAATGCTTAGCACAGGGCCTGGCACACAGTGGGCCCTTAATATTTTACTTCATATACTCTGAACTTATCCTTTCCCATGGATTTCACTGTTGTCTTTCTAGAGATGATCCCGAAATTTATTCATCCAGATTTCATCTCTTTCCTGAGTTCTATTGCCTGTTGATGTCTCCATTCAGATATTCCATAGGCATCTCAAATTCAACACTTCCAAAATACAATTCAGTGTCTTTCCCTTAAATCCAAACCTCTTCCTAACTTCATGCTTACAACTGAGGACACCACCATCTTCTAGTCCCCCAGCTTCACAACATGGGAATTAACCTCAACTCTTCACTCTCACTCAACCCTCATATCAAATGAGTTATTGTCTTACTGATTCCACCTCCTCATCTTTCATATTTGCCCTCTTTACTCACATCATCACTGCTTTAGTCCAGATCCTCATCATCCCTTTCCTGGATTCTTGCAATACTCTCCCACTTAATCCCTCTGCATTCAGTATTTCTCTATACCAAGTCATCTTCCTCATAGTCATCAAATTAATTTCCCCAAAGGACATGTCTATGCTCAAGAAGTTCCAGTTGCTACCTGTTTAGTCTAGGAGTGGGATATGGGTCTTCAGGGGAAACTAGCAAATGTGCTAAACCAGGTTAAAGATAACTGAAAGACCTCCAACCTGTCAGTGAGTTAGGAAGACGTCTACCACAAACTTGAGGAGGCTTCTCAGAGAGGAATAGGTGGATGAGAACATTTTTTTTCCCAATGGCCATGAAGGCAGCTAAAGTAGGCACTGTGCAGTGTTTAGAGCTTGGTCAGGCATTGAAGACACCAAGATAATTCACTGCATCCCCATTCCACTCATCCTGCCTGGACTTTGATGACTTAGGAAGAGAGAGTGAGGCTGGCAACTTCATGCAACTCTACCTCAAATAAATCCAATGCATGCATAAGTCAAGACATCATGCATTGGTCTCCTTGGAAAACAAAGAACAAACAACAACAAGATTAACTCTAGGATCAAATACAAACTTCTCTATTTGACACACAAAGTCCTAAATAATCCCGCCCCTTCCTATCTTTTCTGGGATGATTATGCTACCAACCTTCACAGGCTCCACATTTCAGACAAACTGGACTATTTACTGTTTCCAAAATACAGCATTCTATATCCTGCCTTCACACCTTTTCACACTCTGAATGCTCTGTTTGGAATATTTTCCCTTTTTACCACTGCCTCTTGAAATTCCTTGCTCCCTTCAAGGATCATCTTGAGTTCACCTCCTTCAAGAGTCCTTTTCTGATTCCCCCAATTATTTAGTGCCTCTCCCAATCACTGTATATTTATTTAAAATATATCCTATATTGATTCATCTGCAAACATATTATTTTACCCAGTAGGAAATAAGCAGGGACTGTCTTACTTTTGTATCTGTATCCCCATTGTCTGGTACTCAACAGGTGTTTAATAAATTCTTGCTTATTGACTGATTGACATTGAATTCATTAGTTTGATGCTGAATGGCATGAGCAGATGATTCATTAGCTCTATGAATACCTGAATCTGCCTAATGGTACATAGGTTGACCAGCCTTTCTTAATTCTACTGGCCCTGGTAACAACCTTATCTTTTCCTTAAGTATCCCACCATCTCTGTATCCCCTTAATGATAGTTCAGTGCAGCTCAGTGACAAGTGCCTTGGCACTGTCACTTGTCAAAGTGCTGACTCGGCTCTAAGTTCTATGCTTCAACCCTACCCTTGGCATGATGCTGTCTGATTCTATAACAGTGCCAACACTTGGGGCCAGAGCTTCCATTACCATTTTGAGCTAGAAAGCCTGTGTCAGCATTGTTAATTGGAAGAATCCATCAGAGACCCAAGGAAAAGGCGACCTGTGCCATGTGTAATTGCACCACTATTCTGTGGGTGGAATGTGACATTTATCTGGGGTGTTTGAGGAGAAAGAAGGGCCTTTCTTACTGGAAATACAGGCTACAACTCCATTGCCTTTGGGTAGAATGGGTTTATTAGGAGAGAAGAATGAATTCAAATAAGTTTTCAGTGCATAAAGAAAGACACAACTGCAACTAAGTGGCTATCCTGGGGAGTTTTCTGTTGCACCCATTTTCCTGAGTACTCCAACTGTTCACTGACCCACTGAGAAAGCAGCAGGGATAGAGGGGGAAACAACTGTGTTGTTTACTCCTCCTCCCCACTTCCAAGTATCTAGTATGCTAGGTAAAACTTATCCTCGAAGTATTGGTTTGTAATTCAATAAATATTGATTTACAGCGTTCACAACACTCTCCTAATAACCAGAGAAAAATCTATTACTATTAATATTATTAGAAAAGCTATGTTCCTGGCCTCATGGAGTTTTCAGTCTAATAAAGCAGTCAGACAAAATGCAGATGATTGTAATGCAGAACACAATGTGGAAAGTGCTTTAGAGTTACAGAATAAAATTCTCTTTGAAGTCAAAGTGGGGAGGTTACTGCATACTGAGGAGATCATTCATGGGCAAGGTAACATTTATGTAGCACTTTAAGTGATGGACAGAGGTTCGCCAAGTAGTAGAGAGGAAGAAGGATGTTCCAGTCAAAAGGAACATTGTTAGCAAGGGCACAGAGACAAGAGTTTGTAAGATGTGCTTGAGATGCAGAGAACATGCCAGTTTGATTGTAGAATGGAGAGAATATAGACACTTAACATGAGACAGAAGAACTTAAATCTCATTTAGGAGGTGAAAAAAAGGGAGTTATTGATGATTTCTGAGAAAAAAGGGGATATGATCAGACTCAGGCATGAGAAAAGTTGTTTTACCTATTAGAAGGTTCTTGCAAGAATTCAAGTTGGTGCCACTGCATACGTTTTTGTACTAGTATGGAGTCAGTGACAATAGAGGGGTCAATCCAAGAACTATTGAAGAGGTATGGTGGATAGGATTTTGTAAATGATGAACTCTGCAATGTAAGAGTCAAAGGTAACCATAAATTGGATGAGTGGTAATATAACCAAAAGGAGGAGCAAATTTAGGAAGAATGATAAGCCTAGTTTTAGCCAAGTTGAATCTAAAGTGCCAAGGGGACATTAAGATGGAGATATCCTGTATGCACTAGAATATATAGGTCCAGAGCTAAGAAGAGAGGTATGTGTGGGCTGGAGAGATCAATTTGGGAATCATTTCTGTAAAAGTGATAGTTGGAACCACAGAACTGAAAGACAATGCCAATGGAAGGAGTGCGAAAAGAGAAGATAAAGAAGTCCATGACAAATCCTCAAGAAATATATACATTAAATAGTCATAAAGGGGATAAAAAACTTTTGAGTGAAGGAAAGAGAGGAGTGTTGAGAGAGGAAGGAGAGAACCAAGACAGTGCCAAGTCTCTGAAAGTCCAAAGAAGAAAGAATATTTCATTGATGAACATCACCAACTGCATGAAAGGATGCCAAGAGGTGAGAGAGATACTCTCCAAAAAGACAAACAGCATCTGATCCTCACAACTCTTAGAGGCAGGTGCTATTATTATCCCTATTTTACAGTTGGGAAAATTGAGGCAGAATGAAGTTAAGTGACTTCCCCAAGGGCAAACATCTAGGAAGTACCTGGGGCTGGATTTGAATTCAAGCCTTCCTGATTCCAGATCCAGCACCATATCCACTGCATCACCTCTCTGTCTTTAGGTGAGTAGATGAGAATAATATAGGATGGAGTATAAAGATAGCAAAAAGGAGAAGTGTAATGGTAATCAATTTGTTTGATCAGATACTTAGGGTTAAGTAGATCCTAGTAACGTAGGGTTAAGTATAGAACTCTGTCCATTGGTGAAAAGGTGTGAATTTCCCTGTTGACGTGGAAGAATGCTACTGGCTGAGACACTCCCCTGTTGACTTGGGAGAAGGCCAGTGTTT
>CM053593.1:36310374-36338240 GCA_028646575.1 Pseudocheirus occidentalis | reverse complement strand
ACTGTGAACATTGTACTGAATCTGATTTTGTAATGGAATAAACAGAGTGTTCACTAATACTGTGTAATCCGAATCTTAAAGGCTGTTCACAGTAGCATTCTCTCAGGAATCTACTGCTGATTGGCTTTACAAGAGGTAAGAGAAAATATAGTGTTCATATTTGGGGAGGAGGGAAGAACTTTCACCTTGGGGGTGAGGTGCATAGAGGGATGAGGGAAAGCTCCTTAGAAGAAGAGGGACCTAAGCTGAGTATGAAAGGGAGGTAGGACTCTGAAAAGCAGATAAAGAGAGGATGCCCTTTAGACATGAAGAAATGCTTGTATGGATGGCATGTCAAGGGGGTGGGGATAATATATTAGAAGAAGGAAAACAATGTGAAATAACGTAAAAAAGATGTTGCAAACAAATGTAAAAAGGCATAAATAGTAAACACATCTGTTACAGACCATAACCTAATAAAATAAGTTGTTAGTTCAGGGACCACAAACAAAATATACACACTCAAATGGAGAATTAATGATAAAATCCTAAATAATGTGTGGGTCAAAGAACAAATCATAGAAACAAATAATAATTATGAGAAAGGATGAACATATGGGATGATGAGTGAATTTAGGGGATAATGTGAATGTCCTAGTCTGGTTTGGGGCAGACCCACACAACCATCTTGGTCATGGATTCAAGATGGCTACCCTTGACTCAGTTTAAATCACTGATCGACAAATACTTATTAAGGACCTATTATGTGCAAAACACTGTAGTAGGTGCTAGAAACCAGAAGACAAAACGACTTCTACTTCCTAAATTTGCTCCTCCTTTTTGTTATATTACCATTCATCCATTTTTATAACATATAACATGGAAGAGAGGAAGAGGGAAGGAACAAGTATTTATTAAGCACTTACGAGGACTTTACATTTGTTTGCAACATGTTTGTACCCTAATACATGGTCAAATTTTGTAAAAGTTGCATGTCATATGGAGAAATGTCTATTTTCTTTTGCAGTCTCATTTTGAAGACTCCATAACTATTTTAGTTCTAGTTTCTCTAGCAATTTGTTCAGTACTATATATTCTCTTCAGTTTCTCTTTCTGTTAGACTTATCCTAAAATGAAAAAGGAACATTAAAGTCTGCCACTATTGTGTTACTATGCATTCTTTTTTTTAAGTTTGTTTAGTATTTTATTTACCCTAGTTACATGTAAAGACAATTTCTAACTTTTGTTTTTAAAGCCGAGTTCCAAATTCTCTCCCTTAATCCCTCCCCAAACCCCCTCATTAAGAAGGCAAGTAATTCAGTATAGGTTGTAAATATGTAGTCATGTTGTGACAGAAAACAGACCCCCCCCCAAAAAAGCCTCAAGAAAAATAAACAGCCAAAAACATGCTTCAGTCTGTATTCAGACACCATCAGTTCTTTCTCTGAAGATGCATAGCATTTCCTATCATACATTTTTCAGAGTTGTCTTGGATGGTTGCATTGCTGAGAATAGCTAAGGCATTCACAGCTGATCATCTGACAATATTGCTGTTACTTTGTACACAGTACATTTCACCTTGCATCAATCCATACAAGTCTTTCCATATTTTCTCTGGGAGTATCCTGCTAATCATTTCTTATAGTACAAAACTATTACACCATAATCACATATCACAGCTTGCTCAGTCATTACCCAATTGAAGGACTTCACCTCAACTTCTAATTCTTTGCCCCCAGAAAAGAGCTGTTATAAATATTTCTGTATGTATAGGTCCTTTTCCTTTTTGGTTTCTTTTGTATCTCTTTTGGGATACAGAAGTGGTATTGCTAGGTCAAAGGTTATGCACGGTTTTATAGCCCTTTGGGTATAGTTACAAATTGCTCTACAGAATGGTTAAATCAGTTCAACCAATTAAAGTCTCATTTTTCCCACATCCCCTCCAACATTTGTCATTTACCTTTTCTATACTATTAACCCATCTAACAGGTATGAAGTGGTTCCTCAGAATTGTTTTAATTTGCATTTTTCTAATCAATAGTGAGTTAGAATATTTTTCTATAAGATATAGATAGTTTTGATTACTTCATCCAAAAACTGATTGTATCTTTCCATCATTTATCAATTGGGGAATGGCTCTTATTTTTATCAATTTGACTCAGTTCTCCATATGTTTGAGAAATGAAACCTTTATCAGAAAAACTTACTTCAATTTTCTTTACAGTTTCTATTACTGACTGTATTTCCCTCCATCCTATCCCCCCATTTATTCTATTTGCTCTCTCCTTTCACCCTGTACCTCCTTAAAAGTATTTTGCTTCTGACTACCTCCTCCCCCAATCTGCCCTCCCTTTTATCACACCCCCTTATCTCATCCTCTTCCCTTCGTGCTTTCCTGTAGGGAAAGATAGATTTCTATACCCCATTGAGTGTGTATGTTATTCCCTCTCTGAGTCATTTCTGATGAGAGCAAGGTTCACTCATTCCTCCTCACCTCCTTCTTCTTCCCCTCCACTCTAAAAGCGTTTTCTTGTCTTTTATGTGAGATAATTTACCCTATTCTACTTTTCCTGTTTTCTTTATCCCAGTACACTCCTCTCTCACCCCTTAATTTTATTTTTTAGATCTCATCTCTACATATTCAACTCACACCTGTGCCCCTTGTCTATATATATGTGAACATATACACATATGTGTACACATATACATGTATATATTCCTTCTAACTATCCTAATAATGAGAAAGGTCTTACAGTGGTTCTCAACCTTCCTAATGCCATGACCCTTTAATACAGCTCCTCATGTTGTGGTGACCCACAACCATAAAATTATTTTCATTGTTACATCATAACTGTAATTTTGCTGCTGTTATGAATCTATCTGATATGCAGGATATATTTTCATTGTCACAAATTGAACATAACCCACAGGTTGAGAACGGCTATCTTAGGAGTTACAAATATCATCTTCCCATGTAGGAATGTAAACTGTTACTATGTATTCTTATAGCTCAGTTGAGGCTTCCTATATGAATTTTGATGCTAAGTTATTTGTAGCATAAACATTCATTACTAATATTGGATTATTGTCTATGGTTCCTTTAACATAAAGTAGTTTCCTTTTTCATACCTTCAAAAAATTTTGAATGCTTTGTCATATCACATGGTTTTAACTCCTACTTTTTTTAACTCACTTGATGCATGGTGCATTTTTTTCAGTCTTCTCAGTTTTATTGTGTGTATGTCTATTTTTGTAATGTGTTTCTTGAAAGCAACAAATTTTAGAGTTTTGTATTCTTATCCAATCTGTCACTCTTTTTCATTTTATTGGGTTGTTTAGTCCATTAACATTTGAAGTTACGAGATTTATATTTTCCTCCATTTATATCTAATATTGCTTTTCTAATTTATTGAGTTTTTTTTCCGTCTTCCATGGTAAACATAGTACTATGCCTCTTCAGTTACTTTAGCTTAATCATTTTAAAGTTGTTCTTAACCCCTTTGGTTCTCATCCCCTCATCCCTAGTCACCTCTCCCATTTGTTACTCCTCTCCCTTTGGAGTCTTGCTTATTCCATTTTCTTTCCTGATTTTGTCTGGTTAATTCTTCCTCCCGTTTTCTTTCTTAGTAGATTCCCCTATTCTTCTCTTTAACTAGTCTTGTTTGTCATTTTTTATTTAATTTTTTGTGCCCTTTCCCAGATAAATTTCTCTCCTTCACTTCCCACAGGTCCTTCTAAACCAGATCTGAGCAGATCCATGGATTTCACCCTACTTTAAACCAGAAGCTGAAATGAAACAAGATTGCGCACATGACAGCCACTGGTCCAGACTTTGTATCTCATTGCTTTGGAACATTTTCAGCTTATGAGAATACAAATGAAAATGGAAAAGGAAAAATGAATGTCTATTACTTCATTCCTTTATAGTGCTTTAAGGTTTTTAAAGCACTTTCCTCATAATAAATAGCTATGTGAGGTTGATACACTATTGTCTCTATTTTATACATGAAAGAACCAAAGTTCAGAGAGGGTAGATAATGATTCATCCAAAGCAAATATTGAACCCAGTGCTTCAAACTCCAAGAACAGGTACTGTACCATAAAGTGCCTCCTCCATTCACACACACACACACACACACACACACACACACACACACACACACACACACATTGTTCACTGTACCATCTTGGGATTAATGAGGAAACTTATCCCTTAAGGGATTTGATGAAAGGAAAAATTGTGAATGTTAGATTAATACTATATGACTCAGAATGGGGGTGGAAGGAGGATGATGATTTGGGTACATATGAAATCTTTCAAGAAAGGAAGATGTGGGCTTGATCTGCTTTAGCAGTCAACATATCTACCCATGGACACAATGGTTTTATGAAGAATAAATTATCTGGCTTTCTCTTGTATCTTACTGACTAATAAGTAGAAGCTGCAAAATGAAGTTTTCCAAATTATAGCAAAATTTTGAGAAGAGGGAATTAGTTTTGGAATCTAGAGACTTGGATTGGAATCTTTATTCTTCCCTTTGAATAAAGGACTTTACGTCTCTGACCTCAGTGTCTGCTCACCTACAAAATGATTAAATGATCTCTAAAGTCCTTCCCAGCCCTAAATCTGATGATATGAGATGTATTAAAAAGGAAAATAAAAAGCACAACTCACTTATCTGAATCAGAGACTTCAAAAAAATACTTGTACTTTCACTATTGTCTACAAAACCATGATCTCTGTGAGCTAGGGGTAATGGATAAGTCATATAGTGGTTTCTTGATAACTGGACAACTGGAATTAAGAGTAATTGGGGGAACCAAGAAATAAGCATTTACCTTTTTAAAAAATTTTATTATAAAGTTCAAACACATTAATAAACATGGACATTTTGATATACAAAGAACAAAAAGAGGGTTATAACTGAAACCAAACTGTTGTATATAATTTTATGAAGTATATACTGCATTTGGGAATATGTATTACATTTACAATTATATTACATTTAAATGTATTACATTTCATACAATACATCTATTATATATTATATTTAATGCAGTAGTAACAAAATGTACTTGATTTTTTTGGTTCCCTTTTGAACTTTTTTCAGTTCCCTTCTGCATATTTTTAAATGCTGCATTTACACTGTTGTGTTTCTTTTATTTTTGCACTATTATCATTAACCCCCAACTTCCCTTTATGTTCTCCTCCCCACCCCAAAAAATACACACCCAGAGAGTCTTCCCTTGTAGAAAAAAAGTATACAAAACAAAATAACCTGCTGGTGGTAATCTGAAAATATGTATATGTATTATTCTGTGCCACCAGGCCATCACCTTTCTAGCAAGAGGTGGGAAATATACTTAATTTTCTGAAGTCATGACTGATCACTACATTGATTCAGAAGTCTTTCACAACTGTTTTCCTTTACATTTTTATGTCTTTTTGTAAATTTTTCTATTAGATTTATTCACTTACTTTTGCATCAAAACATACGAGTCTTCCCAGGTTTCTGTCAATCCATCGGGTCTATTATTTTGGGAGGTATGATAATATTCCCTTATATTTATACAGAATTTGTTCAACTATTCCCCACATAATGAGTACCCACTTTATCTCCAGTTCTTTATTAGAATAAAAAGCACTGCTTGAAACATTTTATCATATACTGATCATTTCATATTGTTAGGATAAATTCCTGGTAGTGGTTTTGCCAGATCAAATGCTATGTACAGTTTTGTGATTTTTTTCAATAAAGTTCCAAAGCACTTTCCAGAATGGAAGAACCTATCCATACCTTTACCAGTTCATTAGTGTTCCTGTCATCCCATAGCACCTCCACCAATTGCCACTATCTTTTTTGCCATTTTTGCTATGTAGGGTGCTAGGTAGAATCTTAGAATCCTTTTAGAATCTTAGAATTCTTTTAATTTGCATTTCTCTTATTAGTGATTTAGACTGCTGTTTTTTTTTAATATTGTTGTTGAAACCTTGAATTGTTTCTTTTGAAAATGGCCTGTTACATATCCTTTGACTATCTATCAAAAGAATGACTCCTGTTCTCGTATGTTACAATACATACTTATACTTACATTTACTAGTCATGGTGAAGCAAGGAAGAGTTAGGCCAGCAATTCTATGCAAATGAATTGTCTTCTCTCCATCCTTCATATTTGAAAATTCTCAGGGAATAGAATGAGGCTATTGAAAAGCCATTAGTTTAAGAAGCAATCAAGTAATCCCAGTTAGAAATATCTGGAACAAAACAATCATTTGAAGTTTTCTGATTCATCCCAAAGAGATGGAGGGATCTGGCAGAATATCAGGAAGTCCATTGGATATGAGAGTAACTGCCAAGCTGAGTGAGAACAGAAATAGGAATCAATTCAAGGAAGTTAGATGAATTGTTTTTTTATCATGTATTAACTTAGGAATAATAAAATGATAACTCACTTTTGTGTAGCCCTTTAAGGTTTATCTCACAACACTGTGAAGTTGGTTATATAAGCAACCCCACTTTTACAGATGAGGAAATTAAGAGCCATGGTGTGATTTGCCTATTGTCATTCAGTTAGTAATTGTTGCTAGCCTAGGTCCTCCAACTCCAAACCCTGTACTCTTTATTTCCTTGCTTTGCTTAATTGTACCCTGTAGTTAACTCCTTCATAAATCCATTTCTCCAACTACATCTGTTCAAGTGGGACTACTAAATTTTAATATCCATAAAATTTTTAAAAGCAAGAGATCTCCTTTTAAGAAATACCTGTGTGCAGCAGAGAGAGATTAAAGCTTATGGCGGTTCCATTAATCAAATGGCAAATTACACACTTTAAATATTCGTTTCATAAAAGAAAATTGTTACTAAGTGGGAAAATATTACCTGAAAATAGATCAAGCTGTTCAGAGAGGTGTTGTTTTCTGACCAGGATCCTGATGTTAACATAAGGTATAATCTGTTCATAATTCATACAGTACAACTTTTTTTTATAAAGACCTCAGTTCTGTTCAGTGACAATTTTTTAACAGTAGTTGTTCTGCACAAGAAGGTTATTCAGCACCTAACTAGAAATCTGCCCTCTAACATACACGATATGAAATAACCCAACCTTTGTTTGAACACCTTAACTGATGGGGAGTCTGTTACCACCTGAGGTAATCCATTCCACTTAGGGTTAGTGGTACTCATTAAGAAGTTTTTCCCTACATGAAGCCAAAAATCTATCACTCTGAAACTTTTACACATTGTTCTCAGTTACGTCTTTTGAAACTCAGCAGAATAAGTCTAATCTCTCTTCCATAAGATGTTCTAAAAGATATTCTTATTCAAGTACAGTGTAATCTATGTGGTCTAAGAAATGTCTTTCAGTTTTTCAGTTCCATGATTCTTTGAAGGGGCATGAGGGGTTTTTAGGCTCATTGAGGACTAAGCATCCAGGGTGATTTTCCTCTTTCCTTGGGGGAGGGGGTGTTTGTGACTTTTTTTTAGGCATATCACTAAACCTCTCTGTGTTCTTATCATTCATCGAATGGAAATAATAATTGATCTTCCTGTCTCATAAGATGGCTGTGAAGATCAAGTGAGAAGGTCCAGGAATGAACTTTGTAAATCTTATAAGTCCTCAGTATCCAATTCCTTGGAAAGAAGTGGGACAGGATGAGGTTGCTTTTTCTGCACAGTTTTGGTGGGCCTATATTTTCAGACCTACCTCCTAATGCCCTATTTGCAGAATTCCTCATTCAACAATTCAATTAAATTTAGTCAATATTTATCTACTTTGTGCAAGGTATTCTGCTAGACACTAGGGATGTACAGTCAAAAATAAAACAGACTTTCTACTCTAGAGTTTACACTCTAATGTAAATATAGGCTAATTTGAGGGAAAAGATACTAACAAATGGAAGAGACAGGGCTTTGCATAAGAAGAACTATATAACCTGATCCTTAATGGAAATAGTAAAAGTCATTTTTTGTATCATCAGATTTGATTTTTATCGAAAGCCTGAGCACAGCATTAGGAATAGATTATGAAAAATATTATTGTGGCAAAAGAACAACTTTGAAAGCTCTCCTCTTCCACGTGTGCTTTTTACACATATTCACCTTTTTAAAAAATTAATATTCTCCCTAAGAAATTCTACTTTGATGATGCCTCATCATGGTGGGAAGAAGACATTGAGTTCTTGAGGGCAATGCCAGGACAAGAAAAGTTCTGGCATGTTCTCCCAAACTAGAAACACTTCCAGTTCTGTCCCAATGACAAAGTGGTTCTGTTCTTTGGGGACCAAACTTGGCTAAGTACAGGGCAGCTTATCACCAACACTTTCGTAAGTAGGTGATTAATTCTCGACCATGGCAATCCATGAAACTACAATATTACAAAATGATCCTTTTCATTCTGCAATTATGGTGATGGAATGGTGGGAAAAGGGACAGGAAGTGATAAGAATCACTCCATTTTTAGGATGCCTACAAGTGTTGGCTTGTGGTATTCTATCTATCCATGAAGTCCTTGAGCAATGACCACGAGCTGAGATATAAGGAGAGAAACAGAGCCACAATCATATTTATATTCTTAGAATAAATTAAATCAGAAGGCTTAAAGACATATCTTAAATGAAAGTATGACTCACAGATTCTCCTTGACAAGGTGAATAGATCATTAATAATTTCACTTGTATCCTAAAGTTTTAATATGAACTCAGGATATATATTCTATCCACTCAGTTCATTGTATGATTGTTCTGGGGGGTTGGGGGAATCTGCAAAATTCTGTCTGTTGATTTTCTTATATTTGCATGAATAATATACTTGAAAAAGATTTTATAGAGATTAAAAATATATATTTGGATAGGTAGATATTGGTGTCTTATAGGTTAATTTGTATTGGTGATAATAGCATCTGCAATCCTTTCCATTCTTTTGGAATATTACCCTCTTACACATACCTTAAATTGATCCATCAGTACCTTTAAAATTATTATCTCCAGTACATATTTCTCCTATTTGGATTTGGAAAGGTTCATTTATTCTTCTTGATTTTGTCTTTTTAAGTGAATTTTTTGCATTTTCATTTCACATACTAAAGTGTTAAGAATTAAAATGTGGTGGCTTCTTGTCACATGATGAGAATACTTCACTATAAGAATACTAACAAATATATTCCTTCTCTTAAATATTTGTTGTCTTCCTTGAAGTTTTATTGATAAGTACTTTTTGGATAAGCTAACTTTGGGATAAGCTGACTAATCCCATGTTTTCTATAGGCTCATTTTCTCCTCTACTAATTTTTTATGTTTTGTGAGTTGATACTATTCGATATCTTCTGTAATCCTTCTCTATAATGTGTTGCAAATGAGAACTGCATTCTAAAACAGTGTTGCCTATGGCTGCCATGTTTTTCCATTTGAGAAAAAATAAATGTTTGTTGGCTTTGTTGGCTTCTGGACTCCTTTGGTCCCATCATTGTGAGAACTGCTCTATATTCATTATAGTTTTCTAGGAAATGGTACTATTCACAGTCAATGTCTTATATTTTATCTATTTCCCATTTTTCAAAGTCAACAACTTGTTTAAATAGGTCAGGCTGGAATTGTTATTATTGAACACAGTGTCTACTCATCTTTATCTTTCCTGTCAAACTTGATATTGATTTTTACTTTTGCTGTAAACACCAATTATCTGAGTACATATAGATGGCTGCTACTGAAATGAATGTTACACTGGTAACGAATCATTTCTGTTAAGACATGGACAGTTTAATTTTTGTGATGTTCTTCAGTGTTGGCTGTACACAGAATTTTCCAGATCTTTTCTTAAAGAAGATTTTATGAAATACAGGATAGAGCTTCTGTATTATCTTGAAGGATCCATCTTCTTTCACATCTAAACCTCAATAAATATTTTCCAACAGTTTTTTTTTTACCATCCTACTCTTTGCCCACTTTTACATTGAAGTAATAAGTTGAATCATCAAAATTTGTTGCAGGCATGAATGTCAAGAAATATGTTTATTTTGTTTGAAGTTTATCAAGTTTCCTAGAATTTCTCTAATTTTCCATTCTTTACATTGGATTTTGGTACATTAAATATCTTTATGGTAGTTCCCTTGTCCATCACGATCACAATAATGACAATTCCATTTATTTCAGTTCAATTAAACAAAGATTATTAAGTGATATTGTGTCCACTGCATGTCCAGAAAAGAAACTTTAAGGGGGCCAGATGTTCGATTCAATTGTCTTTCACCAGTTTTTTTTTATCTGACAAATAGAAGCCTATAGGAGATGGGCCTGCTCCTTCAATTAAGTCACAGCACACCTCTAAGTGACACATTCTGAAACACCAAGGTTATAATTCTACCACAGACTCTGCAAATATTTTATCTGGTTAATTCTATCAAAGGTCTATATTAGAATCCAATTCAACCAAATTGATATTTATTACATTCCTACTATATATAAGACACTGTCCTAGACTCTGGATTCACAAAAACAAAAGTGAAGATCTGATGTCAAGTAGTTTCATTTTACTTGAGAGTAGAGGTGGAGTAGAAGATATATACATAAGCAAACACAATTTTATAGGGCTTAACCAATAACCAGCAGTTCATTATTTAATTGTACTACTGTGTATTGAAAAATATTACATTAAAATTAGGGCAAAAAGCAAAAGAAAAAATCATCCATTTTGGAAGTATTTTGAAATTAACATTTCACATGTATATTTTAATAGGAATTATTCATTTTATCTTAGTTCTAAATTTTCTTGGTAGAAGTCATTCCAATTCATGAGTTCCACAGAGAATTGATTAGTTGTTATCTGGACTGAAGTGTTGATCTCCTTGGATGTTACTTTACATACAAGGAAACTTAAGTCATTGACTGTGGCTAAGTATTCTGTTAAGAGCCAATGGAATAGGCTATTACCCAGAGTTTATTACAAATATAATATGAATTTATTATTATTATTATTACAAATGTTTTATAAGATAAAGTTTCCTGCCCCAATCTATGAGTCAATTTCCATCAGAATTTGAAGAACTGGAAGTCAGATTAAAGCAGGCTTGAGAAACTTTTCTTCCTTTTCATACTATGTGACATTGCATTTCAGAAAAGGAGTATTTTTGTGTTGGCCAAAATCCAAAATGAAGATCTGATTTTCACTTGTGTATCTCACATCAAAGCTCTTGGTAAATCCCTTGTCATTTGAATGCCACTGTTCCCTAAATCAGATGCGTAAAAATGTGTGGTTTGTTAAATTCAATGCCATGTTTTTCTTGTGACTCAAGAAAATATATAATACCCATATTTACAAATATGGCTGCTTTTCTGTTAAATCAATAAAGAGGTCTAGGCAGAAAGCTTTCATAGAATCATAGATCTTAGGGCTTCATCCCATCTGTACCCAAGATGTAAAAGGGGAAATCTCACTAAATGAATGGAAATGACAACTATTCAATCTTCTTTAATAGGAACAGTTAGTATCCAATGTTCTGTCTTATTGTATCTGAAGAGCTGAATGCAATATTATAGTGAGAATTATTCAGCAAGACTTAACATTTGTTTTTTCATGAAGAAAAGTTTGTTAAATTATATCATAAAAGTATGTTCCCCTCACTGCTCTCCCAGGCAGTCATCCCTGCTTTGGCTTTACATTTTTCCCTTCACTCTTAAGGTTCCTAGGGGGACAACCTATTTTGCACTAGACCAATACTATCCAAATAACTCATAGTAGTAGGAGAGAACTAAGTTTGTTCCTCACATATGATGTATTAGTGCCTTAGTGATATTTTGCCTTCAGGGCTATATGGTATGCCCCTTGACTTGCCAGAAGTCTAGATTTAGGGACTCTTGCTACTCCTTGAGAAAGCTAGGTCCAAAAGCTTTCACTACTTTACCACTGCCTCAGTAGGATGACAATTTTGGACCAAACAATTTCACCACTGCCTCTCCATGTCTGAGTCCAGAAATTCTTGCTACTTCAACAGTACCCTGGCTTGTTTCCATCTCCCAGACCCTGCACACTGCCTCTTCATGGCTGGCATCTATGCTATCTGTTGTTTTCCATTCTGAATGCTCTTGAAATAAGCCTTTCAATATTTTAGAAATTCATAATTTTGTTGGTAGAGGAAAATCTAGCTTAGTTGGATCTCAAGCCACATTTTCTGTAAGCTACTTGCTACTTAAGTTGCTTTTCTTTTCTCTCTCATAATGCAATATTCTTTGTAGTCATCTTCCCCTGTAATATTTTACAAATGAACTTGTATTTTACAAATGGATTATCCCAAGTTTGTCATGACTCTCTACTCAAAAATGTGATCAAATGTCTGGTGGTGGTACTCTTTTAGCTTCCTCATTGCAGCAATCTTTAAGAAACGCTGATAAAGTCAACATCTTTATTGTTTTCTATGTCCTATTTTAGTCATTTAAGTTATTGTTATTTAGTCATTTTTATTTTAGAGAAAGCTTCTGTTCTGGTTATGCATTGAACTAGATGAGTTCACTTCCAATTCTATGGTCCTCTAAAAAAGTCATTGAAAGATGATAGCTTCAGTTCCATTAAGCAATAGATGGTAATTCAGCACTTACCATATATTCAGTGCCCCATACTAAGTGACTGGCATATGTAAGTTAGTACATGACACAGTGCCTGCCTTCAAGAAGTCTCTAGGATAGTGAGAAATGATGTTCAGTTATGAAAAATGAGTTAACAAAGGAGTGCTACAGATAGGTGCCATAGAAAAGCAGAGAGGAGAAAGATCACTGGGATGTAAATGTTTATAAAAATCTTCAAAGAAAAATTGGGACTTGAGTTGGGCAGGCATGAGTAGGATCTGAATACTCATACAAGTTAGGAGAGTACTTACAAACAGAAATGGGAGCAAAAATTGCTCAAATCTTTGACTCCACACTGTACCTTAAGAGTTTATATCAGTTCCTAGTATTAAGCAATAAGTTTATTCCTCCTTTACAGATCAGGTCCTGACAATCCCGGAGTCCTTCATCAGGTATATTGCCAACATTCCCAGTTAAAAATCAAGTTAAAAATTTAAAGAAAAGTGTTAACACAAATAGAAAAATCAATTTATCCATTTCTCTCCCCTAAGTGAAGTTGGATCTAAAAACTAATTAAATTATTTAGAGTTGGAACAGACCTGAGAGGTCATTTAGCCTAACCAATCTTTTTTCTTTTGTCTTCATTTTTCATATTATCTTTTAAAAATTGTTTTTATTAATTTATTTATTTGCTTGTTTACATCATTCATTTCCACGAGATTGAGTTACAAATTTTCTCCCCATCTTTCTCCCACCCACCACCCCACTGTATAACCCCTCCACCAATCTGCTCTTTCCTATGTACTCCCCCATTGTCCCTCTGACTGTCCAGTAGGGGAAGATAGATCTCCCTATCCCAGTGTCTCTTAATCAGTCTTTTATAGTAAAGGAACTGATGACTAGGAAGGTAAGTGATTTACCCAAGGTCACAAAGCTAATAAGAGGCAAAGGAGGCATTTTAACTTAGGACCTAATTTTTGAGGGAACATTTTTTTCCCACCATACCATAAGAAAGTGAATGAAACTCTTGTACTGACTTTTGGGTGTCATAGTCATTATATATGTACAGAAGAGAGAAGGGAATGACTTTTTCATCAGTTTAAACACAAACTCAAATCTGGACAGGTTATGAATTCCCCAACCTTGAAAAGTTTCTCCTAACTAATTATTCCATTTCTGTCAGTGATATTGCTTCTGGTTTTGAATCCTTCCTTTCCTATATCCAATATGTCCTCAACTCACATTATTTTTACCTTCAAAACATCTCTAGGATTCACATTATCCCATCCATCCTCGCTTCCAACAATAGTCCAGATCCTAAATACTTCATGCCTAGAAAATTGTAAAAGTCTACTAGTTAGTTCCTCTATGTCTCTTCTCTTTCCCTGCTCTGTATACCAATCACAGTTGTTTCTTATTTCCCACTCCACATCTCTCTGCTTGGTTTTCAAGGCCCTCTAAAAATGGGCCTCACTGTATTTAGACAACTTTATTTTGCACTACCCCCCAACATACAATGTCATTGTCCCTGAACATTTTTAACAAACTATATCACTACATATGCAGGCTAGCACTTGAGAAAAAACTCAGTCTTCCCACTAACCACTTGAATCAATTCTCCTGCAGACAAATTTGCAAATCAGTGTAAGACCTAATTTATTTTCTGACAGTCTGTAAAACAGACACAAATACCATTTAACGGGTAAGCCTCCTTGTTAACAATGTGAGTACATCTTGTATTTTTATTATCCCCTATCTTGAATTCAGAAGATTAAAATCGTGCCCAAGTTGTACATTACCCTTGTTATCTCTGTGGAAAATATGAGTTCATGAAGGCCACAGTATACAAAGAGCGGCTTGTCATATATGTCATATGTATGATATATATGTCATCTATGTTTTAGACATGTAATTTTTTTCTTGGAGAAGGACTGTACTGCAAAGAAATGTGCTTTGGGAAAAATGTATTGCTTCAAAATGTAAAGGTTTATTTTCTTTGACATAAAAATGAATAGTATTTTCGGTATTGTATTACTCATGATAATAAAATGGAATCTTTAGATAAAGTGACTTCTTATTGCTATGGATCCTCTAAACACAATTTCTTTGTCCATAATGACTTTTGGGTTTTTCAGATCATTTAAAACTACTTTATAACCTTGGTGATTTAGATTAATTGGATGCAGTGCATTCTAAATTATTAAAGTACTGAATTATAGAAAAAATTTTTTAAGAAATTCATTCTTCAAGATTTGTTGCATACCTACTATGTGTCAGCTATCATACTATGAGCTGAGGAGGCTATAAAGATGACTAAGATATATTCCCTGACTTCAGAGAGTTTATATTCTGGCTAGAGAGATAAGGTGATAAATAATGTTAATAATACATGCTAAGTGCCATAACAAAAGCACAATCAGGCATTTTCAGGCAAGAATATTTAATTCCAACAAATTCAGTTAAACAAATTTTTAATATTTAATGTATGAAAAACATTTGGGTATGCACAGATGTCAAAGACAGCACCAATCCCACATAGAAAAACAAGGATTTGGAACAAAAATTGACACCTTATCAAGGGGCAACAGTGGAAAGGAGGAAATTATTCCTCCTCCTGGCCCTTTCCTGAGTATATATCTTCTATATACACTTCCTAAGAATGGGGGGTGAAGGGGAGGAAGGAGGGAGAGAGAGAAAAAACAATCTGTCCTAAAAATAATAATTCCAGTGTCATAATTCTCAGGGCAATACAAGAAACTTACACATGAAACCTGTGCCATATTGCTGAGTTTGGGGGCATACAGTGGATTTAACTTGGTGGCTCCTTAATATTTACTTTTTCTTGCATGTGCAACAACTTGAGGTTTTACCGTAACAGAAGAATTTGGCACATTTTCTCCCACTCAGAGTCTACGTTAGGAACATCAAGATTTCACTTCTGTCAAAAAAAAAAATCTTTCAGCTCCCATGCAAGCACTCAGGCTAACAAGTTATTGACTAGAGAACAAGTTTCATTTGATCCAGTGATAACAACAATAACAACCACAACAAACACAAAGAAGTCATGACCAAGCCCATTAACAGCCAATACAAGTCCTCTTTCCTCTTTGGTATGCTTCCAACATCCCATCTAAACAGTCCTCCAGACTTTACATGGGTCACTAACTCTACCGTCCCTCCCCCTACCCAAACAGGAGAAAGAAATTAGGGTTTCTAGTTAAGCAACCATCCATTCTTGTAGGTGCCATATTCCCTAAGGATGCACAGTCCGCATGACTTACAGTACCAGAGAAGGGAGATGCTGAGGTTATTTCTTAACACCATGGCTCCTTGCTGTGCCAATCCTGTTTTGCATCTCCATCTGACAATGGCTCCTACTTTCCTTCTGCGTCTCCATACAGTATTGATTCCTTGATATACATGGTTCCCTGAAGCAATGAATGGTTGCATCAAGAAACAAGTGATTTCGCTGAAGAGTTAAATGATTGCATCTGACTCTCTTAATTTCCCAATATATGTATTTTTGATTCATTGTTAGTCTGTGCCTCAACCTTTCCTATAGAACAGGGATGAGTCAAGGTACTGAAGGTGGCAATAAAGGTGAAGAGCAAGAAGGGTGAAGATTAAGTAAGAGAGAGGAATAAGTGTAAGGATAAATGAGGCTGTGCTCAGATAGTAGAATTTCAAAGTTCTAGATTTTGGAGGTGGTATGATTGTAAGTTTTAAGGTTTAACTATGCCAGCAACACAGTGTACAAAGCTTTAGACTTGGAGATGAGAGTCATAGGTTCAAATCTTAACCAACACTTCTTATCTCTGCAAGTCCTCTTTGTGCCAATCGTTGAACCTCCCTCTGCCTGTCTCCTTAAATGTAAAGGATACTATAATACCTCTTATAATATTACTATGTTTATTGAATAAGAGTAAATGGAAAATCTTAAAGCATTATAAAAATGCCAGTTTGGATTACATTATTATTAATATTACAGTGTCTATAACATAGCTGTTATGAAGAAGAAAGTGTTTTATAAACCTGAATATATTATATAAATGTGAACTATTATTATCATATGGCTTAAGTGGGGAAGAGTAATACAAAAGAAGAAAGGTCCTTAAGAAGGAATGGCAGAAGAATAACTCTATTTGCCCTTCCCTCCTCCTTGCCCTATAAGGCAGAAGGGAGAGGAGAGGCATCCAACAGAGAAGACTGCAAGGCATTTCATACCCTACTAGTTGATCCCAGCTCCTGTTAAAACAAGAAAGTGTGAAAAACTTTGACTGGAAAGTTAGAAGTAAGGGTATTTTCTGAGACTAAAATAGATATCCTAAAGCACAATAGAATGACCTAGAAAATAAAACCAGTCTAATATGGGCCGAGGGAGGGGTTGCGCTGATCAGAATAGAGTTGAAGGGCTCAGGAGGGTTAAAATGCAAAGCAAAAAAAATTTTGATAGATATAACTCAACACATGTGTAAGAAGAAATCAGCTTCTATGAAAACATATTAGGGGGTGGCTACGTGGCCAGGTGAATAGAGCACCAACCCTGGAGTCAGGAGGATCTGAGTTCAAATTTGGGGTCAGACATTTAACTTACTAGCCATGTGACCTTGGACAAGTCACTTAACCCCAATTGCCCTGCCTTTTCCCCTCCAAAAAGCAAGAAAAAGAAAAAAGAAAGAAAGAAAAAAGAAAACATATGGACCACATTGGTCAAATTATATCCTGTTGGCAACTCTGTTCCCTTCCCTAATGCACTTCTGCGTTTGCACTCTCCCTATCAGGTTTGCCTGTCATCATAATTACATGGACATGACTAGCAGAGCTTTCCATGTTTAGTTCCTGCTTTTTTTTCCTTAGGCATCTGCTCATGGCTCATATTAGCAAGGGAGCTATTAAGAAATAAGACAAGAAAGCTCTATTGGAGTCAAATCATTAAGGGCTTTGAATGCTAGGTTAAGGTGTGTGGATTTAATTTGGCAGGCAAAGGGGAGCTGTTGAAGATTTTTAAGCATGACAATCAAATGATCAAATCAGTACTTTAGAAAGATCGATTTGGAGACTCTTAGGAGGGTAAATTGGAGCTAAGGAGAGCCTGGAGGCAGAGGAACAGTTAGTATGCTACTATAATAGTTCAGACAAGGGGTAATAAGGGCCATAACTAGGCGTTCTCAATGGAAACAGAAAGGAAAGGAAATTTATTTTATTGTCAAGTAGATGATTAAGATAGTGACGGTATGTGTGACAATGCCCTTAAACTTGAGAACTTACTTCAGTATACATGCTGATAAATACTTGGATATGCTGATCTCAAGTTGCAACAAACTCCTCAACTCCCATTGGCCTTCAGTACACTTCAAATAAAACAGCAAAGGTCATACTTAAATTCTACCATTATCTGTATATAGCCTACTATAACTCCACCATCAAAAAATAGGAAATTCCTCTAGCTGACCATAATTTCCTCTCTTTCTACCTCTCAACAGACTTGTAAGTCACTCCATCCTCCCTCATCACCCCCATCGCATCATTCACTTCCAGTCTATCACTCTTTGTTTTTCTCTTTCTTCTCTTTGCAATCTTGATCCAATAGTTGACTCCCTGGCTCCTTTGTCTTATGTTTTATCTGTCATTAACCCTAGGTTATCCCAACCGTCTACATTAACATAGCACCTGGGTGCCGTTGGACGCGTTACACAACCATTATGAAATCACTGCAAATCTGTTATTTGAGTTGGGCCCTTATTGTTACGTAACAGTCCTACTATTTTTCCAATATTGTCCTGATCACACTCCCCATAGCAGCACCTCCAACTTTCTTCTCTCCTCAAGATTTTGCTCTCAGCTCAGTTTTGCCTTCCAATTTGCTGAGAAAACAGAAGTTATCCATAATGAACTCCCACCTCTTCCCAGTTCTATACCACAAGATCTCCTAACATATAAACATATCTTGGTATCCCTGTCATTAAAGGATCTTTACTTGATCCTGAGTCTCCTACGCTTTCATCTTGTATCTGGCCTCCCACTGTTGTTATTTTTTTAGTCATTTTTCAGTAAAGTCTGGGTCTTCATGACCCATTTAGGGTTTTTTGGCAGAGATACTAGAGTGATTTGCCATTTCCTTCTCCAGATCATTTTACAGATGAGGAAACTGAGGCAAATAGGGTTAAGTGACTTGCCCAAGGTTACATAGGTAGTGAGCATCTGAGGCCAGATTTGAACTAAGGAAGATGATACTTCCTAATTCCAGGTCCAGAGCCCTATGCATTATGGCACCACCTGGCTGCCCCAGTCTTTCATTACCAAACTCCTAGAAAAAGTCATTGACATTTGTTGCCTCTACTTTTCATCTGCGCAGCTCAGTGCCACAGTGGATAGAGCCTAGAGTCAGGAAGATAGGAGTTTTAATCCAGTCTCAGACACTTACTAGCTATGTGACCTTGAGTAAGTCACTTAGCTCTACTTACCTCAATTTCCTCATCTGTAAAATGATCTGGAAAAAGAAATGGTAAGCCACTCCATTATCTTTGCCAAGAAAACTCCAAATGGAGTCATGGATAGTCAGATATGACTGAACAACAACAGTAACCTTTCTTCTACTCATTTCTAAATTTGTTTCAATCTGAATTCCATCACTCAACTAAACTGCTTTCTCCAAGATTACCAACAATCTCTTTATTACTAAATCTGATGACCTTATCCTAGTCCTCATCCTTCTTGATGACTTCACAGAATCTGAACTTTTTCACTGAGTTTTTGGTAACAATATACTCCTTTGATTCTTCTCATATCAGACTGACTGTTCCTATTTTTGATAGGATAGGATAGTATCTCTTTTGATAGATTATTACGAATTTCTCGCTGCCTAATTATAGATGTCTACCAAGGCTTTGTCCTCTTCTCTCTGTACATTCTCTTAGTTGATGATATCATCAGTTCTAATGTGTTCAGTAATCATTTCTGTACAAATGATCACCAGATGTGTTTGGCTCTAGTCTCCTTAAGTATTAGTTTCCATTACCACTGCCTCTTGGATACCTCCGATTGGGTGACCCATAGGCATCTAAACTCCCCAAATTGAATACATTACCTTCCCCACCCTAAATCCACCACTCCTTCAGACAATTCTTCTGTCTGGGATACCATTATCCTTCCATTCCCCCAGGATAGTAGCCTCAGAGATCCTCAATCTTTTCTCTTCCTTCACTATATCTCACCATACTACATGCCAAATCTAGTTAAGACTACCTTTACAATATATCTTGGATTCATCTACTTCTCACCCCTCATATGACTACCACCCTAGTTCAGAACCTCATCTTGGCTGGACTACTATAATAGTCTAGTGACTGGATTCAACCTTCACCTTCTCCCTACTCCAACCCATCCTTTCTGCAATTGCCAAAAAACTTATGAAAGCACAAATCTATCCACATCACTCTCTGCTTAAGACCCCATTGCACCCAGGATAAAGTACAAACCCAGAATGACACTAAAAGCCTTTTATGATCTGAGATCAGACTCCCTTTCCAAGCTTATTTCATATTATTCACCTTCCCATAGTCTCCATTTCAGCCAACTGATCTATTTACTGCTCCCTGAATTTGGCATTCCATCTTACACCTCCACACATTTGTACAGACTGTTCTCATGGCTGGCATGAATTTATTTTTGATTGCTAGGTTCTTTCAAGGTTCAGCTCAGGTTACATTTCCTATAGGAATCCATTCTTAATTCTACTAGCTACTATTGTACTGTCCTTCAGCAAATAAGTTGATTATACTCAGTAGAATCTAAGTTTCTTGAGGGCAAGGATTGTATTTTATTTTATTCTCCATGTCTAGCACAGGATATATCTATTTTCACTGGATCAGGTTGGCTAGGATCAACTGGAGAAGTGGAATGTTTACCCCAAAGAGGAGAAGACTTCTAGAGCCTAAGAGCTGTCCTTATGTCCTTGAATGTCACATGGAATGGGATGGGAATTTCTTGGTCCCTGAGGGTCAAAGTAGGTACACTGGGCAGCAGTTGAAAAGTTCAGATACAGGCTTCATGCATGGGAAAAACCAAAAACTTCACGATTAGAACTGCTCCAAATTATAATGGGTTGCTTAAAGAGCTAATGAGTTCTTCACTATTGGAGACCTTCAAGTGCAGATTGGATGACCACTTGCCAAAGCTGTTGCAAAAGGGGCTGCTGTTCAAGCCTAGGTTGAACTAGATGGTCTTTGAGGTCTCTTCCAACTATGAGATTCTGGAAAATACATTAATTCAACTTAGAATAAGAAAAATGTCACCTAGAAATGGTCTTTAGGCTACTTGCTTTAATGAATGACAATCATATGTAATTAGCATATAAATTAATCTTGCATTAGTGGGTATCTCTAAAGTGTTTGAGGGTATACTTCTACTGTGCTTGAGTTAAGATAGTTATGTATTTTAAACATTTCCTCTTTAATTTCATTTATGCAACTAATCTGCACCATGAGGACTTATAAACAAAGTCAATCTATAGTCCAACGCCCATCAAAGCTACTGCAAATTCAAGTGAATTTAATTTTGCTTAATTTTTACATGAACCAAATTCTGAGGTTAGGTTGCCTATATAGAATCTTCATACTGAAGAAGCTTGAAAAATAAGGGCTTATTACTAAAAGTGATAAAAAATAATTTAATCTTCCTATTTCAAGGTGTTAGTTTTGATTTATATGTTCAGAGCAATCTAAATTTGTCTGTTTTCAAATAAAAAGCATTCTATAACTTCTCCCAATATTATGGAATTAATAGGAATTCTCCAGTTCCATCTCCCCCAGTTCACAAAGCATCACTAAAACTAATTGTAGGGGAGAAAGGGATTTCAAATCCTACTCCCCCTCTTCTACCTTTGTGCAGATGGAAAAACTAGTGGTTGTTTAAAATCTTTGCAAGTCCCTGCAGAACTGAGCCTCTCTGCAGCAAATGGAAGAATAAGAATTATTCTATCCACATAGAACTGGTCAGGGAGAAAACTTTAAAAAAATATCCAAATGGCTTTTTGGTCTGTATTTATATTTTACCCAAATCTTTTATGACACATCAAAGACCCTTTCAGAGCCAATGGCATTTTCAAAACTATAACAGCATCCAAATCTGGACATGTATTAAAATGCATCATTTTCTCTTTTCTACTCTACTCATTTTACTGTATCACATAAGAATCTGTTGATAAATCATTAAAGCAGTGTATGTCCTTCATATAATGGTGAAATAGCATTCTTATTGTGATACCATAAGTATTTTGAGTTCTCTTCAGAATTTATGCCATCATGTTCCTACATCAGGTCTTAGCAACATTTGTTATGTCCATTGAAGTAATACAGAGAATGCAAGCTGCTTTGATTGTATGCCCTATTGTTTCACAGGTCACCATATATCATTTATACTCATCCTTGAACAAGTTCCCCTTTATTATATGTGATGCCTCAGTTTCTCCATCTGTAAAATGAGGACTATAGGAATTGCACTACCAGATTCAGGATTGCTGTAAGGAAAGGACTAGAACATCAGTTTCATTCAATAGGTACTTCTTAAGTGCTTGCTAAAACAGTCCCTGTTTTCTATCAGAATACCCTGTATTTGATGAAAGTCAAGATTGTTTTTTTCTTTGTCTAGACTCTAGAACAGTGCCCAGCATATTGTAGGTGTTTAATAAGCACTTTTTGGGTGATTAAATGTAAACCTTCAAGAGTTATATAAGTATGGATTATTTTTGCAATGTTCACTGCACGTAGTATTTAACCAAAATATCCTACTTGCAGCATGTAGAGTCAAAATGACCATGTTTCCAAGTGTGTTGCTAATGGGACACTTACATGCTAATAAGCAATAGCCTAGTGACAGAGGTTACTGGAAAGGCTTAATAATTACTATAATCAATTTTCCCTTTTCTGTTTTGTTAGAGCTGCTAGCATCTTTAAGATCTTGAGTATTTTCTCAGCATATTGCTTTTAAGTAAACAAAAGTATTTATTAAACCTATTGTGTTCTTAGCAGAGCCAAAAGAAATTAGAGGAGTGGGCTCTGACCCCCTGAGGTTAGGAAATTACTTTTCAAAGTCGGGTTTTGGAATTCACATTTCCAAAGCACCAGAGCTCAAAGATAAAATCCACAGTTTAAAAATGTTCTTATGTTACAAATATTAACTCATAAACAACCAGGAAACTCCCTGAAAATGCAAAATTTTATAATGTGTACAGTAAAAGTAGACCAAGATTATGCCATGAAAAATAGCACTGAATCTACAATAAAATTTGAATTTTAATATTGGTTTTATTTTTTGCCTCTATGATCTTGGGCAAATCACTTAGCCTAGCTAGGCTTCTGTTTCTTCATCTCATAAAGCTAAGGTATCTTCCAGCTTCAAGCTCTAAGAACCTATTTATATTTTGAGATCATCACAAAAAAGTTGCTAAACAGAGGACCAAAGTTTATCAGTACATTGTTTGGTAAAAATATTTGCAATAAGTTAATCAGGGAGCTCCAAAACCCAGCCTCTTGGCTTATCAAGTTAATCAGGCTATTTTCCTAATCAAAACTCTATATAATATATCTTGTGGAGCAACATGTTGTAAAGTAATAACATACCTTTTATATAGGATAGCTCAAAGTACTTTTCATATGTTACTTCATCAGCAACTTTGTGGGAGTTGGTTCTGTATGTATTGTTTTGCACATTTTACAGATGAGGAAACTGAGGTTTATTCGCCCAGGGTCACTGGTAGCTTCAGAGTCCTTGACTAAGTAGTAATCTATTAAATTCATTCAATAACAAATGTATTAAACTCATATTAAGCACTTACTAAACCCAAGGTACGGCGGGAATACCGCGCGGTGTTGGACAAAATCAGAAAAAAGACCGGGAAGGCGATCAAAGAAGGTGTTTTACGGAGGACGGTCACATCTGTCTCAAGCCTTGGAGAAATCAAAGATTCTGAGAAACAAAGATTTAAAAAACGCACCCCATACTATGGGGTCTGCCGGCAAAAATGTGTGCGACGGTGCGCCCAAAGCGGGAGATGCAGTTGGGATAACCGCAGAAATCGTGGAGTTTGGCAGCGCTCTCTCTGTGACCGGAATAGTGCAAGACAAGGCGGGAAAGGTTTATAGCAGGCAGTCTCACAGAGAAAAGAGCGATGCATTCAGAGTTTGCATCCGGGCTCTGCTCTTTACTATCCCTGCGATCCCTTTTCTCGCCTAAGTCTATGCTGCGAAAAGAATGTTTAAATGAGTTGATTCGCTAAAATCCCTTTCCAAGTCTGTCTTGCGATAGCTCTATCTACTATTCCCTTCTATGCAAAGATGACCGAAATCTGTGAGACGCAAGTGTGCAAAAACGCCGTGTGAAAGTGTAGAATTATGAACATGGGTGAAAGTGCGTGTTTACTGTGAGATAGGTACTTTGGTACAGGATTTCAAGTGGTTGGGTGGTCGCGCTGATAGCCCAGATAGCGACCCTTCCACTGGCTTATCTCTACCTGTTTCCATTTCAATCGCCAGCTGCCCGGCGGGCATCGAATCCCGCTGGCCGCCGCTTCCCGGCTCTCGGCGGAGGCTTATCCATCTCATATACTAGACCCATCTAAGGTGCCTGGCAGCCCTTTCTCCTGTGAAAGCATCTCTAGGTCTTTTAACGTTCTCTTGGTACCACTCTGCCACAGCACACAGTCTGTCCATCTATTTACCCTTTATTTATTTTTGCTCCATGACCGACCCTTCTCTCTCTTTCTTCTCATACATTTCGGACAGTGTCTTCCCGCAATGCGCAAATCAATGCAGCAAGGCATCGGACTTGCAAGTCATCCCGGGCAATCGGCTTCTTCAGCCTCCTTACCGCCCATCTTCAGGGTGACCCCGCACTCCCGATTCTTTCCCGATCCGCAACCCCGTTGCCAAGGGCTCACAGCCACATTGCAGCAGTAGGAAAATATTGGGGTTAAGAATAAAAAATAGAGATAGATTGGGTTTGAGGAGATTTATTCTTTTTTTCCCTTTTTTTATATTTATGCCTGAGAGTTGCTTAGGACTAGGAAACGCACTGCGCAATTTCTATGGAAAACTTGTTTGGCGCATGCCCGCCTGGACCGGGAAAGCAAGCAAGAGAGGCTGGAAAACACGCATTAAAAATGGGAATGGGGTCTTTAGCGGGGGTCTGTAGGATGAGACTCAATTGATAAACAGAAGCGCCCCGAGCCCCTGTCCTTACGGGCTGCTGGGGTCACAGTGATGGGGTGGTCAGGGCCGGGTGATTCTCTGGATCCGTAACTTACGGACCGGTTTACACACAGAAAAGTATCAACACAGTCTAATAACCCAGCATTGTGTGCGCTCCAGGTGACAAGAGCATAAGCCCCAAGTCCGAGCCGTTGCCCCCTTGCCCTAGGCTCAGGGGTACCGCTTTCTTTTTCTTTCCTAGCCGTCTGGGTTCGGGCTCGGCTCGGCTTGGCCGGCGTACCAAAGGTAACTTGGCTTGAAAAACCCGGCTAGCCTCCGCGGCCGCCGCGGCCGCCTCGGCTTGGGTTGCTGCAGCAGCTGTGATTGCCCCCTTGTGGACAAGGTACGCAGCGGGACAGCTGCAGGAGCCTCGAAGGCTCGGATGCCACCAGCTCTGCAGAGAGACCAGAAAGCCCAGTGCGTGGCGGGCTATCCATGCCACCCTCTGAAACTGAGGTGTCTTTAATAAAGGGGAACTAAATAGTAACCAATTATTATATCCTGCTCATATATATCTACTTAGACACTGTGCTATTCTTTAGGGGTACCCACTTGGTCCCTACTGTCCCACTCTAAAAAGATGCTCCAGAAAAGCAGAATCAGGCTAGGGCCTTTTCCACACTTAATCATTGACCCTCACCTGAAGATCCAGTCTGTGGCCCCCTACTCTGCATCCCCCTACTTTCCTCTAGCCCCCTCCTCAGCTAGAGTCCCAGGACTCGTTGGCATCGCTTCTGGGCTTGTGTGTTATTGGGGAAGGGGTCTGCTTGGGGAAAGGGTCTGCTATGTCTCCGTCTGGGCCAGGGCGGCTACATGAGGCAGGCTGGCAGGGAACAGGCAGACGGGTGAGGGAGGGGGGCTTGCTCCTCCGAGAGGGGAGGGGGAGCAGGGGGTGGAGCCTGATGGGGAGGGGGGCAGGGGTGTGGGTGGGGTTGGGGGCGTGTCTGCCCGCCAGCGAGAGTGTCTATCCCGCGCCCGCCAGTGCCAGTGCCACTGCTGTTGTGACCACCGTCGCCAGCAGACTCCAAGGAGTTCCCACAACGGAACCCCTTAGAGTTGCGAGTGAGCCGAGAGCTGTCCTCAGCAGCTCTCTTCCCGCACGCCTGCAGGCACCCCAGTCACTGAGCAATCTGGCGGCTTGTCCGCCTCACCCAGAGCCGACGACGTCCAAGCGTCCTGAAGACCTTCCCCTTCCCTCCCCTCCTTCCCCCGAAGATCCCGATCTCCCTGACTCCCCAACCATGGGAAACGCTGGAGCAGCTGCCAAACGGTGCACCGAAGGTGAGAGTGGTGAGTGTTCCCAGGTGCGGTGGACGGACTTAGACACTTCCCCAGCCCACCCACACGTCCGCCTGCCTTTGGGTCCCTGAGGGTCTCCTCTAATTCCTGAGAGCCTCCTCTAAGTCCCTTAAGACCCAGTGGTCTACTCTAACTCGCTTATGTCCCGTCCATTAGTTTAGCCTTAGTCCCGTCTGGTTTAGTCTCTCGACGTGCTACCCACCTACCCCTCTGTCCAGCTCTTTAAGGGCTCACTGGACAAATGAAGGACGGTGGCAGGAGCATATTTGAGGTGCCCCTCCCAAAGTTCACACAAGGGTGGGGCACAGCTCCCTAAGATGCACCCCCTGAATTCCGTAGGCACTGTCCTGTCCAAAATCCGGTCTACTGGCCGCAGACAACTTAGGCGGCTGTCTCTAGCTCCCCAAGTTTTTTTCCCGCCCTCCTAGTTCCTTACCAACTGCCTTTATGGTCCAGTCCAGTTTCTGGGTCGCCTTCTGTCCCAGTTCTTACTGTCTGTTCACCAGACAGTAGTCTGTTCTCTCTTGAGCCTCTTCCCGTCTGAGGGGCAGGCTGCTGGTTTTGCCCCGACAGACGAGCTTGGGTGAAGACAAGACAGGTGAAAGGAAATGAAAGGTGGAAAACTCCCCCAATCATGTCTATCTTCCTCTCCCCCTGCCCAGATTAATCCCCTTGATGAGAGGTTCTGAGGCTAAGAGGGGAGGGCGGGGGCAGGGGAAAGAGTCCTATTAGTGAGCGTGCCAGTGAGTGTGTGAGCAAATGTGTGCGTGCGTGCGTGCGTGCAAGCGCGAAGTGAGGGAATATAACTTCATGCACACGGGACCTGCCGGTAAGTACCAAAACCACGTTTCTTACCCCTTCTTTTCCCTCCTTCGCAATGTGTTAAGCGCTAAGCGCCTGGCTACAGCCGCACGCGCACTTGTGCCAATCCCCTGAGCGAGCGCCTCTCGTGGCGCACGCGCCCCCTCCTCCTCTTGGGGGGACTCAAGGAGGGCAAAAAACACATATTATTCACCCCACTCTCCTTCACACTTGGCATTAACCCTCTCCTCTCATCGCCCCATGAGGCGCAACTGTAAAAGACTCCTCTGCACCCCCACTGGCGGTGCGCCCTCAGGGCAAACAGACAGGGAGCGCTGTCTGGGGTGTAACTTCTATAATGCCTGTGCTTTGGCCAGACTGCACTCTTGGCACTCTTTGGGAGGGGGAAAATGCTAATCTAGCTAAGTGGGCTTAATAGAGGGGAGCCAAAGGGTCAGCTCTAGCGTTTCTGTGACCCCTCCAAAAAAAAACTGGCGCAATAAGTTGTTTCAAAAATGAAAAGGTGACGTGCGAATTAGGAGGGAGTAAAATGGTACTTCGTCACACATGTAATAATGTTGATTCCTCCACTTTGGGGGAAAAAGTATGGCAATCACCCCAAGCAGTACAAAACATGACAATTCATGCCCCACTCGGGCTCCTCTGCACCCCCCCTCACTCCGCCGCAACCCCCCTCCCTTTTCTCCTCCCTCTCCCTCATCTTTTTTCTCCTCTCCCTTCTCTCCTCTTCCCTCCTCCCTTTTTCCTCTTCTCTTCTCTCCTCTTCCCCCACCCTCCTCTCCTCTTCCCCCTCTCTTTTCTTTTCCTCCTTCCCGTCTCTCTTCTCCTCCTCCCCCTCCCTCATCTTTTTCTTCTCTCCTCTTCCCTCCTCCCTTTTCCTCTTCTCCTCTTCTCTCCTCTTCCCCCACCCTGTTCTCCTCCTCCCCCTCCCCCTTCTCCTCCTCCCCTCCCTCATATTTTTTCTC